>OZ010790.1:531762772-532305825 GCA_963932465.1 Maratus speciosus
CCATTTTGTCTTTATTTTGATCATTATTTCGATTTGTCTATCAAATTAAAATTTTATTTTAGCAACTTTAATTTCGCCCGATTATTTTCCTCAAAAGTCAAAAGATTGTGAGAGATAATGATGGAGTATATTTTAGCACTAGCTAGATCTATGAATTTTATTCAAAGAGTGGCGATTAAGTTTACGCCAAAGCAAAAAAGTACATGTCTGAGTTTTTCGAAAAGTCCTGGCATGTACTTCATTTTGAAATATCTCATATTACTCGAGTTTTTTGTATTTCCATGTGGTTTTAATGCGAGTTGATTAGTTTATCAATAATAACTTTTAAAGATATATTTAGCATTCTATTTATTTATTTGCTGAGAAAACTATTTCTTTTTTGGTGCAGATTTAAACTTCAAAAGAATAAAATGATAGAAATATCTTCAAACAACTTCAATCAAGCCAGAATATTATCTCATTTATTCCATCAAAGTCATAGCAAAAATTTATCGAAAATAGCAAGAGACAAGAACGAAAAATAATTAACAAACATATATTAATCGCATTAGAAGATGACGTCATTCGTTTAGGGTAAAACCTGAAACACTGAAAAATATTTCGAATACATATAAAATACCATTAATCTAATGTAGCAAATCATACATTTTAAGATAAATGTGAAATATCACTGCTACGATTGATTAATAGTGTATTTTTCATCTCAATATTTCAATTTTAATTTTTCTCTTTAATCATAAATATAAAATAAACCCACGCATAGACATCAATACATTATCTTTTTTGTACTTTATTTTTTTTTATTGCTGAGCTTGATACAATGCAGTGTTCTATTTTTGTGGCAACATCGATTTGAGAAATTCATTTATGCTACAGAATACTACTGTGGTATAAGAATGACCCGGGTTCGAATCCCGGATTGGACTTTCTCGCAATCTGTTGGCTATAAGCCTACTTGGCTGTGCAAAAATTCATGCAATTAAACATTTCAATAATATTCGTTACAGATTTCTTGAAATTTAATATGCTTTCGAGAATTGGATAGATAACGAATATTTATATAACAATTACCAATAACTGATTCTTTTTAAATCATTCAATTTTTTTAATATTAAACATGTACCATGGATAATTAAGGAATTTTTTATTAATTCTGAAATAATTTTATTTAGCAAATAAAGAGCAGAAGAAAATTGCATAATAGAAAATATTATATTAATCAGAGAATATCTATTAATCCAAAAGCAACTTCGTAAAATATATATTAAAAAATTAAAATATATACTAAAACACTTTAACCACTTGAGTACGTCGTCAAAAACAGCAAACGGCTTCAAGCTACCTAACCATGTACGTTGTCGTCCTTACGCATGTACTTTCAACCACGTACGCATCGTGTGTGGGAGTACTCTAGGGGTTAATTAGTTAAAATACATCAAATATCAATAAGAAAATTTAAAAAATAACATGTTTCGATTGATTGACTCATTTATCATCTGAAAACTTAAAAAAACACAAGTACATTAAACACTGGAATGCGAGATTAGTCTCTATTATAAAGTGAAGATAGAATGTCCTCTATATTTCCAACACTGCACGTTGCTCCATCTATAGTCCGCTTCTCAAGTTGTTCAACAGTTATACTTAAGCATTGTCTCAAATATCAAGTTAATTATATTTCTCATCTATCTATATAATACTACATAATATTTTAAAGCAGTAAAGCTTGTTTTTTTTTTGTTTGTTTCTTTGTTTGAGGTAATCTCTGGAACTACCGAACCGATTTCAAAAGTAATGGTGTCAAAATGGTGGTATTAGGCCCTGTTCTAACATAGGCTATATATTATGTCCATGCCACTACCTCAAAGAGGGTGCAGGAGTTAAAACGTTCTACAAATGCAATTTTTGTGTTACTGAAGGGCCTAGAAACATGCAATTTGGAATGGTAGTTACTTATAAGATATAAATTATCTCCAAGAACATGTCTTAAAAAAATCGAAATTTAAAAAGGGTAAAAATGCGCAGAAAGCGTTCTTCTAAATAAAGGTTTCTACGCAATCTCAGGAAGTACCGAATCGATTTCAAAATTAATGGTGTCAAAAATGGTGGTCAAAATATTAACAAATCACTAGCACGGGGGGGGGGGGTAGAAGGAGCAAAAAACATTCTAATTTGCGATTTTTGGGCTATTGAAGGTCCTAGAAACATAACATTTGGCATGGTAGTTACATATTAGATAAAAATGATCGCTAAGAACATGTACTAAAAAAATCGAAATTTAAAAATTTGAAAATGCGTGAAAAATGTTCTAAAAACGTTCTAAATTGCGATTTCTACGCAGTCTCAGGAAGTACTACACAAATTTCTAAAGTAATGTTTAGAAATTGATGGTAACTATCCTTGCTCTAAGATAGGCATTATTTTATGTCTGTGTCATTACCTCAAAGGTTGTGCAGGAGCCAAAAAACGTTCTAAAAATGCAATGTATGTGCTACTGAAGGGCCTAGAAACATTAAAAATTTCATGGTAGTTAATTCTTAGATATGATCTCTAAGAACACTTCCTAAAAAAATCGAAATATAAAAAGGCTGAAAATGCGCGAAAATAGTATTAAATATGTTCTAAACTGCGATTTCTACGCAAACTCTGGACGTCCGGAACAGATTTAAAAATTAAAGGCGTGAAAATGATAGTGACAGCCTTTGCTCCAAGATCGACTATATTTTATGTTTGTGCACTATCCCAAATGTGGTGCAGGATCAAAAAAGTACCAAAAATGCAATTTTTGTGTTACTGAAAGGCCTAGATACAGGAAATTTGGAATGTTAGTTACTTATTAAATATCCATGATCTCTAAGAAATTTTTTTAAATTCGAAATTTAAAAGGTGGTGAAAATACGCGAAAAGCGTTCTAAAAATGTTCTAAATGGAGATTTCTACGAAATCTAGGGAAGTATCAAAGCGATTTCCAATGTAATGGTTGAAAATTGATGGTGACAGACCTTTCACTAACATAGGGTCTATATGATGTCGGTGTCCCTACCACCGGACGTTTCAGGAGCAAAAAACTTTCTAAATTAAGATTTTTGTGATACTTCAGAGACTAGAAACTTGAAAGTAGGCATAAAAGAACATTTCCTAAGAACATTTCCTAAAAAAATGTAAATTTAAAAAGGGTGAAAATGGGCCAAAGGCGTTCTAAAAATGTTCTAAATTGCGATTTTTACTCCATCTCCAGTAATACCAATCTGATTTAAAAAATAATGGTTGCAAATTGATGGTGATATATAGGCTCCAATATAGACTACACATTTTGTTGTTGACGTTACACTTGACGGTTTCAGTAGCAGAAAATGTTCTAAATTGCGTTTTTTGTGAAACTGAATTATCTAACATTTAACATTTGGCACGTAAAAGATGCAAATTCTTTCTAAGAACAGTCGAAATAAAATTCCAAATTTAATAGAATGACGAGAATGAAAAGAATTCTAAAAACGTTCTAAATTATGATTTTTATGGAATTTTATTTAATACCAAACCGTTTTAAAGAACTTTCCAAAAAAGTCTAAAAACTTCCTAAATTACGTTTTCTATGGAATAATATGTAATACCAAAATTAATCTTGGAAAATTAATGGTGACAGCCCCTGTTTCAACATAAGTATTTTACCTTCGTGCCACTAGCACCAGAGAGGTGGTAAACTGTTAGACAAGAAGCTTGGAATTTGACATGATGTTTAATTTTAAGATGTAAATGCGTTTTAAGAAGATGGTTTCTAAAAAATTCAAAACGTCAAATGAATACTGGAATGAGTGGATAAAATGAGCATAAAATATTAACCATTAAATGCGCGATTTTTTATTTTGTTTCGAAAAAAATATATATGATTCTCTGAAAGGTGTATTACACAGAAAAATAATGAAAATAATCGGTGATACATTTTTCATATAATACGTCATTCTTTTCTTCTGTTGCACATCTGCAATATAAGTAAAAACTACAGTCATATGACTGTTTTACGTTGAAATATTGCAAATTATTAAATATTTTAATAAGTCTGTCACCAAATACCTTATTTTATACAATCATTTATTTTATAAAACTTAACATTTAACCCTTTAATTCCCATGATGGAATACGTTCCAGAAATTACGTATGTGACTTTACACCAGAAAGTTTTCAATGATTAATTCCGCTTTATTTAAATACGGAACTTTTGTTATTAATTAAAGCAAATATTGCTATTTTAATTTTCTTGTGTGAATTAGGTATATAAGAATTTAAAAAAAATCTATTAAATTCAAAAGACTGCTGTTTGCATATATGCAAAACTGCACACTAAAGGGTTAATAATACTTTCTAAATTAGCATTTATTTAGAATTAGTTTTAGTTCTTTTTATTCATTCAAGTCTCATTTCGGACTAATGTAGTGCAATAATAAAGTTTAGTCAATCTGTGGCTTAATTAGTAATTTTTTAACTAAACGTATAATTTCGTCTACTAAAAATTGGACATACAAATATTACTTGGCATATTTGAATAATTATGCTAGAAAAGCCGCGGAGATTGCTAGTTTCATATATTTGGAGAGAATGATCGAAAAACATTGGGAAGCCTATTATAGATGGAGCAACGGAGAGTGTTGAGGAATTGAGGGCATACAGGGCATTGTATCTTCACTTTAAAATATAGACTGATTTCGCATTCCAGAGTTTTACGCACATTGTGTTTTTTATGTTTTCTGATGATGATTGAGTTAATCAATCGAAACGTGTTAATATTTTAACGTTTTTTATTGATGTTTGACGCCTTTTAAGTAATTGAATTTTTTTAATTATATATTTTGATGTTTTAAGAGTATATATTTTATTGTGTCACAATTAAAGGACAAAAACTAGGACTTTTTCTTTATAATTATTTATTTTTCTTTATTAATTAAAACTGATTTTTCTTTATATTTAAAATAATATTTAAATTCAAAAGCATTTCACGTTTTCTCACTTAGTACGTTCAGAAATGTCTAATAATCTTAGGAATTTAAAATGTCGAACTATAAAGAAACGAGGAAAATTTGCCTTTTTATAATGTTAAGCTATACACAAAACTTTACTAAAAATTATATTCCATTGGGCTTATGTAACTTGATACCTTCATGTTTTATTTGAGACACGTGAATTTTTTTTCTCAAACTGTTATTAAATTTCGATAAATTTAATTTTCAAATTGCAGAATGAGAAACTTATTCTTTCGTTTTAATGAAAGAGGATCGTTAAAGAATTTTAACACCCTTAGTAGAAATGGTAAGAAAAATGTTCTTAGATCTGCGAAAACTTTTTACTTGATTTCCAGCAAATTACTAAATATCTATTTTGCAAACGAAATTTGGAAGACAGATATATATTTTTTTTTTTTTTTTTTACTGTTCGAATTCGTTTCTTCCATAGAAATTTGCTAAATTACATCCCTTATCATATTGATGATATATATTGAATAAGAATTTTTAAACTTATAAAGTAATTTAGATTAAAATCAATGACACTACATGTAATGACGCATAAATGCGACTAATTTATTGTACCTACAATCTTAACGCTATATTCATGCATAAATATGATATAACTGACCATTCATTTTTCAGACCGAAGTGCGAACCATGTAAAACAATTTTACTAAGAGAATTTACCATTGCAGTACACACATATCATTTATTATCAAATATATACAGCACTCCCTGATTGTGTCTTCTAATCGCCAAATCGAGTTCAATATATATTTTTTTATCATTGGATGTCAAATAACCACCTCGTGTTAAGGACCTCAAGGCTTATTACATGTAAAGCAGGAGAAACTATTACATTTTGAATTAGAGTACTAAAAAACAGTCTTCACATTTTTGTGGGCCCCACCAGTGGCTGAGAGGTTCTGCTCTCGAAGCTGGTAGACGGGAGGTGCTGGGTTCGATCCCAATCGCGCCCGTCGGCCTAATCGTTCGGAGTTTTCGTGGTTTTCTTCGAACCTTGGATTTCCAAGCGTTAATACGGGTTAGGGTCACTTAGAAAGACCCCCACGAAGGGCACTCCCCCCCTGGGCCCATATCCCTCGTGCAAATAATTGGCCGTCATAAATACAACCAACCAACCAATCACATTTTTGTGTCTGATATTTTGATACTTATATTAGCGAAGAATTGAATCTTTCAAACGCGGTGAGATTTTCAATACTAAGATGCACTTAATTTTTTTTTAAACATTAAAAAGCTTTGAATGCCACTGCTGTCATGTATTGTTTAAGACGATACTATATACAGCCAGTATCATTAATGTGGATTTTTTACAAATTAGACTAATGCGATACTTGAAAAATAAATTGTCAATATTCGAACTTTGTTGAATTAATATCTACTCATATGCATTAGTTCAGATGCCTCAAATCAGGTGTCTCAAATGAGGTATCAAATATGATTAGTCAAATCAAGTGTCTCAAATCAAGTGCCTCAACTTAGGTGTTGAAATCGTAAATTGTAGAGGGAAACAAAAATGTAACTCGAACAAGTTACTGACACTAAAAAAAGAAACATTGCGGCATAGATAGGAAAAAAAGTAGTAGTAGAAACAAACATGATTGTGGATGATTTTCTCTTAACACCAGTGGTTTTGATTTCAACAAGAAAGATTTTTCTTTTGAAAGTAGTAATTTTAGTTAATGTTATAAAATATTAATTCAAGAGTTTAATAATTATATTATGTAATTGATTTGTGTGAAAATGTAACGTTCCCACTTATTGTAACTAATAAGATTGATGAAGACATGGACAGGATCAAAGTGGTAATGCAAAATAAGAAATATATGATTTTTTATGAACTGCATAAAATTAGAGAAGTTATCATTTTACCACAATTGTTAAACCCAAAGAGAAACACAACGTTTCGGAAACTGCTAATTATCGAAATTTAGTTTTTAAAAATATTATTAAAAATATGAAGTAATGACCATATATTTGAAAAAAAAATTGTATTAGATAATCTTTAGTTTCTTCTTGTTTATTAATTCATAAATTTAAAGTATGAAAGATAAATAATTTATTGTTTAATTATAAATCAGTTATAAGTAAAAAGCAATGAAAAAATAAATAACTAATTTAAAGGAAAAATGAACAGACATGCATAAAATGTGTTTCCATATGAAGATATTATGGACATCACATTTTAGTTTTAACTAATGCAATGTGACAGAAATCACCTAAATACGCCAATGCTTCTTTTTTATTTGGATTGCAAATAATAATTATATTTCTTCAAAACAAGTTGTTTTAGAATTAAAAGAATACATTAAAACTTTTCTTGCCTACATTTGTTATTTTAAATTATATTAAATGCGATAAACTAATCTAAAATCCCCAATGCCACATTTTACTATCACTTTAAAATATGACCACCTTACATTAGTTTTTAAAGTCAAAAATGTATAGTTAGAATAAGAAATGCATGCAAGGTAGTCAGTAGCATAAAACCCTTTTTAGATACAGAACATTTTATGAGAAATTACTAGCATGGTTTAAGCAGCATATCTAACAAGGGAGTATTATAAAATAAGAAAATGTGAGCATAAAAATTGAGATCTATTATTTAAAAAAGCATGTTACTTTTTAAATAAAATATGACATACCTTATTATGTTAATAATTTCCGCTAACATGAAAACATGCACTCACGGAAACACACGCGGGAGAGCTATCTTGTTTTCATTTTCTCGATTCACGAGAATATATTTTCCTCTGCGTATTTTCTTTTTTATATACATATTCCAAATTACTTCTTCCTTAACACGTTCACGCCGGCGCGGTGGGTCACACTCGACTGTCTCAGAGCTGCCAAGTCTCCGGCTTTTTGGATACCAGTATTTTAATATAGAATATGTTGTTTTTTTTTTAAATAAGAAATTGGGCGATTTAAAGGGACAACATTTTCTCTACAATAACAGTTGTGTGCAAAAAGCCGGAGACTTGACAACTCTGAGACAGTCGATTGTGACCCACCGCGGAGGCGTGAGTGTGTTAAACAACATTTCGATCAATATTTCAGCTAATGAATTTTACTAAAAACTATTATTTTTTACATTGGATTTAAAATTATTTTTGCTCTCTCTTTCTCTCCTTTTCTCTGATTTAAAAATTCCAGTTGCATTTGCATTGAAACCGACTTCATATATTCTAAATCGGGCTTTGTCGCATTTCTCTTATTTTCTGTTTCACAACTGTTGTGAGAGACAGCATCAAGATTTTAGTGCGACACTATATTCACTTAAGCTTTATAATATTTTAGTGTTAATTTTAGCAGAACAATGCCTTTTGAGTTACTGTTCGGGGCGTAATATTGCTGTTTAACTTTGTTGCAGAAAATGGTTGACATCACATTGAACATGTACTATCATAAATATTATCTGTGAAATCTGTTATGTCTTTATAACAAAAATAATCTTCACATTTGCCCCTAATGATTATATTTTTAACTAACCATATTTTTGTGTCAGGTAAGATATCATATAACCTCTTTCATTATACTTCCTTCCATGTTTGGGAACTTTTGGTGAGCTAATTTTCACTTAATATCCATTTCAAAGTCGAAATTCAATAAGTATGAGCCTGTATATATACATTATGAGTACTAATCCTTTAAAACATTTATGTGGCTTAGTTATGTGCCACTGTACATAAAACTAAGGGTTCTCTGTCTCCTAAGAGCTATGCTTTCCAACCCCCGTCCGAACACCGCATCTCAAAAAATATACTACTTTGCTCTGGTTATAAAATATTACCCGATTACGAAACATGATTGACATTATCAAGGCTAATGGGAATCTTTTGTAGTCGAGTTTCGTTAGCCAAGACCACGTCGACCGTTGTCGCGAAAGATGGTGTTTGTTTTTGTTATTTACTAAATAACACCGATTACATATTCGAAAATGGTGATGTCTATCGAAGCTATTCTTAATGTGCTGGAAAATGTTTCCTAATCTGTGCTCCACGCATGATTTTTTTGAATTTGTTTACGGATTTATACTATTTTGAGTTATTTAAAGGTGATGTCTATGGAAGATATTCTCAATGTGCAGGAAATTGTTTCACAATTTATACTCCAAGCGTAATTTTTTTTTGTTTTTTTTTCAATTTGTTTACAGATTTATACTTTTCGCGTTATTTAAAGCTCGCACGCCACCCGAAATGTCATAACGTTTAGATTAGGGATGCACAACCTGTGGCCCTCGAGCTTCGTCAATTTAAAACTGGGAAAAATTGCAATTTTTATCAATATGTCGCTGGAAAAAATCGGTAATTTCGTCAATTTGTCGCTAGAAAAATTTGCAAATTTCGTTGATCGGGTTTTGAAAAATCGCGAATTTTGTCGATCATATGCGGAAAAATCTCAAATTTCGTTGAATGACTGCAGAAAAATCGCGAGTTTCGTCAATGTATCGCGAAAAAAATCGCGAATTTCATCAATCTGCCGCGGGAAAAATTACAAATTCCGACAATCGTTTAAGAATCGCGAATTTCGTTGATCGGACGCGGAAAAATAGTGTATTTCGTTGATGGAGGGCGAAAAAATAGCGAATTTTCTCGATGAGGTGCTGAAAAATTCAAAATTTTGTTGATCTGCAGCGGAAAAATCGCGTTTTTCGTCAGTTTATCGCGAGAAAAAAATCGCAAATTTCGTCAATTTTCCGCTGAAAAAAATTAGAAATTCCCTCAGTCAGTTAAGAATCACGAATTTCGTTGATCGGGTTAGGTGAAATCGCGAATTTTACCATTCATGTCCGGAAAATTCGCGTTTTCGTCAGTTTATCGCGAGAAAAAAATCTCGAAATTCGTCAGTTTAAAGCGGAAAGAAATTACAAATTTTGTCAGCTAGTTAAGAATCACGAATTTCATTGATCGAGTTCTGAAAAATCTTGAATTTTGTCGATCATGTGCGGAAAATCTAAAATTTCGTTGATCATTTACCGAAAAATCGCAAATTTCGTCAGTTCATCGCGAGAAAAAATCGCAAATGTCGTCAATTTTCCGCGGGAAAAATTACAGATTTCGTTGGAGTTAGTTAAGAATCATGAATTTGTTTACCGGGCGCGAAAAAATTGCGAATTTCGTTGGTCTAGAGCGGAAAAATAGCGAATTTCGTTGATCGAATGCGGAAAAATTGCGAGATTCGTCAATTCAGTGGTAGGAAATCCCAAATTTCGTTGATCGGGCACGGAAAAATCGCAAATTTGGTCGATGAAGTGCAGAAAAATTGTAAATTTCGTTGATCAGCGGCAGAAAAATCGCAAATTTCGTTGGTCGGCTGCGGAAAAATTGCGAGTTTCCTCACTTTATCGCGAGAGAAAATCGCGAATTTTGTCACTCAGAAAAATTACGAATTTAGACAATTGATAGAAAAAGTTTCATTTTTTGTCAATTGGTGGCAAAAATATCGCGAAATTCTTCAGTCGGTCGCTCGTCGAAAAAAAGTCCTGAATTTTTCATGTTTTTCCATTTATCAAGAAGGAACAATTAGTCTTCATAAAGTGTTGTATGTTTATTCATACAGATGTGAAGAAGCCCTGCTTACAATTATTTATTTTTATTTGTTTAATTTTACTATATACAGAAAATCATTATTCTTCAAGAATAAAGAGTTATCCCCCCCCCCCAACGTCCCCGATATAGAATTCTGTCTGTGTTACTGATGTGGCCCTAGACAACCCAAACGTTTTTGTAAGTGGCCCTTCTCTCAAAAAGGTTGTGCACCCCTAGGTTAGATGAACATATTTTGTTTAAACGAAAAAAAAAATGAGATTTAATTATGCTGTTTTAAACATCGTGTTTTAAATATGACGTAATTTTCACTATTCAATGATTTTTACAAATAATAATTTAATCATTTGGTAGATTCCTTTCTTTTTCAAAATTCAAATTTAAATATATTTTTTCAATTGCAAAGTGCTACAAAATATCATTATTTGGACTTTGAAAAATCTGGGATATGCAAATAAAAATGTTATTTCTATTTTTTATACTTCTGACGATTTATTACTATTATGAATTACATTTCTATTTATATATTAAAACTTTGAATAACTTAAAAAAAATGATTGAACATTGCGGGCCAGAATCTAGTCGAATATATGCCTAGCAAAGATGGTTAATTGTTCTGGTTGTGTTTCAATCCTATAACATATATGTAACTCAACCGTCTTGACCAACTATAATAGTACAGTGCACTTAAAAATGTTATTAGACTTATCTCTCTCTTCTACGTGCATATCAGATATTTATCTTTAAAACTTCCAGTTTATAAGTTCTTACATGCAACAGTTCCTGAAGCAGAAGCCGAAAAAGAGAAAAGGTTAGAATCAATGTAATTACGACAGTAACAGTGGTAGTTCTTGTTGTTTTTTAATTAGAACTTTGTAGTATGATGCAAACATATTTATTATTTTACTGTGCTTGAAGACGACATACGTTAACATAAATATACATAAATATATTTATATCTTTATAAAATATACATTTAAACATTTTTTCATAGCAAATGGGAATCACAAAGCCTTTCCGATTTTTATAGAAATTACTGAAACAATTTTTTTTAAACATTTTTTCTGTGCTCATTGCATTTGAATTTTTTTTTTCTCCATTATAAAATTAAGAAACAATCTCATTATTTTCTTACTTCTAATAATGTTATTTATCGCTTAAGTATGTTTTTCCCCCCAAAATGTCATATTTTCAAAATGAAGTATGACACACATTTAATTAAATTTCACAATTTGCTTATTTTAAGTTAAAAAAAAAACAAAAAACAAAAAACCCTTACACAATGTTTGCCTTTCTTTCTATAATAACCTCTCGCAAACGTTAAAATTAAAAATGTTAAATAAATCAGACGTTTAACCACAGTTCAAAAATATTTGCGGATTTCACTTTCAGCGAAATATCCTACATTTTAATAAAAAGTTTTCGCATTCTATTTGTATTTAAGTTTGTTTTTCTAAATTTTCTTTTTGAGCTTAGCAAGGACTTATTAATAGTGGTTTTAAGTTGAAAATAATTGCCATAAAATATAATTGAATTCTGAAAAATGTGAATATGATTTTTCCGATAACAAATACATTACACAAAATGATGTTGTATGTAATTGCACGTATTTCGTTTCTTAAATTCCCAATTCTCTATATTATAAATATTTTGATCTTTTGAACATCATTTTACAGAACTTTTAAGAGACGCAATAAAAAAATATTTAATAAAAAAATAAGATAAATCATTCCGTTTATTTTATACATAAATAATAATATTCTACTACAAAAAATTACTGAAAAAATTGATAATTAAATGTATATCTACTGAGATAATATATAAACAGTTAATTTATTGGATTATTTGATTAAACGTTGAATTAACATCACCTGAACACCAAGACAATTTCATAAAGATAATTTTAGTTCGTTTCGTTTGAAGCTCTTTCAGATACATTACATTTCTAACTTGAAACATATAATACACTTTCTTTCGAATAATCCAATTAAGACTATTTCTTTATTAACATTTCATATGTCCATACTTCATGAATTATAAAAATAAATCGACTGACTCTTTTCTAATTTTGAAAATCTCCAGACCTTGTTATCGTGATCGTGAATTTTCAAAAATCATGCTTTCAAATCATGGATAATAAAAAATACAAGAGTGTCTGTTAACTTGATGATCACGCATATCAGAAGAAAAATAAATGATGTTTAAATTAAAATCCTACACACACACATATATATATATAGTTAAAAAATTCCAATAGTAATTTCAAAACTTTCTTAAGAATGTACTCGCCGTTTAACATACAATTCAATTTTAATTTAAATTAACCTGCATATCTGGTTCAAATAGGATTTTTTTTTATGTAACAAAATTCAAATATGGGGAAAAGTGCTTTAATATGATAATCTTAAGGTTCTCCTGAACTCAGTAAGGAATTTAAAAGCATTAATTCATATGAGTAACATTTGTAAAACACTTGTTTTCAAGAAAAAAATATTTTAAATGTTTTCAGCTGCCATCAAAGGAGCAAAAAAGTTTCCCGATTCAAATACTAAATATACATATACATTAAATATACATTATTGTGGTCACATATGGGGTAAGGTGTCGAACAGATGACTATTTACTATAGATAACAACATTTATATAGGTACGATAAAACTTTCTTTATCACATTTTATGACATCCAATGTGCATTCATAATTCATCCGGAACAGGCTTAAAATTGGTAGTTCAAAAGTATATATCAGGGTCGGCGAACCTATGGCACGCGTGCCATTTTCGGCACGCCAAAGAATAATTATGGCACGGCGCGACGTTGATTATGTCTCTAAATGACGATACAAGGATTTTACACAAAATACACTAACTTAGATGATCTGATTAGATTCTAAATTCGATTAATTTCAAATTGAAGAATCTTAATCTTATTCAATATGGTTTCGAAAATTTATCAAACAAAGACAATATTTGAAAACTATCAAAAGGAAAGATTAGTAACGATGGTAAATTATGGCAACTTGGAAATTAATTTCTGAACTATTTAAATAAACTGCCTTTTTTCAATTTTAATAATTTTTTAACACTATTTGTATCTGTCATTTTCGCAAATTTAGAACATAAAAAATCAAACAGAGTGGTTGCCATATAAATTCATTTAGTTTGCATTCTGTTGAAATTAAGTAAACATGAACATATTATTTTTCATCCAAGATACAACAATTAATCACATTATGTTTTTAATTAATTTCTAAAATATAATTGCTTCTATAATTATTGCAATGTAATATTTACATGTATGTTATTCTTTTTAGAAAATATCGTAATAAGTAATTTTCAAGTAGTTTTGATTCATTATATTTCAGTCTGCTAAATTTGTTTTTTAGTTGGCACGTCAAGGACAAGTAAAATTTTTTTTGAAAAAAATTGGCACGCGACTATAAAAAGGTTCGCCAACCCTGGTATATATCATATCACGGAGCTCTGGGCTTGGATTGTTTTATATCCCATCCAGAACAATTTGAATTATTCCGAAATCTACACATGAAGCATTCTAACCAGAGTGCATTTTTGCGTGTACCTCTTAGATATTGGAGTGCTTCAGTGTCATTATGTACATGACATTCTAAGTTCCAGCATCTGGTTTCGAATCCGTTATTTTTGACTGTCTGAAAGGGACTGCTCAGACAAGGGAAACTGGTATGTAGAGTTTAGATGTTCCTCGTTCCTCCTATATAAAGTTAAAAACAATTATTACAGACTGAAATCTCTACACTGTTAAAAATCTCCTGCTTTTGCTGCATAATCACTCGACCGCTTTAACAGAATCCATTCAGACCAATGAGAATGCACCTTATTATAGTCAAGTTATCGTTTTCTATAAAAGCGGTGGAGTGCCTATGCAGCAAACGCTACAGATTTTTAAAAGTGTATAGATTGAGCCGCCGATAATGATACAAAGTATGGCAAAAAATGAAATAATGACAGTTAAGCGAAGAAGCGCCATAAAATGTCCGGGCTGCTAAAAGCACGACAATAAGGAGATAATAAAAAATGTAAGATGGATATTCCATATTGCACTATTAAAAAGTGGAAGTAATTACTGCCATATTTGTTTCAAATAGAAATATTTGATGTAAAATAATTGAAAACAATCAATTTTTTTGCTCTTTAAGATGTATTTTGAGCGTATTTTTATAAAGGATTAAAATAATGTATCATGTATGAGCTTCCTTGCACAGTGAGTCCACAAATTAAAATAACGCACTTGCATATCGAAATTCACAGAGTGCTCTGAAATGAATTGTTGAAAGTGTGCTATTTGAACATCTAGCAAGAATCTCTGTTGCACCAGGCAATTACATATAATTGACTACACGAGAGACAAACCGAAACCTTATAAACTTGGTGTCTTGCCTGCATTTTCCGCTTGATATCTGGAAAATTAAATATAATCCATTTAAACGTAAAATATGTATGTTTTAAATTTGAATTTCATTTTGGAATATAACGTTAAATAATTTCAACATAATAATAATAATTGTTGCATTATGTATTATAGTATTAAACATAAATATTATACGTGCGAAATGTACTTTAAAGTATGTATTGTAAGAGCGCATTATGTGCAGTATGTATTGCAAGAGTAAGAGTGCATTATATAATTGCACTTATATGTTTGTGCAATTTATACCATATAGTTAATATTTCTTGCACTTACAGTTAGTTTGATAATATTTGTATCTAGTTTTATGGTTTATTTTAATTATGTATACTGAACACAAAATATTACTAAAAACAAGTTGATATTGTTCTGACATTTTTTCTTTATATAAATGAATAATTTTCAGTACAAGAGTAGGATTTTCAATGACATGATTGTAACAATGAAAATAGACATCAATTCAATGATTATAGACTGCTGGAATTGACAAAAATTTAATTGATAGAAATAGCTTAGAGAAGTTTAGAAATTCTCCTAAAAGCGATAAAACGCGATATTTTTTTCCTTTTATTATTATATATTCCGATAATTAAATAAATGAATTTCCAATAAATTTTGCAGAAATTATTAAACAATGCTGATAAGCAAAAAAGAACTATTAAGAGCTAAAGAAGAAGAATCAATTGAACATTTTTGATTATACATTTTTAACCATAGCATTCACAAAACTAAATACATGTCTAAAAGTAATATTCTATTTGTTTTACATTTTTCTGTGTAATAGGGTATATGGTAAGTACATTTTTTGGACACAGTTTCCCTTCATAATACTTTTAAATATCATAATTTTCAGCCATAGGGTTTGTTTTGTATTATATTTCTAGTTAAAGGACAACAATCAAATAAAGGAAAAATACGTATTTCTTAAAGATTTGCTCTAAACTTGTCAGATTTTTGCGTTTGAAATATTCAAAATTGCCAGACTCTATGTCATCTTTAAATGATTATATAAGAAAACAATTAAACATGACTTCCTTACAGCTCTTAAATTAGATAAAATTTTGTTGCAGTCATTACGAAAATGAATATTCTCAAAATAATATGTTTTCTTTTGGTTTTTTCGCTAACTTATCCGATTAAAATGCAAATTTCTATTACTTACAAAATAGATTTACTGTAAAATTGTCTAATTAACCTAAACTATATGCATTTCTTATGCTATCTTGTAGTAAATCAATTTTAAGTGCACTACAATATAAAAACAACAAAAAATAAGAGATTAACTTATTTTCCCTTGGATATTCTTATCATAGTTACATGCCGTTACATGGAAATTTTGACATTGTATTAATTAAAACATTGTATTTTGTAATTTTTTAAAATGCAATTGGATTTATACATCGGATATAAACAATATTAAAACACAATTTAAAATAATGTATGGAGCTGAAACGCATCTATACTGCTGGCAATTTGGATGCCAGCAGTTTGTGCTGTTAATTTTACGCAACTGCAGTTATTTTTCATGTTTATATAGTTAAGAAACCAAATAAAGCTCTAACACATTCAACTGCGATCGAGTTTGAGCGCGAGATACCTTGTGCTGTAAAAATGTCATTTTTTTACAGTGTAAACTAGTACATACCTGAATCAGAAGTGTGTTGGTTTCTGCTGGTTATTCAGCGTGCCGTGACGGGGAGAGGCAGTCTATCTAATAACCAGCAGAAGCAAACCTATTATCGATTCAGGTATTTACCAGTCATTTTTGAAAATTTAAGGAAAATGATTCGATGATTTAATGTTCAACGTGTTGGTATTCCCCCTCCTTACATTACTAACTTGTTAACTAGTAATCTGGATTCTACACCTGGGCATGAACGTGCCGAAGTTTATAAAATTTCTATTATTTTGAAAACCGGTGCAAGAAAGTTTTACATTGGAACTGCAGAAAGGAAATTTCTAAACGCTTGAGAGAACATAAAAATATCGACAGACAACAGCACTTGGTAGATTTTGTTTCAACAACCCTCACAGTTACATACACTTTAGAAATTCCAAAATAATAATTCCATGTAATACTGCTGTTGATGGCCTACAGAATGAATCAATTGAAATTATGGTTAGAAGAGAGGACGTTTGTAACGATAACATCCCATATTAATATTAATTATATATATTAATATCCCATAGGGATATTAGTATCCCTAAACTTTATATGCACATGTTAACATAATCGTTTGCAACTAATTTTATTCGTCTCGTTTATTTAACATCAAGTATGCACTGCGATTTTTAGTTTTAGCGAAGTCTGCCTCTTTTATTTTCAGCTCTTCATTCATTTGCATCGTTTTACAATAGATGTAGCCACTGCATGGCACAATATGCATACGATTTTTATGACGCCATAGCATTATCCTTCCTTAAATTATTTGAATTTTTATTTTTATTTTCTGATAGATGGTGTCAATGCATGTTTTCTTTCTTGTGAATGGTTAAATCGATATTTGACTGGAAATATAACGAACATTTTAAATTCAAAACGGTTTTGCTCTGTTTTTAGAAACATTACAACAACATTTCCCTGATAAAGGTCGCATATGATGATCGAAAAATTGAATACCTTAACTTTATTTTAATGTTTTTGTAGTTTTTAGACTTTGCAATATTTTATACACCGTTTAGTGAACTTGTGATTTTTATTTTCACGCTTGTATGTAACTTTTGATGGTGTAAATGTCCAGTTCTTTTATTATTAATTATAATTTTGTTCGAGATTTGTTTATTTTTTTTTCCTTGCGAAAAAATTGTGAGTATTAACTTAATGTCTTACGAGTGGTCTGATAAAATTGACGTGGACTATATAGATTTCGTGATCTTTAAAGTAACGGTGAACGCAAAAAATATATATTTAAAACCTTGAAAAGTTTATATCATTTTCCGAAAATAAAAATAATTATACGCACTACAAGTGAAAGTAGTGTTATTTTTCCAACATTTTATTAAAAATATTACATATTATTTTATGATATATGCGATTTAAAAATTAATTTCATTAGACTAGTATTGTAGTATATGTTGGGCCCCACTGGCAGCTTTTCCATGGCTCCGCACGACAGTGCACCCGATCTGTGTATAGCACCGGGCTATGAATTCACTTGTGATTTTAAGTTTACAATAGATTTAGCTTAAATTTCTATTAACCTTCGTGTACGTGCTCCATATTTTGCTATACCTTAGCGTGCGTCGTATTTTTAAGATATGGGAATTTTTCTTCATAAAATATGCAGAAACAACATCACAAAAATATTACGTGAGAAAGTTCGTAAATTAAATCTTTGTACTTCTTCATCTCATTAACTTTTACAATTACATAAACGATCAAGAAACTTGGAAATGAACGATTCGTTATTTGGATCTAATTCTCTTTCAGAATTTTTCACCAACTGTTTATTTATATTCTTTATTAGGGTATAGTTTCATTTTACACTTAAACAAATAAGGTTATACGAAAAACAAATAAGGTTATACAAAGAACAATTAAGATCTTACAAACATTTCACTTCTTCTTTATGATTAGAAAAAACGATGCTTTTTCAAATTATGTATTATTCAAAATTCGAAAGAAAACAAGAGTATGCCAGTTAAATTTAATAGAAACAATTTTTTTTCCTCTTAGCGCTTCCTATTTGCTTTTATCAATTATCCCTCGGTTCATATTTCACTAAGTACGCTCGGTAATCATTTAACTTCAACTTTAAAATCATATTATAGCAGATATTAAAAATATATATTATATTCTAAATTAGAATTTATTTGACTTCAGAATTCTTCATAATCTATTTCTTAATGTTTTTCTTTAAGGTATATGTCATCGGTTTACACTTTTACTAATAAGGTCATGCACTCATTTCCGTTCATCTTCAGAATTAAAATATCGTGGTATTTTCAAAATATATCTTCAAATCTATATAAAACTAATAAGCATGCCCATCGGATTCAATAGGAACGAAAAGCGTATTTTATTGTATTAAATCCTCTGAGCAATTACTCATCAGTTCACACTTAAATTACTATGCTCTGTAACACATTCAAAGCATATTTAAAATTAAATTTATGACGCATTTATCAATTATGCATTCCATTCCAAACAATAGGAGCGCGCCTCCTGGCTTTAGCAGGAGAAAAAGTTTATTTTTTTCTAAAAATAACAGTACCTAAAATTGTATACTCCTATGATTCGAAAGAAAATAACTTTAAAAGCTACAACTCTGATAAGTCAACTTGTATATATATATTTCATATTCATAGGTTTTATTTCATTTTCTTCACTAAAAAATAGTCCTAAAAGAAAATACTTATCAAAAAGTACATACCACCTGTATGTGACACATCGCAGCAACAAAAATTATTCTAACATTTTGAAACAGGTTTCGTACGGGTGCTTAAATTTCCCGACTAAGAAATTCTCCAGTACCAGTATATATATATATTTTTATAGAAAATCTCTCCTAAAATAAGGCGAAATTTCGTCCGTTTACGCTAGATTTATTTTCCTATAAAAAATTCTGATACTTGGCCTTGAAAATAACGGTACCCGTATGAACCCTTTGAAATCCTACTAATATTTGTTGAACATTTAGTTACTCTAACTTTCAGACAATGAAAATAAACAAAGACTTACAAATTTTTGGACATTTCTAAAATAAAAAAAAGACTAACTGAAGACTTTGCTAGTTTATGGATTTACAAAGTTTTGAATTTTATAGTATCATATCAGAAAATCCTAGAGGTACAGGTCTTCTTTATTAAATGGCCACGGTACATATTCTCTTTAAATCTTATCCTAGAAGGTCCTTTCAAAGACTTATAACCGACAAGTGACAACAGGCGTTTCCAGGAAAAACTAGAGCATTTCGATTAAAAGAGTGAGTTACTGCGACATATTTTAATAGCGTCCGGGCCTGAAAGAATCAACCCGTGTTACCGCGGCTTAAAACAAGCATATAATCTATACTTCCTATTATAAAGAGGTAAAAATTGTTTATTTGTCGGAAGTAAGCTCTGGAACTACCGAACCGATTCCAAAAGTAATGGTATCAAAATGATGGTGTTAGTCCAACTTAGAACATAGGCTATATCTTATGTCGGTGCCACTACCCCAAAGGGGGTGTAGGAGCAAAAAACGTTCTAAAAATGCGATTTTTGCGTTACTGAAGGGCCTAGAAATATGAAATTTTGAATATTAGTTAGTTATAAGATATAAATGATGTCTAAGAACAGTTCTTAAACAATTCGAAATTTGAAAGGGGTGAAAATGCACAAAAAGCGTTCTAAAAAACGTTCTAAATGATAGTTTCTACACAATCTCAGGAAATATCAAACCGATTTAAAAAATATTGGTGTCAAAATGATGGTGACAACGCTTGCTCCAAGATAGGCTATGTTTTATATCGGTGCCACTACCTCAAAGGGGGTGTAGGAGCAAAAAACGTTCTAAAAATGTGATTTTAGCGTTACTGAAGGCCCTAGAAATATGAAATATTGAATATTAGTAACTTATTAGATAAAAAGGATTTCTAAGAACAGTTCTTAATAAATTCGAAATTTGAAAGGGGTGAAAATGCGCGAAAATCGTTCTAAAAAACGTTCTAAATGGTGGTTTCTACACAATCTCAAGAAATACCAAACCGATTTAAAAAATATTGGTGTCAAAATGATGGTGACAACACTTGCTCCAAGATAGGCTATGTTTTATGTCGGTGTCACTACCCCAAAGGGGGTGCAGGAGCAAAAAACGTTCTAAAAATGCGATTTATGTGTTACTGAAGGGCCTAGAAATATGAAATTCGAAATATTAGCTACTTATTAGATATAAAGAATTTCTAAGAACAGTTCTTAAACAATTCGAAATTTGAAAGGGGTGAAAATGGGCGAAAAGCGTTCTAAAAAACATTCTAATGGTGGTTTCTACACAATCTCAGGCTATACAAAACCGATCTAAAGAATAATGGCGTCACAATGATGGTGACAACCCTTGCTCCAACATAGGCCATGGAGAAAAACGTTCTAAATTGCGGCTTTTGCGTTACGAAAGGGCCTAGAAACGTGAAATTTGGAATGGTTGTTAGTTACAAGATATCAATGATCTCTAAGGACATTTCCTAAAAAAATCGAAATTTAAAAGGGGGTAAATGCTCAAAAAAACGTTGTAAAAAACGTTCTAAATTCCGATTTCTATGCAATCTCAGGAAGTACTGAACCGATTTCAAATATAATGGTGTAAAAATGATGGTGACAGATCTTGCTCCAAGATAGGCTATATTTTATATCTGTTTCCACTACCCCAGAGGAGATGCAGGAGCAAAATGCGCGAAAAGCGTTCTAAAAACGTTCTAAATGCCGATTTGTCTACAATATCTCAGGAAGAATGAATCTGTTTTCAAACGTAATGGTAGGAAGTTGATGCTGACAGCCTCTGCTCTAACATACACGCTATTTTATGTCGGTATCACTATCACCAAGACGTTGCAGGAGCAAAAAAGAGTTCTAAATTTCGATTTTTGTGATCGGTATGGGCTAGAAACTTAAAATTAGGCAAGGTACATATTTATTAGATATAAATGATCTTTAAGTACAGTTTCGAAAATATTGGAAATTTAAAAAGGGGTGGAAATGCGCGAAAAGCGTCCTAAAAACGTTCTAAATTGCGATTTCTACTCAAACTAAGGAAATACCAAAGCTATTTCAAAAGTAATGGTTGCAAATGAATGGTGACAGTCCCTGCTATAACATAGGTTATATTTTATGTTGCTGCCACTACCATCTGAGGGTTGCAAAAGCAAAACATGTTCTAATTTGCGTTTTTTTGCACAACTGAGGGGTCTAACACTTTGAAGTATGATATGGTATTTACTTACAAGATGCAACTGCTTTCTAAGAACAGTCGAAAGAAAATTCCAAATTTACAAAAATGAAGTGAATGAAAAGCGTTATAAATTACAATTTTTAAGCAAACTTATAAATTACCAAACCGATTAAAAAAATAATGATGACAAATTTTGGTGATAGAACCTGCTCAAACATAAGCTATATTTTATGTCTGTTCCACTACCACCAGAGGGTTGCAGGAGCTAAAAACATTCTAAATGGCGATTTCTGCGATACTGAAAAGGCTAGAAACTTTAAATATGACATGGTAGTTATAAAATATAAATGCCCTCGAAGGAACGTCGAAAATAAATTCGAATTAAAAAGGGGTGAAGCGAAGGGGGCGTGGGATAAGCATTCTAAAAAATCCTAAATTACGATTTCTATGCAATTTCAGAAAATATAAACCGATTATAAAAATAATAGTTGCGAATCAATGGTAACAGTCTCTGATCCTACACAGGTATATTTTATGCCGGTGATTCTACCACCTGGGGTTCACAGGAACAACAAACGTTCTAAAAAAGGGCTTTAAAAGCTTTTTAAATTACGTTTCTGTGGAATATTAGGAAATAACAAACCGATTTCAAAATTAATGTTGGCAAATTAATGGTGGCAGTTCCTGTTTCAACATAGCCCTTTATGTTCAGAGAGGTGCTAGGACTTGGAATTTGACATGATAATTAATTTTAAGATGCAAGAAGATGGTTTCTAAAAAATTCAAAATTTCAAACGAATACTGACATGAGCGTATTAATTGAGCATAAAAGTTTCAAAATATTTTCTAAATCATCATTTATTTAGTTTTATTTTGTTTTATTAATTTAAGTCTTATTTCTGCCTAATGCAGTGTAATAATGATGTTTAATCAAACTGTATTTTAAATAGTAATTTTTGAATTATTCCTAAAAGTAATAACTACCTTTTAATAAAAAAACCTTTAAATAAAATAAAATATTACCTTTTAATAAAACAAAATATTACCTTTTAATAAAATAAAAATTTAGTTAGTACCTTTTAATAAAAATTAGACTTATAAATATCACTTGGCATATTTCAAATATTACGCGAGCAAAGTCGCGGTGTTTGCTAGTACTAAAATAAAATGATAACTGAAAACAATGTGTTATTAATACTACAACAAAGTAGTCTAATTCACTGCAACTATTATAAGAATTTTTATAGGAATTTTTATAAGAAATATTATTATAACATTTATCGAGTGCATTTAATTTTAATTTACTACATAGTATAATAAGACGATGAGCTTTTAGTTATATTACGAAATCTTATTTTATGATCTATAAATTTGGCGACTATTTAAAAAGAATACTTCGTGTCAAAATGTTATAATGATCTAAACCAACTCGTTAAAGTTTACACAATAATAGATGGGATATCCCACCATATTAGATGTAAATTTCCAACTGGGCGAAAAATGTCCGGACCAGGATTCGAACCCGGGACCTCCTGGCTGAAGACGCCAGCGCTCTGCCATCTGAGCTATCCCGGACGATTCTGGTCGAACTTGAAGAATACAGCATCTTCAAGGTTAGCTGGGTGAAAAAGTCGACCAGAATCGTCCGGGATAGCTCAGATGGCAGAGCACTGGCAGCTTCAGCCAGGAGGTCCCGGGTTCGAATACTGGTCCGGACATTTTTCGCCCAGTTGGAAATTTACATCTAATATGATTTGTTCACCAATTAGAATAACTGTGTGAAAATTAATCTAGTATATCCCACCATATCATATTTTTTAAGGCCCATATTTGTGTTCGAAATGTGAACTATCAAAAAGTTACATGTTTATTCTAATACAAATTCAATCACATTACATTTAATGTGTCGTTATCCATATTATAATTGTAGAAAAAATGTGTTATTTTTAATTTCCTCTCCAAAAAATAGCCATTTACTGCGAAATTCCAAATACTATTTTTATTTTTTTGTGTCAGGTTTCCTAAAATACTTAAGTGTTAGTAGCACACATTGATCTGTAACAAGAAACTTAACTTATCCTCTAAAAGTAAAAAACAGCGCAAAAAATGAAATAAAATAAAACATATTTTAACGTATTTTCTTAATACCTGTACATGGCAGCATCTGCTTTAAAATACGTTAAAATTAAAATTGATACCATTATATATCAGATTTAATTAAACTTAAGAAGTGATTTAGGACGTTTACAAAAAAAAAATACAATTTGGCCTCCACATAAGTCCATTCATAATTAAAGAAACAAAAAATCATTTTTTTCAATTCCTACTATTAGTTCACACTCTCCCTATATTTATTTATATATTTATCTTGTTCAAATTTTCAATCGTTAATAAAGTACTTATTATTCATCCTATCAAGTTAAAATATTTTTTTTTAAACTTGTACTGGATGACAATTGATGTTAATACAGATTTTTCAAATCTTAATTAATTAATTACATTTTAATTAATTAATTAATTTTAGTTTTGCATGGGGCAGGGATGAGATTTCCGCTTTTTTGCACACCAGTATTTTGTTAGAGAAAATGTTATTTTATTTAATTGGAACATTTTTGCGATTTAAAAGAACAACATTTTCTCCTACAAAATACTGGTGTGCAAAAAAGCGGAAATCTCATCCCTGATGGGAAAACAAATTGGCGGTCACTGGTTATTAAAGATCAATGAAAGTATTTTCAATAAGGGGTTACCATAGGGGGACCCTATTCTGTCGCCAACTTGGCGATATTTCGCCAAATTTGGCAGCCAAAATGAGTCGCCAAAAGTGACGCCAACTTGTCAATATCTCTAATATTTCGCCAAATTCCCAAAGAGTTCCATTGTAAACCTACTTGCTTATAGTAAATCAACAAATTGAGATATTTCAATGCAACAAAAACTAATATTAGCTTAAGGGATTATATTAAATTTTTCTTTGATGGCCTAAGTAGGAATTGACTTTAAAAATAAAATTTTTATATTACTTTTTTTGTTAACAAAATGAATTTCATTATTTTCAAGGATAAATGTATGAGGTTTTATGTATATTATTTCTGTAAAACCGTTAGTTTTTTGTTATATTAGAAAATATATTCTAAATTTCGAGCTTTTCCTTACATTTCATTGCATCTATAGAGAACTGCACTTCAAAAGAATGTTGTTATTGGTATTTTACATTACTCATGATTACTCTTTACATTACTCATGAAGAAATATCATTAATGAATTTTAAATATAAGAAACATGGGCGTACAAAAGTTTATTTCATATGCATTTACTTTACATCTTAGTAAGAGCTTAATATTTTTGGAAATTATTCAAGCTTATTTATATTCTAGAAACTTAATTACGAATACAGAACTAGAAACTGCTTATTCATCAAAACTTTAAATTGATATATGTTATATTTTTTATAGATAGCTGTTAGCTAGAGATATTTAGAATAATATAGACGTCGTATCTCGCACTCTTATATCATAAATACATTAGTCAGTTAATAATTTGTTTTACAGATGTTTTTCGTTAGAATAAAATGCAACATATTTCAAGAAATACACTTCCTGATGAAGAATACTGTACTATGTCTAAGATTCTTAATACAGTATTAACACTTAAATGCCGGATTTTTCAAAAATGATTATAATAATGTTTTTCGGATTTCATTTTTTAAATAAATCATGGAAAAGATACTTAAAAAATCATATTTTGTTTTAAGTATGGTTTACGGCTAAAAAACAGTTCGTTACTAATCGGCAATATATCGGTCTTTAATTGAAAAAATAATTTTCCTTTACAAATTTTTATAACATTAAACACACAGGAATTTTAGGAACTATAATAAGAAATAAATTTTACTTGCTCACTGCAGAACAATATAGGGTATTTCGCAAGCTTCCAAACAAAACAAAAAGAGCAAGTAGCAACAGTTGAAAAAATAAATCTATCTTTATTATTAAAAAGCAAAAGTGTTGCCATCTACATATTGAAAATTGATTTAATAATATTTTTAGAATGTATTTTATTGGCAACATTAGGCATTATAGCTTTAATATTATTCTAATAGTATTTTAGAGCCTAAATTGGGTATGTTGCCGAAAAGCAACAACCGGCATTTAAGGGTTAAACTATGCACCATATGAAATAAAAATTCAAATAAAATTATTATTTAAAACATGAGTCAAAAATATATCTCCCACTATCGTGATTACATAAAAATATAATATTAACCGTCGGCAAATATTTACAAAATATAATAATAAATTACGCTTGTCTGAACTCAGTAAGGAAATATCTGACCATGCATCATATCTTAAGCACAATATATTATTATATATATTTTAACAATTAAGTTTAGTAAGTGACATTATATTAAAATATAAAGTTGTATAAATCACATTTATTAAACTTTTACTTACAGAGCAAAGAACCCCTTCAAACCATAATTTACTTATTTTTACCCAAAAATGTTATAAACCTCATGCATAAAAAAAGGTAACAAAGCAAATTTAAAACGAAACCATTAAAATAGTTTCGGATTTTCCCTTTCGTATAATTTTCATACTTTAATTGAAATACTTACGATTTTGTGTTCAAATTACTTTCGATTTTTGTGATTTACGTTTAACAAATATTATTAAGATATTTTTTACTAAGTAGAGTTTCTGGCTTTAAATTCTGTTTTTTAGTGTTTTCGCTACAAAGTGCACTTAATTGTTTCATTTTGCTTTAACTCTTACAATAAAATACTAATTGTGATTCTATGTTTACTTACGTTAATAATTTAATAACACTTTAGAATTCTTAAAAAAAACAATTCAATAACAAAATAATTTCATTTACTAAGTATTATTTTTTCATATTTTAAATTTAATTTCTAAAATTAAATTATTTTTAAGTTTAAAGTCATATTTTTTAATTTAATTATATTTAATTTTTCGGCAAAAAAAGGTTTTCACACTATACGTCTTTTTTGACAAAAATCCTTACATTTTAAATAAAAAAAAGCTAAATAAACTTGACGTTAAAACATCTTCTGAAGATATTTACTCATTTTTCTTCCGTCGGAATATTTCACATTTTAATTAAAATATCTTACATTATCTTCAATTATTTTACTTTTCTTCATTTTGTGTTTCTCAAGAAATGATTAGTAGTAATTTTTAGAAAATAATTTTTAGAAATCAAAATTTTAACCTACAGATATCAAACTAATTTAATTTTTTCTCTGTAAAACCCAAACTAAAGTATCATATTTTACTTTATTTGTTACATTTATTATTCAAATTTAAACTATGTTTCTAGGTTTAAGTTATTAATTTTCAACTAAGCTTCAATATTTTCAAAATAAAAAAAAAATATTCTGTTACAAAATAACATCATTTACATTAAACTACAGGTGAATTTGACTACTGCGAACGCAGCTAAAATGAGACCACGGTTAATACGAAGTCGTTTAGTACTAGCACACATAAAACAAGGAAACGGTTTAAACGAAGAAAAACGAACAATTTACGCGTTAAGAATTACCATAATTTAAACCACAATAAAATTTTCAAGCTCTTTACGAAATACAAAAGCAGAATCATGACTAATTGGAACAAACCATGTATTCATTTGAATGTGAAGAAGTGTAGAATTAAGAAAGAAATTTCTGATTTTTACAAACTCTTCTTTCTCTCTAAGCGATAATACTTGTAATTTACAACAGTTTGTGAAAGTGATGTAATTTGTCAGTTTAACCAAAGGTAATCTTAACCCTCGAAGAGAGACCCAACCGACACAAATTCAAAGGAATGACCTGAAGACTTGAAAGACTGAAAGAAAGAGGGAGAGATAAGGATGTTTGAAATATCGACTTTTGAAATATTTAAGACTGGACCATGGAAAGGAAGATGTGTTGAGAAAACTTTTATTTGTTCATTTCTTTAAATCCAGATTTATTCCATAATGAACAACCTTTTCATATATCTTCTTGCATCGTTAAAATGAGAAAGACATCTGAAATCAATAGCTCGAAAATTCCTTGACTATTGCAACATATGCTAATGTTTTCCGATATAAGTGTAAATTATCAGTTGTTTTACTGTTCGTTGTTCATGTGTTTTCGCATTACTTGATGTACTGAGGTTTTGACTTAAGAACTGTAATTTGTGTAATGAAAATGGCCCGCACAAAGATATAGGCAGGGGTACGAGCTTATGTAATCATGAAATCCAAAACAATCAAAGAGAAAGATAATTATATACAGGGTGATAATTAATTAACCTACAACATTAAACTAAAATAACTTCTTAAGGCCTCTCCAGATGGCGGCACGAAAGCGTGAAGTAAGAGAGTGCATAAAAGGACTTTGTCTGGTGTCAGTTCCATACAATTTGGAAAATACCTCCCAAAGCGCCATATTCAACTCTTCCTTGCATTTCTATTGTTAAAAATTGCTATTTATGTAGAGAAAATGTAACACTATTTATAGGGATGTATTTTCACTCAGAAATAAACCTAAGCCTTCTAGAGCAATGCTAAGAGATCTGAAAATTTTAAAGGTTTAATTATGTTAAAGATAATCTAAGACAGTAGTTCCCCCCAAGATTCGTAGTCTGTGCACGAAAACGGATGAATAACAGTTCATGCAGACGGCGCAATCCGAAAGAACAAGCAGTGTTTTTGACACCATTGACAGTGAGTATAAAGCCCGAGTTATTGCTTATCAATATCCAGGCAGTTATCGTGATATATTGCATTTTCCACCTTATTAACCAGACATGATATCATGCTATTTTTATCTTTGGTGTTATATAAAAGATTTGGGTTAAAAGAAGAAGAAGACAGATCTTATTAGCGTCAAAAATTTCATAACTGATTCACTTTCAAGCATCCAAATATAAACGTTCGATTTTGTTCCAGACAACTTTGTTACAGAATTTTGTTATCACCTCTGAAAGTAAATTAGACTTAACCTTAGAATTAGAATTAACCTTATCCGTGGAATTCCTTTCCCACTTTTTTTTCAAAATAAAAATGCTTGTAATGATATCTGCAATGGATCAAGAGTTGTTTCAGTTAAAATTTGTAGGCTATCTAAAAGCCACACTGTTATTTATGTAAGAGTTCGATTTCGTTACAGACAGCTTTGTTACCAAATGTGCTATCGTATCACATCTGAAGGTACATTCGAAAACCTTACCCGGGGAATTCCTTTTCCACGTTTTTTTTTTTTTTTTTCCAAAATAAAAATGGTTGTAGTGCTATCTGCAACGAATCAAGAGTTATCTCAGTTAAAAGTTGTAGGTTATCTAAAAGCCACATAGTATTTTATGTAAGAGTAGAAATATAGAAATAGGGAGATGTAGTTATCCGCGGCTGTCTAAAGTTAAGTGGTGCTTACGCCAAAAATGTTTATTACTCCCAGGGCATTATTGGAGGATTATCGAAATTTTGTAATATAAGAAAATAAAATATGGGAAATGTTGCTTTAATCTAGCCGTATATTAATATCCTATTCTGTCTCGTAACAACCCGTTACAAACAAGTGGCAGAAGTACTTTATCGTAATTATTTTTAAGGTTTACCTATGTTAGCTAATAGAAGGATAATTTTTTTTTTTTTAATTAAGTTTGATTAATCTTTTTACGGAAAATATGGAGGTCTTACAGCAATTAGCTGCTGCTAGATCCTTAGCAGAACAATATCTAAAGTGTGCATTCATATTATTTTGCATCGACTTGATCCAGATAACTGGGTCATTCGGAAAATACACCGGACAAAAATTGTTTAAAAATACACCGGATAAAAACTGTATAAAAATATATCGGAAAGCGAAGTATGATTTTTGGCTTAGGAATCATATCACTTTCGGCAGCTGTGGTTCCATTGATTTCCTTTATATTACTCCAAAAAAATATATTAAATATATGATTTTTTTCTTGTATTTTATAACATAGGGTTTCATACGGTCTTCACCTAAACGACACTGTTAAAAATTTCTGTAAAAACACAAAAAAAAACGAGACTCTCTGTAAATTTACACTAGTTTTCGGTTAAATGCATTCAATTGAGTTTTTTCTCGGTCAATACTCTCTGTAAATTTATACTAGTTATCACTTAAATGCATTCGATTGAGTTTCTCGGTCAAGACTCTATGTAAATTTACATCAGTTCTCGGTTAAATGCATTCAGTTGAGTTTCTCGGTCAAGACACTCTGTAAATTTCCACTAATTCTCGGTTAAATGCATTCTATTGAGTTTCTCGGTGAAGATTCTCTGTAACTTTACACTAGTTCTCGGTTAAATGTATTCGATTGGGTTTCTTGGACTTCGTTTTACGGACATTTCCCTTATCTTGTATCTAATTCACTGTAGGGATTGCCATGCCTTTCAGTCAAATTAAGATAGTGTAGAGAAATAGTCGAAGCTAAATGTTTTCAAAAAGCGGTAATTTTCTTAATCATTTTCATAGGTATAATTTTTCTTAAAAAGAAAAGTTACTTGAAACATATTTAACTGCAAAAGCCTTTCCATTTACAGAGAGGATCATAATACATTTAAATACATTGCTTTTAAAGAGAATTGTGACATAACCATAAAAGTATTTTCGGTTAATGAATCTGATTATTTTTGTAAATATTTTACAAAACAAGTTATAACTACCGATATATTTCACAGTTTTAATGAAACAATATACCCAAATTTCATACAATAATATACAATAACATACAATAACATTATTATTTAAAAATTCCAGTATATCTCCATATATTAAAGAAGATAATTATTGAGAAGAAGCAATTTCTTGATAAATAATTCCGTAAAGGATTAAAAACTTAAATTTCATAAAAAAATAGGTATTACATATCGGCCCAAACTGTATTAAAATAAACCGTTTACGAAATTTTCTAACAAATATATTTGAAGCAAAGTCTTTGAAAAGCACAAATAAAATAAATTATTCCCCGCTTCATTATGAAAGACATAATTTATACACAACAGCAACAGCACCCATGGCGCACTCCGTAAGGTGTTTTTCTCCCTCCCAGAGGTCTCGATTTCAAACCCCAGGACGGCTAGAAACAAATTGTGTAAAAAATTAAATGGTACAAAAACAGTAATTTATGTTAGCTTTATGATATTATATTAATATTGCACTATGGTAAATAGAGCAATAATTAATAGTAAGTATTCGTAGATTAATTATCCGTGTCCTTTTACGATCTGCAATTTATCTGCGTGCTTTTTTTATTGTGTTTTCCACGACTTGTATAATTTCTTTGCTTCCCGATTTAGCCTAGCTCGACTCTATTACTCGTGTAACTTTCATTTTAACACTTCGTTTTTATAAACTGCATTATTTTAAATTTTAAAGGGGCGATATTTACATACAATATCATTTCAGTTTGTGTGCAAAATAAGTCATGACACAATGTTTGTATTTTTTCAACACAAATATAGCATAAAATAATATAAATAAGTAAACGAGACTTTAAACACCTTTTTAAAAATAATGGTTATTTATTTTTCTTTCTTTCTGTGGAATATTAAACAATTTCATTAAAATAATTCGCATTCTGCATTTCTCACTTTATTTTTACTTGCATTTTTTTTTTTTTTTTTTTTTTTTTTTGAAAAGGGATAATTAATAGTTGTTTGAAGAAGAATGTAATTGTTTGAAACTTATTATTTGAGACTGCAAATGTGGAATTCAGTTTTTTCGTTATAAAATGGCTTTTAAAATTGCATTTTGTCTTTGATACAAATCCAACGCCCAATTTAAAGAGAGTTTCTAGATTCATTTGCATTTTTTATTTTTAAGAACGCTTTAGGATTTTTAAAACGAAAAATACTTTTGTTGCAAAATAATAAAATTTATTGTTAATATTATTTCTACATACATTTTTTAACATTTAGATTTTTAAAATGATACTATATTAAAATATAGTGCATAAATCGGATTTAATTAAATTTCAGTTTTTGTGCAAGGTAAAAACTTGTCGCATCGTGTTTTTAGTTTTTTTTTTGGTTTACAATAAATTATTTAATCTTCAAAAATTAAAAAGCTAAAAAACGTACTCTTAAATTTTAACGCATACTAGTTTCGGTAGCAATAAGCGTCTTCAGCGCTGAGGTTGGTACGCTAAATTCTACCGAAACTAGTATGCTTGAAAATGTATAGTTCTTGCGCTATTAACAATGTTTTTTCTAATTAAATTACATTCCGCCAAGTATCATATTTTTAATTATTAATCAATCGTAATCTTATGCTAGCTCCTAAAATGATTTATAAATTTTCCTTTAGATTGAAAACTTTATATTTTAACATAAATCTATATTTTTCTGTATATTTCTTGTAATTTTTTCTTCATATTCTACTTTTCAAAAAACGATTACAAGTTTTTTTAATAAAAAGATAATTGCTACAAATTATAAATTCAGACCACAAATATGGCTAAAAATGATAAAATAATGAGTAAAAATAACGATTTATTAGACATGCAAATTGTTGTTTATACAGTGGTTTTTTGCACATACTAACCACCCTCGGAATCGCTTATCCGGTCGTGCGCGTGTAAAATCCAGTTACCCGAAGCTGCGCAGGACTATTCGGAGGAGAGAGCATGACTAGCCTATGACTTTTAACATAATTACTTCATTCTGCGATTAAAATTCCGTATGCAACAGAGTTTCATTTGTTAAAGATTTTAAGACTCATTTTTAAGGTTTTTTGCAAGTCTATGTTTTTTATTGTATACCCGTTAATGTAACGCCAGATACTATTTTCTTCTAAAATATGTATTTACAGCCGTTTCATTAATTTTTATTGGGCGTTTTCTACAGAAATTCGAAGTTGCCCACTAGTGGTGCATTTTAAGCTCTCCGAAAAGAAAAAAAATATATGTGCGAAGAAGGTTTAAAATAGCCGTTTTTACAGCACAATCGTGGGTAAAAAGAGTTAACTGAAATAATTAACACTCGCTGTCGTTGCAGTCACGAAAACTAAGAACGGTATTTGAAAAATTGTCAAATATATCTTAAAATGCCTACTATTGTTACATTTACATTATATAATATGCATATTTGTAATACGACTGATTTTAGAATAAAAATCTTCTTACGAATAAAATAGAATTTCGAAAGTGTGTTCAAGAAACTATATTTTACATTATTGTATAATGAAAATTTATCACAGCAGAGTATTCAAAACTTTTTGGCTGGACTCTGACTTACTATGAAAGAGAAGTATTTTTCATTTATTTTGATAACATAGCATTACTACCTTCGCATTTACAGGCTAATTGGAGTATCACCGCATTGTGGTGATGTGGCTTTGACTTTCCGTTTCTTTTAGTGGGAGATTTCCAAGCATTTCTTTTAGATTCAATCGCCCATATTTAAATGAACCTGTTAGTACTCTCGAAGCCGCTTCTTTTAATTTCATTTTCAAAGTTTTAGTTGCACTGTTTATTGAGTGAGTACAAAAGTTCTACCCGTTTTGAGCATATGTAAAGGTCAAGTGGAATACAGACGTTACAGCTGACGTTTCAAGGATAGAAAAGCGGACAATAACATGTCAGAAGAACTCATGCGTCATTTATCAGAAGAACTGATGCGGAACCGGAAACAACATGGCAAGCAAGCAAGAGCACATCACACATTGTTTACGGTACGAGTATGATAAAGGCGTACAGTAGCCACAGCATTTATCATGTGTATGAATAAGGTGTCGTGGACAACAGCACCTGATGCCGTTGGTTTAGGAAATTCCAGGATGGAGAATGTAGATGTAAAAAACATGCCCATTTTGGACGCCCATAAGTGGTTTCTGACGACGATTTGTACACAGCCATAGCAAATTCCCCACTTTCAACAGTCGGCGAATTAGCGGAAATGTTCTAGGTACACAGAACAACAGACAAATATGGATGCATGCGCTTGGCTTCATCACTAGATTCGATCAGTGGGTGCCACACCAGCTTAGAGTAAGGCAACGAGAAGAGATAGGATCAGAACCTGTGTTTCTTTGCTTTGTTGTAACATCAGGGTACCATTTTGGAACCAAATAGTAACGGTTGATGAGAAGGGGGTACTGTATCGTAATGTGAAGCGTCAAAAGATCATGTGTCGATGTTGTAGAGGATACTCCATCGACCTAAACAGGAGGACTCTATTCCAAAAATGTTTTGCTCAGTGTATGGTTTAAAGCCAGGGGAATAACCAACTAGGAGCTCCTCGCACCGAACCGAATGATCAAGACATACCTCTATTGTCAACAATTGAACAAATTCTGAGCAAAACGCACGTCTAAGAGGACAGCATTCATCAATCCCAGAGGAGTTCTCTTTCAACACGACAAAGCCAGGCCTTATGTTGTTTTAAGGACTCGTCAAAAGTTACTGGGCCTAGTTGGGAACTTTTACCTCAGCCAGAGTACAGTCCCGACCTTGCACCTTCGATTTATCACCTTTTTCATCGTTACAGAACGCCTTTGCTCACCGAACCTTCAACGTTTTAGAAACTGTAAAAACGGCGTTACAGCAGTATTTCCCAGCTAAAAATGAACTGCAGTTTTTCTACAGAAGTGGAGTATTTTTTAGGTTTTTCTATAGTCAACTATAGATTTTCTGTAGTGCAATCTCGACTGTAAAAATACTTTAGAAATTCTGTGGCTAATGTGGCGTAATTTTGTAGTACTTTATTTCAAAAATACTCAGTGCTATTAACTTCAAAAATTCTATAGTTTATGTGAAGTCATCATAAACTTTTAAAATAATGAGATTTTGCATCTGTAGTAATGAAGTAATTTTATCTCATAATTTTACCAGTTCGTCTTTTTCTCTTAGTGTTTAATTATTTTAGTTGTCCGAAAGGAATAAATTTTATTTTGTGTTAATCAGAGAAAAAGAAAATTTAGTTAAAATTAAATTTCAAAGTCCGAAAGAGAATGCCGTCCTCGGGTTACAGCTCCGCCCCCCCCCCCCAAAAAAAAGAACTCTTTTTAACCTGACTTTAAGATAAAGTTTAAATACATAAACATGAAAAAAAATCGACCGAAAATTAACTACCAAAAGTGAGATATAGGGGGGTGAATCTCTCCCCCAACAGAAACTTCTTAGTTTCTGTTTAATTTTAAGTTATTCGGAATAAATAAATTTTACTATATTTTTCAAAATCGGAGAAAATAAGATATTTCCGCTAATTAAATTTCAGACTTCAGGGATGGCAATGGGCCTTCCACCCCCCCCCCCTCCTTAACGGAATTTTTTTTATTTCTTTTATTTTAAAATACTGAAAAAGAATGAATTTTACTATGCATTTCATAAAAAAAGAAAATTTAATTACTTAAATTTCAAAACCCAGGGAAGGGAAATGGCTTTTTTCTCCTATCCCCCTTTCCCCCCTTCCCCCGCTCAACTGATATTTCTGATATACTGCTTCTCTTTTATTTTAAGTTTCTGAATATAAATAAATTTTACTATGTACAAAATCGGAGAAAAAGAAAATTCAGTTACATATCTGTTTCAAAATCCAGGAGCAACAATGACTCCCCTAGGCTCCCCTCTTTTAACGGAAAATTTTGGTTACCTTAATTTTTAAGTTACTCGCAAAGAATAAATTTTACTATGTTTTTCAAAACAGGAGAGAAAAAATTGGGTTACTTAAATTGAAATATCTAGGGAGAGGTAATTGGTCTCCTATGCCACCTTCCCCTAAACGGAAATTCTTGTTTCCTTTTTTTTAAGTTACTCGAAAAAAAATAAATTCTTCTATGTTTTCAAAATAGGAAAAAAAGAAAATTTAGTTTATACAATTTCAAAATACAGGGAAGGGCAATGGGCCTCCTATACCGTTCCCTCAACTGAAACTTTTTAGTTCCTCTTTTAATTTAAGTTAGTCGAATTAAATAAATTTCACTATTTCAAAACCGGTAGAAAAAAAAAAAAATTAGTTACTTATATTTTAAAATCCTGGGAGGAACAAATGACTGTTCTATAACCCCCCCCCCCCCGCCGAGGGGTAGTTGCTCTCCTATGCCCCCCTCCTCCCCTAAACTGAAAATTCCAGCTTCCCTTTTTTTAAACATACTCGAAAGGAATAAATTCTACTGTGTTTTTCAAAAGCAGAATTTTTTTTTTTTACTTTAATTTCAAAATCCAATGAGGAGGCACCCCCCCCCTTTTTTTTCTTTTTCATAGCACACCCGGACCCGGATTTACTAAATGCACAATTTGCCCTTCTCCCCGAAAATACATGACTCCCAGTTCGTATGAAAATTACTTCTACTTTATAAAAACGAATGAAAAATAAATAATTCTTATTAAATATTTTATTTTAAATTTACATTGGAATATTTGATTATTGTTCACGCAGCTGAGGCTGCATTTCTGACTAAATAAATATTTATTATTTAAGTTAATTTTTAATTATAATTGATTTAATAATTATTAATAATATTTATAATTAATAATTATTGATATTTAATATAATATTAATTATATATTACATAATATGAATAATATAATTTAAATAATTAGTAATTATTATTTATAATTAATAGTTATTAATAATATATAATAAATTAATATTATTTAAATAATATTTTTTATTCTAAATTCTGTCCGAGATGCAGATACATTTTGCGCTGTTAGCGAAACGAGATTGACCAATCAGAAGCTCACATTTCGCGAACTTTTCCCTGTTTTAAGGAAGCAAGCTTCCTGATTGGTCGATCTCGTTTCGCTAACAGCGAAAAATCTATCTGGATTCCGGCGGATGAAGCAGTAGTGCTCGTACAACTCAACTTTCGATCTAGGCGGAATGCTTTATTTACAATACATGTGGCTCGCGATTCGACCTTCGTCTTTTTTTCATAGCCCCTTTTGTTCGTATTATGCTTTCGCGTTAATTATTATTATTATTATTTTTAAATGAATGTCAATAACCTTAACATTGCGAATATTATGTACCGAGCTAATTTTTTAAAGAACTGACACCATGCCCGTTCGGTTTTTGCGTTCGTATAGGGTAGATGCACCAGTTTTGGCCACATTGGATCAATTTGTCTAATATTTAGCCTGTGAATTAATGCTAACAAATAATAGGCATTCTTACATTTTAAGCAAACTCTCTTTTATCATTTACAATATCATTTGTTTATTTTTTGATAAAATATGACTTGCAAAAAAAAATAAATGTGTGAGACTGTAGTGTGTGCTTACATGTATTAAGATTTTTGCTTAGCTGACGAGTTTTCAGAATCTTTCAACATTAGGCACTTATTGGGTTCTATTTGTTCTGAAACAAATTGCTATTAGATTTTATGAGGTAAGCTTTCTCTCTACTGCAATTTTACATTTAATTTAATTATTTTAACAGTTTAATGGGGGTGGCCAAAACTGGTGCATTAAATTTGCTATATGTACCAGTTATGGCCATGGGGGTGGCCAAAAAGAGTACAACATTATGTTCCACTTTTGGCCACATGATTCATTATAGAGGGAATAAAAAGTTCAATAAAATTATAGCATGATTTAACTGCTTGTATTTTTCCTAAAGAAATGAAGAAGTTCCATAATTTTTGCAATATTTCAGGCACACGGATTTAGAAATACTAAATATTGTGAAAATCTTTACTAGAGATATCTAAATACAAGTAAGAATGTATTTCACATTATTTAAAAAAAACAGGATTCCTTTTACCAAGTTTAAAAGAGATTCTGTGCTATTAAAAAATGGCCTAGAGGGAACACTGCTGTAAGATAGGAAGTAAAATTAAGGCCATTCAAAATGTAATGCCAGTACTACAAGCTAGCAAAGTTTTGGAGTAACCCGTTCTTGCCTTTGCAGGACGGACACTACTTTTCTCTAATAATGTTGAATCTCAAGTAGTAGATCTAGGTACTAGGACTTGAAGTTAAAAATCAATTAGAAAAGTGGATTTTAGATATTGTCAGAATACTATTTCCTATAAAAATGGAATAACTTTTAAGATTCTGCTCAGAAAATTGTAGCCGGCAAGATAGAAACTCCATTTCAAGATGGAAGACCAGGTATGAAATGGTATGATTTGCTTCTGAAATCACACCCTAAAATAACTTTCAAAGAAGCAAGGTATTTAAATAAGGCACAAGCTAATATAAATCAAAAGATGATTTCATAACTTTTTGATGAAAATCAAACAAAAATCAGAAAATGTTTTCGAGAAATATAACTCTTTGATGAAGATTCAAGTGTTCTAAACAAGCCACAATCCATGAATAATTATAAAACTGATTAAATAGTTAATCTTTATGTCCTATAGGTACTGTTGTCCCTTTTATTAATCAAATTCAAATATATTTTTTGTTTTTTAATTGAAATTTTCTGTTAAAATCAACATAAGTATATTTTATTTGATGTTTTTATCAATTCATAAAGAAATTTGCAAAATTCTCTTAATATAGCAAGCAAATATATGTGTGGTAAAATAGGTGTTGCATAAAAATGCTTTATTTTTACTTATTATCAATTAAAATGTTTGTTAAACTACATGATATTGGAGTGGCCAAAACTGGTGCATAGAGATGGCCAAAACTGGTGTAGGGATGGCCAAAACTGGTACAAATTGGAATAAATTACTTGATGAGTTATTACTCACAATCTAAAATATTTTGTAGAAAGTCATTATAGTTAACAGAAAGACAATTAAATTTACTAACGAATGATGTTATTATGATTTAATATGCTTCAATCGATCAAGAAATGTAAAATTTCTATTTCAAATTTTCTCTAAATGTGGCCAAAACTGGTACATCTACCCTACTATTTTTTAAATCTGACTTGTCCGTATAATACTTTGATTATTCTTTTAGAATGTATATTTAAGATTGCTAAATTATGTACCGAGCTTGATCTCTCTTTTTGAAAGGACTATTATACTTCCAAAAAAGTGGGCCCTTTTTAAAAAATTCGGATATACTATTCAACAGTAGAAAATAAAAGTCGCACCAATAAAATATTTCGGAGGAGGATTTGTAGGTGCAAGATACTATTTATATGTATATTTTTTGGGTTTTTTTTAAAGAATAATAGAGGTGTAGCTGATTAAAAGCTAGTTAGTGTAAATTTAAGTAACTTATTGTTACTACAGAGGAAAAGAGTTCAATAATCTAAGTTTTTTATTGAATAGTTTTTTTTTGTCTGTGTGTATTGTTCGGGTTATTTAATGTAACTTTTCAAGTAGTGCTGCTGGTTTTAAACATTTTAAAACAATGTGCATGACTTATTAAATTTTCGAATAAAATTAAATTTTAAAAGTAAACAGAAAAAGTATGTTTTCAGACAATGCAAAAATCTTACATTTTTTTTTTTTTAAATCTGCCTACCCTCAACTGCTGCTGAAGATTAAACTTGAAGCCACAGCGGTTGTCCAGTGGCCTGGAACTAACCCTTCCCACTTTTCAATGTTTTTAATTTAAGCAATTTTTCTTTTAAATTTGTCTGGTAACTTCTTTTAAAAAATATTCTGCCTCCAGTCGAGTGGTCATTATTGATTAGAGTGTGTGCATGAATGTTTCTTCCTTAGTATACACTAGTACTTGGTATTCGATGCTCAGAAATTCTGCAAAGCAGCACTCAGTAGACTGCCGTGTTTACTTGTGTAATAGTCTCACCCCTGATTTGAAGCAGAAAAAATCGTCAAACTATTTTCTTTTCATGAATTGAATGGATGAAAAACTTATGAAAGATCAACGTTTGAAAGAAAAGGTCTTGAGCATTGCTCAAAAAAACAGTCATGCTGGTACTTGATAGTTTCCGAAGACATTTTGTTGATGATGTAAAGAAAAAACTTTCAGAAGGCAAAACAGATCTTGTGATAATTCCCGGAGGAGTCACAGAGATTCTGCAAGACAATATAAGACGAGTATATGGATATTGGATAATCAATGGGAACAACAAGAAAATTCCCAGTGGAAAAGTAAGGCGACCATCCCTGGAACTAATGTGTAGTTGGACATTACAAAGCTTGACTTTAATGACAAGCGATATAATTTCCAAAAAAATTTAAGAAGATGGGTATCTTTGACGCTTTGGACGGAAGCGAAGATGACATTTTATGGAATGACGGAGATTCTTCAGACACCGACTCTCATTACAATAGTGATACTGAAACCTTTAGTAAAAAAAAATTATTATAATTTTTTGTTTAAATTTTCACAAAGATTATTATTTGTAAATTTTACATCTATAAAAATATTACCATAAAAAGAAAATGGTATTTAATAAACATCATAATCTGGAAACATTTGGTAAGTTACTAATTTTATTATGTGTTTTTTTATACCAGTAATGTTTCAGCATTTCAGTGTACAATATTATGCAGTAGATTTCTCCGCATAATAGTTGCACCTAGACTTTCACAATAAAAATTTGGCAAAAAAAAGTGCAACTATTATGAGAGTAAACACAGTACTATACAGTATGAAGTCGATTTTTGCAAAGAATCTCCACTACTTACTTAAGAGGTTACTTCACTCACATGAAAACGCCTGCCCTGTAATATTAATCTTATAAGAAATTTTTTTTTAAAGTATCTCATTTGCATTTCCATATTTTGAAATTATTCTGTATGCCAGCTGAGGTCGATCTTTACAACAGCCGTTTTTTACTTTTTTGATTTTGTTTGCAGGTTTTTTTTCTGAGGCTATTTTTGTCTGAAAAAGATTAACGTCCTCATAAAAAAAAAAAAGTGTATTTTAGAGATCGTCTTTAGTTACCCAATGCAAACAAAAGCATGGGAATGCAAACGAGATATTTAAAAAAAAATCTCCAAAAGATTAAGATTAGAAAGTGCATGTACTTGCATGGGCACAGATGTCATATACGGGCGGGGTTTTTTTCCGACGCCAGTTTGCAGGAAGTTCAAGACTGGCAGCGGTCGTCACAGATTTTCTTTTCTGTTTTGCATATTCTTTTTCATCAAGCCATTACTTTGCTTCATATTATTTTTAGCTCTTTATTATTTAATACAAAAAGTTGAGATTATTATTAATAACAATTCATAAAATACCTAAAAACACTACAGGTAAGTGATTGTTTGATTAATTAATGCTTCAATTGTTAAAATTTTGCAATATTTTTTATGACTGATTTGTGAATTTAGTATTTTCATTCTGTGACAGAGTCACAAAACTTGCATTTTTTTCCATGTCTGACTGAAAAAAATAATTAACTTTTGATCTGCGACTGATTGATGAATTTTGAGATATTTTCATACAACTGACTGACAAATTTTGCAAATTTTCTTTCGACGGAAAGATATGACATTTGTTCCCCCTTAAATTACTTATAATCTTGACATTAATGTAAACATTACCCTTAATCTCCGATTCATCTGATGTAAACAAACAGCCATTATTTGTGACATTAGTTGTAGATTTGTCCCCAAATCACTAATTTATAGGCATTTTAGAATTTTTTCAATTAATAATATAGAATTGTGTTTGCTTGATGTTTATATATGAAATTATCTAAAAATTAGGGAGCTTCACATTACTTTTCTCCTCAAGTGGGCACACCTAGAAAATAGTGTCAGAATGAACAAAGTAATAACTGTTCTTATGACGTAATTTTCTTTGAAAAAGTTTTGTTATGTGCAATTTTATTTAAGGAAGTTTTGGGATTTTTTGTAAAGAAAAATTATATGTGACATTTATCGTACTTTATGAAATTCATATTTTCAAACTTGCATTGATAATTTCAGTTCTGTTCAATTTAAAAAAATTGACGTATTTATGTTTGCTCTGTTTTTTTTTTTTTAAATTGTACTGAAATCTATCGGAAAAATTTGAGTAAAATATTTTTATAAATGTCATCCTTCAATTTAAGTATAATACATTATTAGCATTATATCTATGTATGTGTATATATATATATATATGATGTGGGAACGCTGCATCTCCTGACTGAATTTATCCCTGTGCATTTGTTATGGTGAATGCTTTTCATTATGGGTGTTCTCAAATCCAAAGAGGCAACTTTATGACATATGTTTTAAATTATTTTTGTTTGGAAACGCATGAAACTAGCAGGTGTTTGTGTTCAGAAACTATGTAATCGAAAGATGTTTTCAGACGTTTTATTTTACTGCAGAAACGTGGAATTCCGCTTTTTCAGCATTGAATTTTATTATTCCTGGGATCGATGCAAATATGCATTAAAATTTGTTAACTTTTTTAATGAGGGAAGGGTTGTAGTGGGAGTGTAGGAAATATAACAAAAACGTGACTACGAACCGCACCAAATTGAGCACAATTGTCAAAGGATCATGGAAAAAATGCAATTAATGTCAAAGAATCATGGGGAAAATGTGATTTTCGTCAAAGGATTACAGGAAAAAATGCGACTCCCGTCAAAGGATTGCTGGGAAACGCAATTTTCGTCAAAGGATCGCTGGGAAACGCAATTTTCGTCAAAGGATCGCTGGGAAACACAATTTTCGTCAAAGGATCGCTAGGAAACACAATTTTCGTCAAAGGATCGCTAGGAAACACAATTTTCGTCAAAGGATCGCTGGGAAACGCAATTTTCGTCAAAGGATCGCTGGGAAACACAATTTTCGTCAAAGGATTGCCGGAAAAATGAGATTTTCATTAAAGGATCACGAAAAAGACACGATTTCCATCAAATAATTGCAAAAAAAACATGATTTTTGCCAATAGATCGTGTAAAATATGCAAGTTTATTCAAAAGGTCGTGCAAAATGCTCGAATTTCATCAAAAGATCGTGTAATATGCGAATTTCTTCGAAGGGTCGTGGGAAAAACGTGAATTTCGCCAAAGAATCACAAAAAAATATGATTTTTGTCAAATGATCGCAGAAAAAATGCAAATGTCGTTAAAAGATCGTGGAAAACATGCGAATTTCTTCGAAGGATCTTGCAAAAAAATGTGATTTTCGCCAAAGGATCATGTAAAATATGCGAATTTTGTCGAAAGACCATGTAATATGCGAATTTCTTTGAAAGGTCACAGAAAAAACAAGAATTTTGTCAAAGAATCGCGAAAAAATGCGTATTTCGTCAAATAATAGTGTAAAATATGTGAATTTCTTCGAAAGATCGTGCGAAATATGCAAATTTTGTCGAAAGATCGGGTAATATGCAAATTTCTTTGAGAGGTCGTGGAAAAAACGTGAATTTCGCCAAAGAATCACAAAAAAATATGATTTTTGTCAAATGATCGCAGAAAAAATGCAAATGTCGTTAAAAGATCGTGGAAAACATGCAAATTTCTTCGAAGGATCTTGCAAAAAAAATGTGATTTTCGCCAAAGGATCGTGTAAAATATGCGAATTTTGTCAAAAGACCATGTAATATGCGAATTTTGTCAAAAGACCATGTAATATGCGAATTTCTTTGAAAGGTCACAGAAAAAACAAGAATTTTGTCAAAGAATCGCGAAAAAATGCGTATTTCGTCAAATAATAGTGTAAAATATGTGAATTTCTTCGAAAGATCGTGCGAAATATGCAAATTTCTTTGAGAGGTCGTGGAAAAAACGTGAATTTCGCCAAAGAATCACAAAAAAATATGATTTTTGTCAAATGATCGCAGAAAAAATGTAAATGTCGTTAAAAGATCGTGGAAAACATGCAAATTTCTTCGAAGGATCTTGCAAAAAAAATGTGATTTTCGCCAAAGGATCGTGTAAAATATGCGAATTTTGTCAAAAGACCATGTAATATGCGAATTTCTTTGAAAGGTCACAGAAAAAACAAGAATTTTGTCAAAGAATCGCGAAAAAATGTGATTTTTGTCAAATGATTTTGAAAAAAATGCATATTTCGTCAAATGATCGTGTAAAATATGTGAATTTCTTCGAAAGATCGTGCGAAATATGAAAGTTTCTTTGAAAGATCGTGCGAAATATGCAAATTTTGTCGAAAGATAGTGTAATATGCAAATTTCGTTGAAAGGTTGTGGAAAAAACGCGAATTTTGCCAGAGAATCGCAAAAAAATATGATTTTTGTCAAATGATCGCAGAAAAAATGCAAATGTCATTGAAAGATCGTGGAAAATATGCGAATTTCTTCAAAGGATCTTGCGAAAAAATGTGATTTTTGCCTAAGGATTGTGTAAAATATGCGAATTTTGTCGAAAGACCATGTAATATGCAAATTTCTTTGAAAGGTCACGGAAAAAACACTAATTTTGTCAAAGAATCGCGAAAAAATGTGATTTTTGTCAAATGATCGCGAAAACAGTGTATTTCGTCAAATGATCGTGTGAAATATGCAAATTTCTTCGAAAGATCATGCAAAATATGCAAATTTCTTCGAAAGATTGTGTAATAATGCAAATTTCTTTGAAAGGTCGTAGAAAACTGCGATTTTTGCCAAAGGATCGTGTAAAATAAGTGAATTTCTTCAAAAGGTCGTGCGAAATATGTGTATTTCCTCGAAAGATTGTGTAATATGCAAATTTCTTGCCACTTATTCATGTTATGTACCTACGATGACCCTCCCTTTACATTCACACCAGGGGGGGGGGGTACTTTTCTAAATTTTGCTGACATGCATCATGTGACATATCTTTGGAAAGGTGTGTGGCTGCTTATTTGTATTAGCACCTTCGTGTCCCTCTCCCCACCTGCCCCTCCCCCGTAAGAGGACATTTTTCTAAATTTTGCCATAGCCCCTCGTGTGATATATCATTGAAAAGGCCTGTGACTGCTTAATCATTTTATGCACTTCTGGTGCTCTGCCCACCACTTTGCCCCCCCCCCCTGGGGGGTACATTCCTAAATTTTGCTAACACCTGTCATGTGACATATCGTTGGAATGGCCTGTAACTGCTGAATCATTTTATGCACTTCCGGTACTCCTCCCCCACCCCCCACTTTGCCCCCCCCAGGGGTGTACTTTACTAAATTTTCCCGACACCCGTCATGTGACATGTCGTTCGAAAGGCCCTTGGCTGCTTAATCATTTTATGCACTTCCGGTACTCCGCCCACTACTTTGCCCCCCTGGGGGGCACTTTCCTAAATTTTTCCGACACCCGTCATGTGACATATCGTTGGAAAGGACTGTGACCGCTTAATCATTTTATGCACTTCCAGTACCCCGCCCACCACTTTGCCCCCCAGGGGGGGCACTTTACTAAATTTTGCAGATACCCATCATGTAACATATCGTTGGAAAGACCTGTGACTGCTTAATCAGTTTATGCACTTCGGTACCACACCCACCACTTTGCCCCCCATGGGGGCAGTTTACCAAATTTTCCCGACACCTGTCATGTAACATATCGTTGGAAAGGCCTTTGGCTGCTTAATCATTTTATGTACTTTCGGTACTCTGCCCGCTGCTTTGCCCCCCTAGGGGGCACTTTCCTAAAATTTTCTGACACTAATCATGTGGCATATCGTTGGAATGGCCTGTAACCGCTTAATCATTTTATGCACTTCCGGTACTCCTCCCCCACCCCCCACTTTGCCCCCCCCAGGGGTGTACTTTACTAAATTTTCCCGACACCCATCATGTGACATATCGTTCGAAAGGCCCTTGGCTGCTTAATCATTTTATGCTCTTCCGGTACTCCGCCCACTACTTTGCCCCCCTCGGGGGCACTTTCCTAAATTTTTGCGACACCCATCATGTGACATATCGTTGGTAAGGCCTGTGACCGCTTAATCATTTTATGCATTTCTGGTGCTCCATCCACTACTTCCCCCCCCCCCCCCTTTGGAGGGCACTTTCCTACATTTTGCCGACACCCAAACCTGTGACCGCTTAATCATTTTATATACTTCCACTGCTCCGTGCACTACTTTGCCCCCCTGAGGGCACTTTCCTCAGGGAGGCAAAGTGGATACTCATTAAAAAAAATACTACATTTTTGAGGTCGATATACTACAAAAAAGCTGCAGTTGGAGAACTGCGGTGATTTGGCCGATTCCACTACAGAATTTTTGCGGTCAATAAAACTGCGAAATTTCTGCAGAATTTTTACTATTGATATAACTATAAATTTTCTGTGGAATTTTGTGGTCAATACAACTGCTAAATTACTGCAGTTAGTAAACTGCGGTAATTTTGTAGTTCTATTGACCGCAAAAAATCTGTAGTGGAATCGGCCAAATCACCGCAGTTTTCCAACTGCGGTTTTTTTGTAGAATTTCTGCAGTTCATTTTTAGCTGGGTTTGATTGTAAAACAGAGGAGTTTTATCGGGGTGGGATTAACTTACTGACAAACAGATGGCAAGAGGTCATACATAATGATGCTGCATGCTTGAATTCATAGGTGCTTAACTTTGTGTGTTCTCCGCCTTCTGTTTTCGCTAAAAACGGGTAAAACATTTGCACTCACCCAATAGTTTAACTATATAAACTAGTGGAATGTTGTCTCTTTTTCAGCATTAGTACTATCGATAGAAGCATATAATAGTTTAATTTAAATTACAGTAGTACTCTACATAAAGTTTAGTATATGTACAATATTCTAACAGTTAATCGAGCCTCTTATTCATCTTTAGATCAAGCGGTGTCGAAGACCGTTTACAGTATGTAATCAACAAATATATTGACACCAGTTAACTTCTACTTGGTCGGATATTTTTTTCGAGTTTTCGATAGAAAAAAAAAATATTTTTTTAATGCTGAAAGTTAGTAAATGTTCTATTCTGAATTCGAAAAAGCACAATATTTTTGCCAGTAAGCAGTTCAGCAGTTTTTTGGTTGACCTTCTTTTGGTTCTATATGTAATAACCCATTCACTGATCTCCAGATTTTCTTGCAATGTACCAACTTTTAAATTTAAAGTAAAAGAGTTTGACACTATATTCATCAATCTATTTCTTTCAGATATTAAAACAAAGATATGCATAAAAATTAGTATTAAAAATTCGTAAACAAAGTATTTGAAAAAACATTTACGACGTTACTGGGGATAAAATACTTGCAATCATTATTGGGCATCAGAGAAAAAAAAACATTAAAATCATGTGTAAATTTCCGGCTGGGTGAAAAATGTCCGAAACAGGGGTCTCTGCACGACCAGGTAAAATTTACGAAAAGAGAGTTGCGAAATGTTATTTTCTCATTCAATATTAACAAGGCGCCAGGACCTGATCAAATTGATCACAGGATGGTCAGGTGCATCTTTTCAAAAATTCCTAATATTCTGTTGGATATGTACAACAGTCTTTTAAAGTTAAACTATTTTCCTGATGACTGGAAATTGGGAGAGCTCGTGTATTTTAGAAAGGAGGGAAAACCCTTGAATGAGAGCTCTTCATATCGCCCCATCACTCTATTACCAATATTCGGAAAAATCTTAGAGAAATTAATTCTAAGACGAATACATCACGCATTAGGCAAAACGATTTTCCTATCGGGTAAGCAACACGGCTACACGCAAAATAAATCTACGGAAACGGCTTTGGAGCAAGTGATTTCATTAGTAGAACAACACAAATAAAATAACTAATACACATCACTGGTGTCACTGGATTTCAGAGGAGCATTTGACAACCTCCCTTGAGACCAGGTGATCATACCATTGCAAAGACTAGGTATTTCTAAACAACTCATTAATCTTGTTGTTTCCTTCCTTTCGGGTAGGCGAGCTCAGGTGGACTGGATGGCACCATTTTTGTTGTACTTCTTTAGTAAGGATTGCCCGCAGGGATCGTGTCTGGGTCCTTTTCTTTGGTTGGTTTTGTTGGAGACTCTGTTGGGGACCTTTGATGTACAGGACTGTGAACTGGTGGCATACGCGGATGACGTGATATTACTGATCTGGGCACAGTCGAGACAGCAATTTGAACAAAAAGGTCAGAAAACTTTAAAATTGATTCAGAATTGGACAGAAACCAACAATAGAAATTTCACATGAAAAATCCTCATCATTAACTTTTGGCAAACCCAAACACCTTAAGCGGGGCCCCACATTTAAACTTCAAGATAAATCAATAAAATCAGAAACAACACTAAAATACCTGGGGGTAATATTAGATAAGCAATTATCATTTCTCCCACATGTGGCACAAAAGAGAGTAGAAATCGGAAAAATAACTCAAAATCTTTATAAATTTTCATCAATCTCAGGTCGACTCCCTCCGGAATTTTTTAAGATTTGGTACTCGGCGATCTTACAAAGGAAACTGGCCTACGCGTGTGCTGTCTGGTTTCCGCGTATGGCGCAATATCACGGTCGTCGACATTTGCTCTCGGCACAAAGGAAAGCTTTGTTGCTGATAACGAGAGCATATCGCAATACGTCAATAAACGCCCTGCCAGTCCTCACAGGTCTCCCCCCACTGGAGTTGCAGTTGGAGGCGGAGGCGGAGTATTCGGGGACGATTCGTCTCGACAAGTCAACAGAAAAGGCTTTTGCTCCACTATACTATCCAAAATGCTCAAAATACAAAACATCACCACTAACAAGTGAAATACAAATTTGTGAAATAAACGACTATGTAGGCAAAATTACAATATACACGGACGGTTCCAAAATGTCCGAAGGCACAGCCTCGGCATTTTGTGTGTACGAAAAAAACGAGCAAATCTATACTTGGAGAGCGAAACTGTCCCAGGATAACTCCGTCTTCCAGTCAGAACTCTTCGCGATCTCTTCAGCATTAGAGTGGATAGAGTCGGACAAACATTCTCAATACTTAATCCTAACGGATAGCCTATCAAGTTTAAAAGTATTAAATAATTTTGACAATACAAACTATTTAATACTAAAAATTCTTCAACAATTACAAACAACAGTAAAAGACATATACTTCAATTGGACAAAAGGGCATTCAGGTGTAGAGGGCAATGAGGTAGCTGACCAACTGGCAAAATCGGCAGTAACGGATGAAACACTAATACATACATTTTTACCATATCCAGCTTCTTCACTAAAATCACAGACAAAGCAGAATCTGTTAAAAAATTGGCAAAAACGCTGGACGGATTCAGACACTGGTCGATATACGAAGGAATTCTTGCCATTGGTTGACCACAAGTATTTCGTAAACAACAAATACTTACACATATTTTTAACACTAGAACCGCGGAGCGGGTCAATTTGACCCGAATCGATGTTTAATTTGTCACCGCGCCAAAAATATTAATTGGAAAAACATTTCCTGTTCCGACTTTTAATATTTTAAGGTAAGCAACAACTTATCAAATGTAAAAAAGCATAACATAAATAACTTCCCAATTATAACCATTTATACCTAGAACCGCGAAGCGGGTCAATTTGACCCGTTACATGTTTTTACGTTTAAATGAGGAAAAAGAAATGCATTTTCTGAGAAGTAACGACATATAAGGGGATCGCAACCGAAGTAGACCAAGTCCATTTTTTAAAAAATATATAGATAGTCCTTTTAGAAGGTGAATAAAATCAGTTTTATCCACTCCCACAGTGAACCACGTCTGTTTTCACGTACTTTCTCATATATATCATCTAGTTGCAGAATTGGTTTACTGTGGGAGTAGATAAAACAGATTTTTTTCACCTTCTAAATGAACTATCTTACTTTTTTTTTTCAAAATAGGGACTTGTCCTACTATAGTTGAGAGTCCCTAGTATATCCTCAAAGTAAAGGAGTAATCGAATGCAATGGAAATTTACAACAGATATTTAGAAGAATTCTTGAAGTTGGTTTTATTCTGCATTTATTGTAAGCATAGATAAGATGTCACGACGTCGTAATCCTGCAATGTCAAAAGACAAATTTCGTGAAATAATGGGAATCTTATAGTTCGATATAAAATCGAACCTATCAAGTCATCTAAAAACAGACAAATTTGACCTGATCTCTGACATCTGTAATCATTTCATTGAAAACGGAAAAACTAATTATACACCAGGGCTTATAAAGCTTGCAAAGGCATTGAAATTCAAAAACACCAACTTTGTCGGAACTGTAAGACTCTTAACCCCTTACGGTCGCATTAAATTACAATTTAAAAATTAAAATTTCTTATAGGCACTACATTAAAAAATATATATATATTCACCTTATTTAATGGCAGGTAAAATGTTACCATAATAAAAACAATTACACAATTTTATAAAACTGGTGGGAATCAAACAATCTGAATAAAAGACTCAGGCCGTGAATATCACGGGAGCGAAAATTAAGGGGTTAAGAAAAGAAATACCAGTCTGTAAAAATGTCAAAATCAAAATAGCATGCGACTACTGGTACTAACCCTTACTTTAGCCTAACTATTTACCAGCAGAAAAATATATAAATGTATTTTGTTGCTGAGCAGTATACTGCATCCAAAGATTGATTTTAGATAATTCTAAAAAATACCTTATACATTTGTTTACTTCAACGCAATTATATTCGGTGTAGATGTGATTTATCAGATTTACTAGGATATGTACTGTCAAGTCTGTTTCAAATAGGTGGCCAGTGCATGTATTTTATAATATTTTGAATCTTGCAGCTATCAAAGCTTGGGTGCTATACAAAGTCGTAACTAGAAATTCTATTAGTAGACGGCAATTTATTCAGGACTTAGTTGAAGAATTAGGAGAAAAGTAGTACAAAAGTAGTACTCTGCAGGTACAAAAAAGTTGACATTTGGGTGAGAAGCAACCACTGAAAACGACGGAAACCCACAAACTTAGCGTAAACGAGTCTGGTGTCACTTTCCAAATGCAAAAATAAAACTCAAGATATTTGTACATAATATAATGCACCCATTTGTGGTAAACGTATAAAATTTATTGCTAAGTTTTGCATGCAATGCACATAATAAATTGGATTAAACAAATCTGTAAAACTAGTAATTAACTCGTATATATATTTTTTTATATTTCTTTAAATTATTTTTAGAAATTATGTCTAAACTTATTTCAATGAGATAATCTATTTTCTGTTAAAGTTATGAAGTCTATGTTTATTTTTGGGTAAAATATATGTTATTATACTTAAGAAACTACAACGTGGAATGAATCACTTTCTAAAATGTTTGGTAATCTCTGTTGATTTATGTATCAAATGTAATGTAAATGTATTGAAAAATCGATTATTATATGAAAATATATTATTTTAATTAATTAAAGTAAACATTTATGCATATTTATATATTTTTTCTATCTTGGGTCAAATTGACCCGCTCCGCGGTTCTAGGTATACCGAAAGCACCGCGGTTCTAGTGTTAACAAATCACGGCCCCTTTCAGGAACACTTATACAAAATTAACAAAAGAGACTCCCCACTATGCATTTGTGGCTTGTCGTCAACATCGTTACACTATGTATTATACTGTACATTAACATCGCATTATCATCTCAAAAAACACACACGTATGAATTTAGCAAGTTGGTGGCGGGATGTAAAAGAGAAACCACAACTACTCAACAAGATCATACAATTCATGAGGTTTATAGAAGCAAACGAGTACATCTTTTCAAATCCAGAGCCATTCTAGTCCGACTCCGTCACTAGGGTGTAGCATGGAGGTAGAAACGAATTATTAGCGGGTGCCAGAAACTTCTATCACTTTTGAATTTTTATCTTGTGCATCTCTCCAAACTCTAGTATGTGCAAATTGTAAATAGTAGGTGTGTTGTAACGTGTTTATAATTGTGATGTTCAATATTGTGTATTTAATGTACTGTGAAATCCCTGTAAATCCATGAAAAATGTAAATAATTAAGCAATCACATTCAAATGATCCTCATGTAATCACTACATACAGTCATGTAAATAGTAGGTGTTTGATATTGTGTTGTAATGTGTTTCTAATTGTCATGTTAAATATTGTGTGTTAAATGTACTGTGACGTATATCTATCCAAGAAAATTGTAAACAATTATGCAATCACATTAGGTGAAATGATCCTCATGTAATACCTACATACAATCATATATCACGATGTGAAATCTTCGGTTCGCCCAGAAAAATTGGGTAACCAATTGTGATTGTAATTGTAAATCTCACAATAACCGAAATAAATCTCAGCAGCTTGATCAGGGACCCGACGCTCCCTCTTAGACTCTGGTTGAGAGTCGGGAGGAGTGGATGTGGTCTACCCCTCGGGATTGCACTAACACTCTAAAGCGAAAGCTGAGTTCACGAGGTGGTCATCGCTGACTGAAGCCGCCAGTCTGCCACCTGACTCTGCCATCTGAGCTCTCCCGGACGAATCTGGTGGAACGTTTTCATCCAGCTAACATTAATTATTATAGCATCGGGCATAACATAATTTCCTAAAGTATTAAGTGTGATTTATTGCGTTTATATATTGGTTCTATGTTGTACGTGGGCGTCACTGACATCAAATTCTTTTTCTGACGAGAATGCAATCGAGTGATAATGTTCAGTTTATATTAAAATTTTAGATAAGAAACTTGCCTTTCGTTTGGACTCAGACTTATTTGTCGCTTAAAAGTTTTTTTATTGCTATGAAACAACAGTTGTAGTTTTATTGACGAGTCTCTTAGATATTAACATTGAATTTTAAATTTATTTATCAGAAATAACAGTTCTGTTGGAGAAAAATTCGGCTAACGACTTTAGAGTGATACAGCTTTACGTCCTGTACACGTCGACGACTGTGCAACTTTCTTATTATCTTCCCACTCTACCACTATACTTCAATTTCCTGAGACGTGCTCAGTGCTCTCACCTCACTTAAAAGCCGTTCACAAATGGGATGCCCTTCACTCTGTTTGGATCGTGCCTGTTTCTTCAAATTTCCTTTTTCAGTTCTTCCAGTCGCGGTATTGTGTTAAAGTACCGATCAAAGTACACAAAACTAAGTCTGAATAAGGGTAAGGACTACAGCAGGTAATCACTGGTATACTACAAAATTTAAATCTATCCCAGATGACGCTCTTACCACAAGTGTGGTTTGTTTTTTACATACTGCTTTACTGAGGTACGTCCTAAAAAAAGGAATCGTCTGTTCATCTATGAAAAATTTTCCCTGATCTTTGTAAATTCAAACAGACACTACGCAATCTGTCAAGCATTTGCTGAACTTTCCATAATTTATTATTCATTTCTGGTGGTTTACTTGCTGTGTCTACAAAATGCAACGAATTTCTCAAATTTATATATCTATCTCGTGGCATGCATATAACTCATATATGACATCTATAGCTCAGAAGAGAAACACACAGTGCTTTACATGTGCATAATATTTCTCGAATATTACATATCTATTTTAAATAGAAATCATGAATAGTACAAACCTATTAATTTATAATTAATCCGCTTTCAAAATGCAATTAAAAAAATAAATTGCTAAAAACATAAATTAAAAAAATTCACTTAAAAAAATATATATATTAATATTAGGAAATGCAACTGATTTTGGAATGGTAAATGCCGGACTTACACAATTGTGTCGGTCATTAGTTTTTTTGAACTATTGTAAAGACTAATTAAATTTCTCAAGGACAAAATCAATTAAAATCAAGAATAAAGTATATGAAAAGAAAAAGTAAATGTAAGCAAACACTAAAAATCATATTTAAAAGAAATTACGACAGTACATACTTTTTGTCTATTGCTGTCAGCTTATATAGTCTTCTTAAAAGTAAGATATCTAACCCAGTCTTGCAGTTGGTGCCACTTAGTTGTGTGTCTTAAAACATCTGAAGAAAATTAACTCATACAAATGTGCATATTCGGTTTTAAATCACACAATAACAGGAAAAAGTCCTTTTCTTTTACTTTAGGATCACCTACACAATTGTGTATGTCAGGGCTTAACACTAGAACCGTCATAGCGGTAATTTTGACCGGTAAAAAGTAAAAATATTTTGATTCGAATCAGAATTTTGTTTTCTAAAATAAGTTAAATGTGTACCACGGAGAAATAAGTTAAATAAATTAGTTAAATAATTTTAAATAAAAATTCTGGTGTAAAATAGTTTTATAACACTTGAGTAAAATTTCCGGCGGTTCTAGTGTTAAACACCTATATGTTCAAAGTGGTCATAAAGTGAATGCGCCGGTGTTTCTTGGTGTGAAAAAAATGTATTTGTTATGTAGGCAGCAACAATTAATAGCAACTTATGGGTGTATCATTTTAGGACACGACTGTAGATAAAAAGGCATAGTGCAGCATTTTATATAAATCGTTATTATGACGTTGTGACTTTTTTACTTTTTAAAATGCACTACTGCATTTTGTGTACTTTTCAAAATTAGTGTGAAAAAAAGAAGTCGTGAGAAAACATTTGTATGAATAAAAGCAATTTTTAATTAGTGTATGTCATTTTCGGGCAGTTTCCCCTAGATAAATTTGATTGGGAGGTGGGGGATTTATATTTAAGAACTTTTGAATGAATTTCTTCTGACTTTTATATTCTGATATTTGATTTTTAGTAGTTGCAGTGTCTTTAACAAATTATAAACGAATTTGGTGTTTGATAGGAAATTGCGAACAACCCTTGTAGCAAGAGAGATATGCTAAACCGCAGTTATCGCATTTAGGACGGGTTTAGGAACCTGGAGTGCGGATGTTTTCTTTATATTACTTTGTGGCGGTAGGTGTGTGCATCCACATTCCAAACATCTAGGGTCGATACTATGACAGTACTTACTTACGTGAAAGAAATTCTGCAACGATAACATTGTGAGGATTTTTGCCGGGCGAAATTTCTGAATTCCATCCCGTAGATTTCAGATTCAATTGAGTTTGAATATATAGCAAAGATTGACAGAATTTTTGAAATTAATGAAGGAAGTAACGATTTGGATATTTCCTTTAGGTAGCGATGGAGAATTATCCCGTCTCCACGGATTTTCGCTTGCGATAGTTTAAGAATAGTGAAACCTCTACAAGAAAGATTTTCTTTTACAGAGTCCGTATCGAGGAAGCTATTCAGCCCCATAACAGCCGCTTGGAGTGGTATTTCACGATCCGGAACAATTTAGTATAGGATATTATTTCACTTAAAATATACTTAAAACCACAATTTTTTGAGGATAGTTTCATGTGAGATTCTCATGTAACTGCCTTTAAGTTCGGATTCAAATTTAAATTTATCGTTAAAGGATGGTTCTGTAAGAAATTTAATAATATTGGTGATTCTGGTAATTATTTTCTTTTAGATTTTTTAAATATCTTTCTTTTGTGGAATTTCTTCATTTATACTAAGGGTTAGTAAATATTCGTCGTTTGTATTTTATCTATGCATTTTTTCTCGTTAGTATGTTTGGTTTCAGAATATTTCTCCGTTGGTTTTAACTATGCCTATGCTTCCACTGTTTTTTCTCGATGGTCTACATATCAGATAGTTTTAAATTGGATTCGTGTGTGATAATATAAATAAATGGTTATTTACTATTGTAATGCTGTATTAACCTTTATCTGTTGTTAGTGGTATCACAGACAATTTCTTTTTACAATTTCCACTCTTTAACTTGTAATTTTCTTTTTAACTACTAATACGAGTTAAATTTTATTTTGTTTGCAGACCTAGTATTATAAGTTAAACCAGCCTTTTTTATATCTTTCGCTCGGGCTGTCTCGGAGATCGATTATAGTAGCTATGCTAGAATTTCTGTCACACCATTTGAAACGCACTAGACCGAGAGATAAATTTCAAATTCTCTCTCTATCACATAACCTGACAAACAAAGTGGAAAGTTTGATCATTTAAATTGCTAATTTGACACTCATAACTAAATTTCTATAGTTCTATTCCATGAACAAAAGTTTTACGTAATTTATACATAAAATTAATTAATGTATTTAGTTTTAATAAAGCATTAAGTACATATTTTAATTTTTCATCAATTATAATTCCTAAACAACATGTTACACTAGAGAATATTTAATTATTAAAAATATTTCATATTCATATTGAACTAATTAATGATCGGAATACATAATTTGAATAGATAGTGACATCCCTAGATATTTTAAACTTGCAGATGATTTAATAATTATTCATTTCGAAATAGATTAATAGATTTAGTTTTAAATCCAATTGAAAAAAAAAACTCATTAAAGGAAGCGAATTGAATTAATTCGCAATACAATGAAAAATGTATTTTTCGTTAAAAGTTCCGTATAAATATTTTGAGTACAACACTTACACATTTATTGAATTTATAAATTATGAAATAACTTTGTCCCCTAAAAATCTAGAAATAAACTCAATACTTTGGAAGCTTTGAATGTACACATATTTTATAACAAACAACAACTGCGAACATGACGTAATTTTCTACTGGTTTGAAAATATACGCATTTATCTTATTTATTCATAAATTAATTAGAATTGATTATGAACTCAAACTAAATTTGCAATGTATTATTTTGCATTTTCAAAAACATAAGTCTAAAAGATCCTAATGTTTTAACTTAAAAAAGTTTTTATATTGCATATAACGCAAATACCAAATTTCGTGCTTGTATCACTTTCTAAGATATGATACAAAAAATATTTTAAAGTACTGTCAGTAAGTTTAGAACTTTAATGTTAACATAGCTCTTGGAAAGAAAAACCTAATGTACTTTGAATATTAGTGATGGATATTTATAGAGAAAACTGCCTTACAATTCTAGTATTGTCAAGGCGTCTTTATCGTAAGGTTTGTAGGCAAAAATATGTATTTAAGATTATAAATGTATGTTTTATATCTCACAATTCTGATTGATTTCTGAAACTTGTTGTAAAATGGGCAGCGATAAGTAAACAGTAAGCATAGAGATCAACAATGATTCAGGTATTCCATCTGATTGCATTCGTTCTACTGTTGTCACGGGGGGTCTTATTTCCTGGGTTTAATTAAATTTCCTATGTGTAGTAGTTAAAATTACAGCGAATCTGAGAAATAATTCTGTACCTTAACTCTGAAAATTTATTCAATATGTTTCTAATTTGAAAAGCCCTTATATGTTTCTAAAATTCGATATTCTGGGAATTGACCATTTACTTTTTAAAACACTATACAGTTTCTCACAGTGTTTTTACAAGCCTCGAAGTTCAACTTAGAGTCGTGTGTATTTATTCCGATGTATCTTTTCAGAGGTTGTCTATTAATGTTTTAAAAATGCAAAAGCAAGCTGACAGAAACGAATCTATAATAAAGTGCAGTGTCTCTCTATTCTAAAAAAATCCCTGCCGGCCCGGCCTACAGGCGGAGGTAGATTTCGAAGTTAAGTATATTAATTGCACCGACAAAAACTAAATCATAATAAATCCACTTTAACAGTTTTTTCTGACCGCTTCTGACGAGTTTTTATTTCATTTTTTTTATAATAGCTGTTTTTATCAGAATCATGTTAAGGCTGTATTAAAACAAAATACTTTTCCATGCTCAACAATTCGAAATTTTCTGGCACATTTTCAGATTAATTTTTAATAGAAAAAATACGAAACTTGCTGACTTGATTTTTAAAAAGATTTATAAGCGACATGTGTTTTTATTTTTTTTTTTCAATTAATTGAAACTTGATTAATAAACAATTATTTTCTCAGTAGGGCAATATTTTTCGTTTCTAACACAATCGCTTCGGGAAATTCTGTTCAAAATGACCAATTTGACATCATTTTTTGAAATATATTCTGCCTCTATAAAAACATCGATAATTACGGTACATTATATAGTAACTCAAGAAGAGAAACTATCAATTGGACGCGTTTGAGAGCAAAAATTAATTTAAAAATGAGTAAGAAAATAAGCAATTTGGATTTGAATAGATTCTTAATAAGATGATTTTTTTCTTCAACGCTGTGTATTTTTGATTTGCTTTTGCTGTAAGAATTGGTCCTATCAAAAACTTTATATAAATATTGAAGGCAATATTAAGAAGATACATGATAAATTCATGGGGATTTTATATCTTGTGAATTGACGGAGTTATGGAAATTTTTCTTCTTCACTCCCCCTTTTTTTGTTTTCGTTTTAATTTTTGTTTTAATTTTTTTTTGCGGTACGAATTGGTCCTATCAAAAACTTGTGAATATAAAAGTCGTAGATAATATTGAGGAGATATATAATAAAATTAATTGGATTTGATATCTTGAGAATTGACGAAGTTGTGAATTTTTTTCTCCCAAAAACCTTATTTTTTGCGCCCCTTGAGCCCATTTTTAATTTTATCAAAAATCTGTGATACATAAATTTTTGGTACTATTTTTAGAAATAATAAAAACTTTAAACTGATTTGATATGCACAAAAATTAAGAAGTTATGAGGGTTTTTCGGTTTTCACAAAACCCCTCCCTATTTCCATCCCCTTCGCCCGATTTTGCCCATTCACGAGCTTGACCGAGATTTTATGCCCCTTGATTTTATGTATCAGTTTGGAAGAGATTGGTGAAGAATTACGGAAGTTATTGTGTCCAGAAGAAAGTGATATATATATATATAGAGAGAGAAATAGATACACATATACATATATATAAAGTTTTTTACTGAGGGTGGTTTTGGGTTCTAGGGGTCATAATCGGTGTAGATCTGCAAAACTTTATCAGGAATTCCAACATAGGAACGACGCCAATAGGTAGCATTTCATACGAAATCTACCTAAAAAGTAACTGACGCTGTCACCGTCGCCGTCGGTTTTGAATTTTTTGTGACCTGGGGTCTTTCTTCGTTAATATTAAGAAAACTACTGCATACAAAAATACAAAATTCTGTGGTGTTACATAGAATTGTTTGATAAAAACGCTGTTGCAGACAGTTTTCAAATCGAACTCTAGAGATATTTTTCACATATTCCAGAAAATATTATTATTTTAAACTAATGCAAAATTTGTAAAAACGTCTCCTCAAATAATAATATTTCCTTTAAACTGAAAATTTATTTACACGGGACTATTATAAACCGAAAAAGCCCCTATGAAATTAGAATTAAATGATTATGTGTTAAAATCAATAAAAGATTAAAAATTACGTCGTAAAAGTTTTTTATACGCGTGAATATTTAAAAAGAAAAACAAACTAAAGAACAATTAATTATTTAATATGTGTTAAAAGCAGCAAATGCGCGTGGAATTACGTCCTATTTCAAATAGGCAAATAATACTACCAAACAGTTTAAATTAAAATATATATTGACACGTACACGTGAGATTTATTTCATATTTCGAGATAATCTTTTTAACTACTATTTCCAAAGACGCGCAAATAATATTTCCTTTCTAACAATCGAAATATTTTCAGGTGAATATTAGAAAAAGAAAAGTTTGGTTAAAGTTATGTTAGATATAAAACGTGTGATTTAAAGTCATTTTCTTATAGCTGTATTAAAATATACCTGGAAGCAAAGACACTGTTGACTTCGTTCATTTTACATTAGCTAATTTTCAACGTTTAACTAATCTTAATTTAATCAGATTTGAAAACAGGAATTCACAGCAGATTTTTTGACCTTAAAATCCTTCATTAAAACAGAAATAAATGGAAAGCCGTTTATAGGGATATCGCCCCTGGTTTTCAATTATAATGCAATCTTCTGTAATCTTTTTAAACCGATCAATTTAACGTATTTTTAGAGTCTGAACGGGGGTTGGCGAGTGAAGATCGAAGGTGGCAGAGCCCCACAGAAGCTTATAAAATCCGTCATCATCGGGACAGAGGCTAGGCCGAATTTTTGAAAATTCCGGATTTCTGAAAGATTATGAGAGGTAGCTCCGTTATCCTCAATAGTGCCTTTAATCAAAATTTAATTCATAACCAAGTGATAATTATGTGATAAAAAAAACTAAATATTGTGAAAAAAAGTTACTTTAAGTGGAATTTTCTATGTTACAAAACAAAAAGAAAGAAATAAATAAAGAAAGAAATATTTGAGTGTAAAATTTCCCTTCATGAGTGCTTTTTCTCTTTATTCTTTCTAGACGTCGATATTTGTATAAAATTGCAGCATTTTTAGCTTCTGTTTTTGAACGTTATATATTGTTGACAATCCGATTCCATATTCAGCACATAACATTTTCACAAATCCTTTCTAACTAACTTATAAAGTCCACTTTATCTGCAATAGACAAAATTAAATGCTTTATTTTGGAAACAACCTACCCTGATTTCGAAAATGACTTCGTACTACCTATAATAAATAAATAAATAAATACTTTTAAACATTTGAGAAGAAAAACACACATTTTAATCCTGCTATTTTTCAAACTCTCGTAATTTGCGTAAAAAAAGGAGGTAAAAGATGACTTTGATGCCGGATTTCTGAAGTAACCGCATTTCTGAATGCCGGATTTTAGAAGTTATACTGTATCTTTATTTTCAAATTAATGGAATTTCTATAGTTTTTGTCCTAGAGATTTATTTATCTTTCAGAAGAATAAATGAAATTGGCTTATTAGAAAACGCATATTTGTGACTGGCTCAAAATAAGCAAAATGTTAAAATACCAATGGATCCATGCATGAAATTTCCACAACACTGTAATATTTTTATGCTACAGCTAATCTTTCTTAGATGTGTTTTTAAAATTCTAAAAATAATATAGAGATATCTGCAAACAACTTTAATCAAGCCAGAATATCATATTTTTTATTTCGTCAAAGTTACAGTACAAATTGATCGAAGATAGCAAAAGGCACGAGCAAGGAAACAATTAACAATCGATTTTAACTGCATTGGAAGATGACTTCGATCGCTTAGGGTAAAACATAAGACAAAGAAAAATAAATTAGATGCATATAAAATACATTTAATCAAAAATAACAAAGCATACCTTTTAAGATAAATGCGATATACCACTGCTTCCATTGATTGGCAGTCTATTTTTCTTTTAAACAATTTCAATTTTTCTTTTTAATCATAAATATAAAACTAGTTGGATGTGCCAGTCCCGAAACATTCTTCTATGAAATACATCTTAATGTTTCAAAATGTAGTTACAAATGTGAATACTTTAATATTATTAGTTCAAAATTATACCAACATTGATTTTCATTTTTAATTTCTATTTCAGTCATTTAATTGGACTAAAGTGAGTTAATCTCGATCATGAGCTCCACGAGCTTCATGAGTCGCCGGTGTACAATAGAACAAAGAAAAAATCAATAAAATTATACAAAAATCGCTATTATAGTGCTCCCTTTTGGCGGAATATTTTAAAAATCAAGGACGAGCTACATGGCATAGACAAAAACGTATACAAAAGAATTAATTGAATTCTGTGCATAACTTCACACACTTTTTTATGTTGCAAAAATGAAAATGGCCAAAAAGTCACTTTAACATCGCCCCCTTTCTTCAGATTTTTTTTCCAAATTAAGGGAGGACCTGCTCACCATAGTCAAAACACAAAAAGAAAATTTGGTTCAATTCTATACATAACTTCATGCGCTATTTGATGGTAAAATGGCGACATATGGAGATACGGACACACGGACAAACAAACATTTTCTATAAGCATGTTTCATTCGGAACTCTGATCCTAAATCGTGTAAATAGTATTGGAAGTTGATTAAAATTTCGATTACAATACTTTCTTCTATTGATGATAGAAGAAAGTAATAAACCAGTGCAGAGAAATCCACACTTTATAATTTCTGTACTAAAGTACCTGTACCCAATATGGACACGCTAAGGAAAATTGATTTTTTCATCCCCGTGTACACGTCATAGGACTCAAAAAATAGGTGACCACTATCCATGGACTGTCGACTATTATTATTAAAATTAACGACCTTGTAATTATTCTGGTTTAATTTTAAAGATAAAGACAAAAAATGTTTACAAGTGTCCATATAAGGAACCACATGTCCCTATTATGAACTTGCATGTCCATACTAGGGACATGTGGCTCCTTATTGACCTACAACATAGGGTGTATGGAAGAACCACTCTTCCAAGGGACTTTAGAGGAAAGGGGATAAAATAAATATATCTTAAATTTTTGCGGGGGACTGGACGCAGAGAAATTATCTTCAGAACATACACTTTAGAAGAGGGGGGGGGAGGTCATTTTCGATCGCGGCTCTTCGAAAGACCTATGCAAATCACCTCAGTTACTACAAAAGATTATGAAATAATATAGTTGGTTTTGCTTAGCTTTATTACATCTGTCTGTAGAATTTACATCTGTATTTTCCAATGTGGACATAAGGTGTCCATATTAGGAATCAGGCATAGTTTTAATAAATCTTGTAATAAATGAACAAAGATAACATTTTTAAGCAATATATGCAATAGCAATCGAAAATATGTTTTATCAGCTTTCTAAAACACTCCACTTTTCAATATTTAAAGTAATTTTACCATATCTAATAAGAATTTAAACTTACCTGTAATTATGATCAGCACACCACGAAACAACAAGTTTCCTTCCAAATGGCGAACAACGCGCTTCTTTGCACTTTCCAGGCTTAATTATCTTTTCGACTGCTTTTCTTAACGGACATGTAACGCGATCTCTCGTTCTAAATTCTTACTTTTAAAGATATTAGGAGTATCCATATTGATAGCACTGTCCATATTCGGTACAAGTACCTTATTAACTTTTTATAGTCATTTTTGAGCATGATACACTGAAATATTATATTTCTGTGGAAACATCGATTTTGGATTTAAAAAAAAACTTTCATTGTATTCATGAAAACGGAATATTAGTGAATATACCAATACTATACCAATAACCCGGGTTCGAGTGACGGCTTCGAAGGTATTTCACTATGTTTGCTATAAGCCTATGTAAGAATGCAAAAATTCATGCAATTAAAAATGTCAATAATACTCGTTACTGATTTCTCGAATTTTAACATGATTTCAGGAATTGCATAAAAAAAATTACATAACAATTATCAATAACTGAACACTTTTAAAATTATTAAATTTTTCGGATGTTAAACATAATATATCAGGAATAATTAATTAAATTTTTATTAATTCTGAAATAATTTTATTTACCAAATAAACCACCGACAAGAAAAATAACATAATAAAAAATATTACATTGATCAGAGAATATTTATTAATTCAAAAGCAATTCACATTTTCTCACATAGTAATACTTTCAAAAATACCTAATAATCCTGCGAATTTAAAATGTCCAACTTTAAAAATAACAATGAAAAATTACCTTTTTATTATGCTAAGTTACACACCAAACTTTAGTAAAAACATCTTATATTTTCTTATGAAATTTGAAACCATAATGATTTATGAAAAGTTCGACCAATTTTTACTTTCTTCTATCTTCTATAGAAGAAAGTATTGTAATCGAAATTTTTTTCGACTTCCGGTTTTCGACGGATTTGCATGTTTTAGGGGTCAGAGATTCCAAAAAACAAGTTTATAGAAAATGTCTGTCTGTCTGTGTGTCCGTCTGTCCGTCTGTCTGTCGCCATTGTACCATCAAAAAGTGTATGAAGTTATGTATAGAATTAAACCAAAATTTTATTAGAAGTTTTAGGCTATGGCAAGCAGGTCCTCCCGGAATTTGGAAAAAATTCGCCAGTAGGGGGCGCTGATATAACAATTTTTGTGCGATTTTGAATATTGTACCATCCAAAAGTGTATGGAGTTATGCATAGAATTGAACCAAATTTTTAGTTTAAGTTTTTGGATATGACAAGCAGGTCCTCCCTGAATTTGGAAAAAAATCGCTCGTAAGGGGCGCTGTAAATGCGATTTTTGTGCGATTTTGAATATTGTACCATCGAAAAGTGTATGAAGTTATGCATAGAATTGAACCAAATTTTTAGTTTAAGTTTTTGGCTATGGCAAGCAGGTCCTCCCTGAATTTGGAAAAAATTTGCCGGTAGGGGGCGCTGTAATAGCGATTTTTAATATTTTACCGTCCAAAAGTGTATGAAATTATGCATAGAATTAAACCAAATTTTTATTTTAAGTTTTTGGATATGGCAAGCAGGTCCTCCCTGAATTTGCAAAAAATTCGCCGTTAAAGGGCGCTGTAATAGCGATTTTTGTGCGATTTTCAATATTGTACCATCGAAAAGTGTATGAAGTTACGCATAGAATTCAACCAAAAAAAAAAAAAAATTAAGTTCTTGGCTATGGCAAGGAGGTCCTCCCTTAATTTGTAAAAAAATCGCTCGTAGAGGGCGCTGTAATAGCGATTTTTGTACAATTTTTGTGCCATTTTGAATATTGTACCGTCGAAAAGTGTATGAAGTTATGCATAGAATTGAACCAAATTTTATGTGTTTATTTTTGGACATGTCACGAAGGTCCTCCCTGAATTTGGAAAAATTCTGCCGGAAGGGGGCACTATAATTGCGATGTCTGTACCATTTTCATTATTGTACCATCGAAATGTTTATGAAGTTATCCATATAATTGAACCAAATTTTTTGTGCATGTTTCTGGCTATGGCAAACAAGTCCTCCCTGAACTTGAAAAAATTCCGAAAGAAAGGGGCGCTGTAATTCCGATCTCTGTGCCATTTTCATTATTGTACCATCGAACAGCGTATAAAATTATGCATACAATTGAACCAAAATGTTTGTGCTTGCTTTTGGCTTTGTCCAACAGGTTCTCCTTGAATTTGGAAATATTGCGCGGTAAAGGGGCTCCGTGCTAGCGATTTTTGTATACTTTTCTTGATTTTTCGTAGTTCTATTGTGCATCGGCGGCTCACGCAGCGGCGGGAACTCGCTTCCTGCTATGCCGGCTATTCGCAAACAGCTGATAACGACAGAATAAGGAAAAATTAATAATTTTAACAAATATGATATAGATTAACTCGTTTTTTGTCCGTTTAATTGACTTGAGCGGAAATTTAAGATGAAAATCAAAGTTGGTATAGTATTGAACTAATAATATTGAAGTGTTAACATGTGTAACTAGGTTTTGAAATATTAAGATGTATAAGATTGAAGAAAGTTTTGGGATTGGCACATCCAACTAGTTTTACTTTCTTCTATCTTCAATAGAAGAAAGTATTGTAATCGAAATTTTTTTCGACTTCCGGTTTTCGACGGATTTGCATGTTTTAGGGGTCAGAGATTCCAAAAAACATGTTTATAGAAAATGTCTGTCTGTCTGTGTGTCCGTCTGTCCGTCCGTCCGTCTGTCCGTCTGTCCGTCTGTCTGTCGCCATTGTACCATCAAAAAGTGTATGAAGTTATGTATAGAATTAAACCAAAATTTTATTATAAGTTTTTGGCTATGGCAAGCAGGTCCTCCCGGAATTTGGAAAAAATTCGCCGGTAGGGGGCGCTAATATAACAATTTTTGTGCGATTTTGAATATTTTACCATCCAAAATTGTATGGAGTTATGCATAGAATTGAACCAAATTTTTAGTTTAAGTTTTTGGCTATGACAAGCAGGTCCTCTCTGAATTTGGAAAAAATTCGCCGGTAGGGGGCGCTGTAAATGCGTTTTTTGTGCGATTTTGAATATTGTACCATCGAAAAGTGTATGAAGTTATGCATAGAATTGAACCAAATTTTTATTTTAAGTTTTTGGCTATAACAAGCAGGTCCTCCCTGAATTTGGAAAAAATTCGCCGGTAGGGGGCGCTGTAATAGCGATTTTTGTGCGATTTCGAATATTGTACCGTCCAAAAGTGTATGAAGTTATGCATAGAATTCAACCAAATTTTTATTTTAAGTTTTTGGATATGGCAAGCAGGTCCTCCATGAATTTGCAAAAAATTCGCCGTTAGGGGGCGCTGTAATAGAGATTTTTGTGCCATTTTGAATATTGCACCATCGAAAAGTGTATGAAGTTATGCATAGAATTGAACCAAAAATAAATTTTAAGTTCTTGGCTATGGCAAGGAGGTCCTCCCTTAATTTGTAAAAAAATCGCTCGTAGAGGGCGCTGTAATAGAGATTTTTTTACAATTTTTGTGCCATTTTGAATATTGTACCGCCGAAAAGTGTATGAAGTTATGCATAGAATTGAACCAAATTTTACGTGTTTATTTTTGGTCATGTCACGAAGGTCCTCCCTGAATTTGGAAAAATTCTGCCGGAAGGGGGCACTATAATTGCGATGTCTGTACCATTTTCATTATTGTACCATCGAAAACTGTATGAAGTTATCCATATAACTGAACCAAATTTTTTGTGCATGTTTCTAGCTATGGCAAACAAATCCTTCCTGAACTTGAAAAAATTCCGAAAGAAGGGGGCGTTATAATTCCGATCTCTGTGCCATTTTCATTATTGTACCATCGAACAGCATATAAAATTATGCATACAATTGAACCAAAATGTTGGTGCTTGTTTTTGGCTTTGGCCAACAGGTCTCCTTGAATTTGGAAATATTGCGCGGTAAAGGGGCTCCGTGCTAGCGATTTTTGTATACTTTTCTTGATTTTTTGTAGTTCTATTGTGCATCGGCGGCTCATGCAGCGGATGGAACTCGCTTCCTGCTATGCCGGCTATTCGCAAACAGCTGATAACGACAGAATAAGGAAAAATTAATAATTTTAACAAATATCATGATATAGATTAACTCGTTTTTAGTCCGTTTAATTGACTTGAGCAGAAATTTAAGATGAAAATCAAAGTTGGTATAGTATTGAACTAATAATATTGAAGTATTAACATGTGTAACTAGGTTTTGAAATATTAAGATGTATAAGATAGAAGAAAGTTTTGGGATTGGCACATCCAACTAGTTCTTTCTTAAACCGTTATTTAAATTTGGGAAAATTTAAATTTTCAATTGCAGAATGAGAAAGTTTTCTTTCCTTTTTATGAAAGAAGATTATTAAAAAAATTTAACACTCTTTTGTATAAATAGTATAAAAAATATTGTTAGATGTGCGAAAACCTTTTATTTGATTTCTAGTGAGATTTCTAAACATCTATTCTGAAAAGAAGTTGGGAACACAGGTAAAGTTTATATTTTTACTGTTCAAATTCGATTCGTGCATAGAAATTTGTTAAATTACATGTTTGATCATACTGATGATATACTTTCCATGAGATTTTTTAAACTTATAAAATAATTTAGATTTAGTTTAATGAGCCTTTATGTGATGACTCATAAATGCAAAAAAAAAAAAATCTAGTACCTAAAATTTTAACGCTAGAATCCTATATAAATATCATGTAATTGACTACTCGTATTTCAGAAACAAAATACAAATAATTTTACTACATTTAAAGGAAATTTTCTATTAAAATTTCCCGGTGCAGCACACATCGTTAATTATCAAATAACGACATCAATCTCGAAATGTGTGTATAATCCCTAAATCAAGTTCAATATAAAAGTAAGACGAATATGTACAAAGTACGTTACCATATTAACTCACTTCAGACACCCCATTTAGGTTTTAACTACTGTAAAGGTTACAGACACACCTAAATAGAACATTTTTTTGTGTAAGTTTCAAATAATAATTATACTTCTTCAAAACGCATTACTTTAAACTTTATCTGCTTATATTCGGTATTTTAAAATATATTAAAACCGATAAACTAACCGACAATCACCAATACCAAAATTTAATGCCACAATAAAATACAGATTCCTTTTCCGTTTTTAACGATAAAAATGTATAGTCAGAATTAAAAATGATACTATATAGTCAGTAGTTTCAAACGCCTTTTTGATACAAAATAAGTTATGAAAAATTACCCAATTTCTTGATGGGTCAGGTATAATAATTAAATATTAAAAAATAAGAAAATATGAGCATTTAAATTGTGATCTATTTATTAAAATACATGTTACTACTTAAATAAATCATGACATATATTATCACATTAATAATTTCGGCTAACATAATAACATGAAAAGTGAAGGAAGAAACCATTCAAAAAAGTCCTTTCGTTATGTGCCGGGAGGAAAAAATTGCTTACATATTTCTTGGTTTTTATTTGAAGCTAATTTTACTCAAATTTTAGAAGATAAAATGCGAAAAACCCGATAAGAGAGTATTCGTCAATACTGAAATTGAAAGAGAATTGAGCCATATTAGTAAGCTATAGCGGAATTGGTATCATTTATCGTTACTTATTTTTGATCGCAAAATTTGCGATATTTCGCCAAATGCCGCCAAGCTTGGCGATAATTTGAAACTAATGGATATTAATAATATTTAAGCAATGCTCGGCAGTACACGGTGGCCGCAAGCTTGAAACAAGATTGCGGTTGAGTTGGCCAATGAATTCTATCGAGACATTGATCTATGCATGCAATCAATCTCATCCATATAAATTTAAGAATACGAGAATTTTAGCATGACAAAAATCAGATTGTTTCAAAATGTCAGCCATCCTATAAATGCAAACTGCTATATCTCAGCCATATTTAAAGATAAATACAAAACAAAATATTCTCCGGAATCCCTGTATTAATGTCAAACTCTTAAGAAAAAGATTTTTCAGTTTTTAATTTATTCGCAACGCTTTTTAAATTTCTAATATGTTTATTTTTTTAATGGCAGCCATTTTGAAACAAAATGGCGGATGAAGCTGTCCAACGAACTCGGTCGAGGCATTGGTATGTACTATGCATACAATTAATCTCATCCAAATCGATTCATAAATACGAAAGTTATCGCATGACAAAAATCAGACGTATACATATATATATACAGGGTTCAATATGTTATCTATCACCGTCCTTTAAATTCTCAACCATTGGTCGTATACATATAGTTTCACTTGCAAAAACGTTTCAAATGAGATAAATTTTCATGTTGTGGCATTATTTGAAGTAAAATATAATTTTTATAAAAATTACGAAATTTAACTTTTTATACGGTCCTCCAGTCCCTATAGTAATAGTTATTAAAAAAGTTTACACATATCATAACGGATATAACACAAAAGGTTTGACATCTGTACTGCAAAAATTGATACAGTTATTAAATTTCAATGTTTGAGATTTTTGCACATGATTTTGTCTTTAGGGATCATTGAGGGATCAGTTAAAAGATGAGTTAAAGTAATTTGAGATCAAAATCAGGTTGGAATGTCCTTTTTACGGTAAAACAACTTTTTGTCGGTATTGCCAAATCGGGGAATCACCAAAAATGGTTATTTCATCTATAAATTTGAGCTAACGTTTATGAATCGAACAACATTCAAACGTCGAAGTAGGTAGAATCGACAACCGGAAAATAAAACTTACTCACAAAGGACTCGATAAACGGCAGCAGAATGAAAACGAGTAGCAAATTAATAACGTGCATGAAAATTGTGATTATGCAAATTACAATAGTACCGCAGCGCCACACGTTCGAGATAAAACACGAGCATTCTACCAGGGGACATGCTATTCATCGCGTAGATCGTGATGGCAAGCTACGCATACATGCAATATGCTGAAATGATACTTATTTATAGTGTATGTCAAAGGTATGCCAGAGTGACTGCGAGTATTTATTCAGAACGTTTCCCTAAAGATCTACAATCTACATGCATCGTATGAAACTATAACTGATGCATTGCACCATCTTAGAGAGAACGGCTCTGTTTCACCACGGACCAGAACAAGTAGACGGGCAAAGACTAATGTTCGAGTGACACTGGAGGAGGTGCTGACATTCGTCCTTTTAATTTCACAACTGCGCACGTCATCTTCATCACGTTATTTCATCTACAAATTTGAGTTAACTTTTAGTGGTCGTATACAAAGGGACGGAAGAAATATTGAAATTAAACAGGAAAATAAAGATAAATTTATTATAATATCAGAAGACGGTCTACTATAAAAAAAGAATACATCAAACGCCGAAATCTATGAGAGATACTGCTCAAAGTGTTCTCCATTGGTGGCAATTCTTAGTCCTAGACACGTTAGAGCATAGCAGGTGAGCAAACTGTGCGACAACCAAGGATGATGCACTGCTTCAGATAAACCAGAGAAGTAGTCTCAGTCACACACATCTATGACTTGATGTAACCCCACAGGTAGAATTCCATAGGAATGCGGTGGCCACTATACCGGATTACCATATATAAGGATCTGTTGACTGAAGTCGGTGGCCAGATACGCCGGCATGTTTGATATTGTATGTGGAAAGGGCATCATCATCTTGAAACCAAACCCGGATGCATGTCGGAGTGGCACCTCTTCATACCAGTCACGTACCGTGTTTTGTAGCAGATGCAGGTAACGATCGCCCGTTAAGATCAAATCGTAGAACATGGGTTCAACAATCTTGTTTTCCCATATACCGCACCACACGTGTCGAACTGTGCGGGCGACGTGGATGTTTTCCAGAGACCAGTAATGTACATTGGGCATGTTCACAATGCCACCCCGTGAAAACATTGACTCATCTGTAAACAGAATTTCACAAAGGAACACGGATTTTCCTCTAAGGTGTTGAGCATGAAATTACAATAATCAAATCGTCGTGCGTGGTCAAGCAGCGTCAATGCTTGCACTAGTGTCCGATGGTATGAATTGCGCATCATGTACATGTAACAAATGGCAGACATGCTGACCACATGCCTCACTTATTTCCTCCGTGCTCAGTTGTGAAATTAAAAGGGCGAATGCCAGGACCTCCTCCAGTGTCACTCGAACATTACACCTTGCCCTTCTACTTGTTCTCGGGAGTGGTGAAACAGAGCCGTTCTCTCTAAGATGGTGCAGTGCTTCAGTTACAGTTGCATACGTTGGATGTAGATCCTTAGGGAAACGTTCTGAATAAACACCCACAGACTCTCTTGCATTCCTTTGACATTCACTATAAATAAGTATCATTTTGGTATATTGCATGTATGCGTAACTCATGACCTCACGATCTCTGCGCTGACTAGCATGTCCACAGCTAGACTGCTCGTGTTTTATCCCGAACGTGTGGCGTTATGGTACTATTGTAATTTGCATAATCCCAATTTTGATGCACGTTATAACTCGGCTAGTAATTTGCATTCCGCTGCCATTTATCTAGTCCTTAATGAGTAAATTTTATTTTCCGGTTGTCGATTCCACCTAATTTGACCTTTGAATGTTGTTCAACCCTTAAACGTTAGCTCAAAATTTTAGATGAAATAACCCTCTCTCATGATTTCCCGATTTGGGGATACCCGCTAAAGGTGGTTTTACCGTGAAAAAAAATTGCACCCAGATTTTGATCTCAAATTACCTTAATTCATCTTTTAACTGATCTCTCAATGAAAGACAAAATCATGTATAAAAATCTCAAATGTTGAAATTTAATAACGGTGTAAATTTTTGTAGTAGAGATGTCAAACTTTTTGTGCTATATCTGTTATGGTATGTGTTAACTTTTAGTAAAAATAACAATAGGGACTGGAAGACCGTTTAAAAAGTTAGATTTCGTAATTTTTATAAAATAGTTTTTTACTTTAAATAATACCATAACATAAATATTTACCTCATTTGAAACGTTTTCGTAATTCGAACTATATATCTACGACCAACGGTTGAGAAATTAAAGGTTGGCGATAGATAACATACTGCACCCTGTATATATATATACACATATATATATATATATATATATATATATCACATTTGAACGGAGGGTGGTCTTGAGGTTAGGGGGTCATGATCTGTGAAAATATGCCAACATTTTCCGGACGTGCTTTAGGTACCTTTTTACTTTTTTTAATGAAAGCTACCTAAAACACACATGTTCCACATGTACACGCATGCGGAAGTGCTCCGCGTCAAATGAAACTGTACCAGCTCATTCCCTGTAAAGTCTTTCTTACAATGGTGCATTATTATTCTTTCGAGACAAATGTGTTCAGCTAGGTTTAAAAATATGTCAAAGATGTCATCCTCCGACACATTTGTAAGTGTTCGGCTGATGTGTGTTTTGACATTTTTTCCATTTTCCCTATTGAGCAGTATATGCTCTGTGTATTTTCTTTCTTTATATTCATATTCCAAATTACTCCTTCCTAAAACTTAATATTTTGATCTATGTTTTATTTAATGAATTTCATTAAAAAATATTATTTTTGTATGTTGGATTTTAAATTATTTTAACTATGTCTTTGTCCTTTTTTCTCTGATTTTAAATTTCAGTAGCATTTGGATTCGAACCGAATTCATATATTTGAACCAGTCTTTGTCACAATTTTTTTTCTGTTTAACAGTGGTTTGGAGAGACAACTTCAAGGCTTCAGTGCGGTACTATATTCAATTCAGCTTTATAATGCATCACTATAGTGGTGCAACACCTATTGCACCAAGATCTGAATATTTTTAAAACTAGTTATAGTACGAACGCGCTTCATTTGTTATGTTTGGCGTACAACTTGCAACTTGTTTAAAAAAAATACTGAAACAAACATTTTTTTCTAAGCATCTTTTCTATGCTACTGCATATGATTTTTTTTCCCCTTTAAAAAACCAAGAACGGATCTCATTATTTTCTTACTTCTAATAAGATTATTTATCACTTACGTATGTTCTTTTTCAAAAATGTCATCTTTTCAAAATGAAGTGTGACACACATTTAATTAAATTTCACAATTTGCATAAAGTAGGAAATAAATAAAATGAAAATAAACTTCACACGTTGTTTGCATTTCTTTGTATTAGATCTCTCGCAAACTTACAATATAAAAAGTTAAATAAATCAGATGTTTAAACAGATTCCAGAAATATTTGCGTATTTCACTTGAAGCTAAATACGCTACATTTTAATGAAAATGTTTCTCATTCTATATGTATTTAAGTTTCCTTTCTCGGTTTTCTTTTTGAGTTTGTCAGAAATTTATTAGTAGTGGATTAAGTTTAAAACAATTGGCAAAAAATGTTGTTTAAGGCCATCAACATGAATATGCGTTTTCGTGATTATAAAATACATTATACAATGTGATGATATCTGTAATTACGGGTATTTTATTTTATTTTTTTAATTTCCCGTTCCTGAGTTATCTTATAAATATTTTGATCGTTTTAATGCGATTTTACAAGCCTTTAAGAAATATAAGAAAAATATTTAATTAAAAATATTAAGATAAATCATTTTGTTTATTTTGTGCAAAGTTATTTATATTATATTATAAACAGTTTGATCGTTTTAACGCGATTTTACAAGCTTTTAAGAAATATAAGAAAAATATTTAGTTAAAAATATTAAGATAAATCCTTTTCTTTATTTTGTACATAGATATTTATATTATGTTATAAATAAAGAACTGGTGAAAAAAGATTTATATTTCAAAATATATATGCTATGAACTTTCTTACTAATAAAATGTACTCGACTTTTCGAATTTTAACACATATTTCAATTTTAATCAATATAAACTGCATGTTTTTTTCAATATATCATGATTATCATTTATTTTTGCATCACTCAAATAGAGAAAACAGTGCTTTGAGATGATAACCTTAAGCTTTTACTGAACTGCGTAAGTGGATTAAAAAACTGCAATTGATATGAGGTACATTTTTACAACACTTCTTTTCAAGAGAAAGTACAAATAATAAGTTGCCCGATTGAGAGTCATAAACGTTATGATGGAAACATAATGGGTAAGATGACGAATAGAATACTAATTACTGTATATAACAATATTTATCAATGTGCCAATAAAACTCTGTTTAACAATTAACAAAATCCCGCACGTATTCATAATGTACTCAAAACATGTTGTAAATTGATAATTCAATAGTAGTATATATCATATCACAAAGGTCTGTGCGTTGCTCTATATCCCAATCAGAAAAATCAGAATCAACCCGAGATCTGCCCATGAAGCAATGTACGTGTACACATAATTAATCTGTTCCCTGTTCCTCGCAGACAATTCAGTATTTTAATGTTGTGATGTTTGGATAACGGCAGTTGCTCTGAGAGCTGGCGCGCATTTTCGCCGATCCCAACCGTTATAGCAAAAATTAGAAACTGCGCATGCGTGGGGACTGCGTGAAATTCTCTTGCTAGAAAACTTGTACAGGGTTACCGAGGTTGCTATATCAATTGGCGATTACTTTTTGGCGTTCGAAAATATTTCAATGTCTTGTTATTGTGAAACGGTGATACAGTGTAGAGCTTACGTAAACTTATTTGATTTGATATTTAAAATGAATTTACCTGAACAATATACGTATATTCCTGTCAAAAATGATAAAAATATTTTCTTAAACAGTTTTGATTCTTTTTCTTCTAATTTTAATGTGATTTATAAATAAATAACAATATTACCTATATTGAACGACAGGGGGGAAATGCAATTTTATTTTAAACAACAGAAAAAAATTAGCACTATTTTTTCATTTCATTTTCGATCATTTCGAGAGGAAGGGGCTGAAATTCCATCAGCCCCTTAACTAATATAATCTGGACTAATATGGTGTTAACGAGAATGGCTATTTTACTGTATGGCAGAAGAAAAAAATACAGATTTATATTTAAAAAGTAAGGAAAAAACACTTTTTCAGTTTTTTACTATTTCGGGAAGAGTGTGTGTGTGTGTGTGTGGGGGGGGGGCTATAGCCCGCCAGCACCATTTCTCTTCTTTGTTGTCAATGTGGACTAATATGGGACTAATGAGAATGGCTAACCCGCTGTATGATTGAAAAAAAAATTAAAAATTTCCAAAAAAGAAAGACGAAAAGTAAGCACTTTTACATATCACTTTAGAAAATTTCGGGGGGGGGGGGGCTGTAGCCCCATCACCCCCCCCCCCCCTTGGGCACGCCCATGACAGTGGTGTTTTATGACTTGGGATTTTCTTATGATATTTTACTTTTTTGTGAATCTAGCTATTTAAATCTCCAATATTAATTTATAAGATATTTTAAATCTGTTTCCTGGTTTATTCCCATAAAGATACTCAAATAGTTTATTGAAATATTTTAGCATTACTGATAGTATGTTATATTTTATAATATTTATTTTTTATCATTATTAACGTATTGTAATTAAATATTACCAGATATTAATATTATTGTTGTATCAATACAAATAAAAAAGAGATACTATTTATAATAAATATTATCTATATTAGATAAATAAATTTATAATACTACAAGATATGTTATAGAGAGATATTTTATAATACATACTATAAAATATTAAAATACTATCTTAATTATATAATTATAATTTTTTTATTAACTATTATTATTTTTATAAATATAATTTTAAAATATTTTGTAAAGAAAAAAAATGCTGTTATGTAGTATTTAAATCTAAATATATATTTATTTTAATCATTAAATGGTTTACTGAAACATTTGATCATTATTGATATTTTTATAACTTTATAGTATTTACTTATTATCAACATTAAATATTTTCATTATAAGTAAAACAGGTGTAATTCATAATAAATATTATCTTCTTTATTGTCTAAAGAAGATATTTTATAAATAAATATCATAAATTATCATTAATTTTCAATGAAATATTGATATGTAAAATTTTATTTATTGAAATATATGAATAGTATTACATTACTAATATAATAATAATAATAATAATAATTTGATAATAATCTAAGTATTAATATTATTGTATCATTATATTTTTAATAATTTGTTATTATAAAACCAATTATTTATAAATTACTTTGACATATTTAATTTTATAATATAATAACAACAATAATTTGATATTTATACATTACAAAATACAATAATTATATTTATCAAATGTTCTATATTCAATATTCTATTATTTCATATTCAAATATGTTATAATTATTTATAAATTATATGAAAATTACATAATAATATACTATCAATAAATAATTTGAAAACAAAATATTAAATCTAATTAGCTATTTGGAATGTCTAAACATTGTTTTTATTTATTAATTTTAAATAGTTAATTATCTAATTAATGTGTATTATAACTTAATTTGATAATAGTATAACTAAAATGAACTCTATTTTAAATTAAAAAAAACTCTTAATAATAATTTATATCTTTGCAAAGTAATTTTTATTTTTTGATAAATGTATGATATATAATATTAAGGTACAATTTGTATATGGAGTGAAATAAAAGAGAAAGATCGCCAATATAAGATAAGACTACTATTTATTTGAATGTATCCCGAAAAACAGTTTCATATAAATTATTTATTAATTTTTATACACCATAATTATAATGTGACAAAAACAGCATATCATGTTAACCATTAACTAATAAAAAAATCTAAAGAAGTATAAATGATATTGATGTTGGATCAAATAATATCACCCCCCCCCCTCCACACAAAAAGTAAAAAATAAAAGAAATTACTGTGCTGCCATCTATGTCCAGTGATTTAAACGAAATTGGTTATTAAAAGAATTTTATAATTTCTGAATAGATAGCTTTTAATTGCTTATAACTGAATTAAAAAAAACAGTTACAAGAAGTTGTATTTAAAAAGGAAGGCCATAGTAATAATATTCAATAAAAATGTATTTAATATTTAGTAAAATTACATAAAGTAGAATAGAATTGTAAAAAAATAATGCATTATTAAATTTGTAAAAATCATAAACTATTACGTTGAAATTTATATGTACTGCTTAAAATAAATTAATAATGTTTCTTTAAAAATATACTCTTTTAACATAACGGTTGGGATCGGCGAAAATGCAGCTGGTGCGCCATTTGGTCACGTGACGTGTGGGCGTATGAGAGAAAGGGAGAGATTCTGTTTTGGAGAGTGAAGGGTAGAGGTATTTTTTTATGCCGTGTGTTTGGGCACGCGAGAGTTTTGATATATAATACGAAAGCGATTGTAGGTGCTACGGGCATCGAGAAAGTAGTAAATTTAATAGTATGGTGAAGGAGTATTACGTGTGTAAGAGTAATATGAAGGTGATGTGCATCCATGTGAAACATGTAATTAGTTGTATATAGTTGTGTTGTCCTCTTTGTCATCAACTGTATCGTCATGTAACGTCTTTCTGTGCTTTGAAAAATAAACTACGTTTTGTGTTTAAAAAAAAAAAAAAAAAAAAAAAACTAGTGATATATGATCCAGGAGGATACATCTCACACGAAGGTGGATCGATCATTACAAATGTCATAATGTCCATAACATTTTAATCTGCTACATCTTGTTACATTGCGCTATATTTTGCTGTCTCAGAGGCACTGCTTGCACCAGGTCTCTAGTGTATAGATGTCCCTATCCGTCATCTTTATTAAAGTCTAAAAGCAGAAGAAAAAAAATTCAGACTGGAGTTCGTTGGCTACAATCTGCGATAATGACACAAATGTCTGCAGGAAGATAAATTTATGGTTGGTTGATTTTTTGACGGCCAATTATCTGCTCGAGGGATATAGGCCCAGGGTGGAGGATGCTCTTCGTGGGGGTCTTTCTAAGGGATCCTAACCCGTATTTACGCATGGAAATCCATGGTTAGAAGAAAACCACGAAAACTCCGAACGATTAGGCCGACGGGCGCGATTGGGTTCGAACCCAGCACCTCCCGTCTACCAGCTTCGAGAGCAGAACCTCTCGGCCACTGGTGGGGCAGGTAAATTTATGATAAATAATGCTGTTTTTCCAGATGATACGGTGTTTTAATGACATAATGTTCATAACATTTTAGTGGTCTACATCTTGTTACATTACGCCAAATTTGGCTGTCTCAGAGGCACTGCTCAGGCCAGTTCCCCAGTGTATGGATGCCCCTATCCGTCATCTTTATTAAATTCTAAAAACAGAGGAAAAATTGGTTCAGACTGGCGTCCGTTGGCTCGAACCTGCGATAATGAGAAAAATGTGTGCAGGAAGGTAGATGTATGATAAATGAGAAAATAAACGAAGAAACGCCATAAAAGATGAAAACGATGAGTACAATATAAACCAAAGCGTGGCATGAGGTGGATGCTTTGAGGATTACGAATCCATTGTGTCAAAGAGAAATAAATATTAATTTAATAATAATTTTTATATTTTAATTGAATCTATATTGGACTATTAGGAAGATAAAGTAATCACTATTGTACGTATTTGTTTTAACTAGGGAATATGTATACCTATTATAAACAATCTGTATCTATTGTAATTTGTTACGTTTGTAGTTGTATTTTGAGAATTTTATTCGTAAGGATTCAAAAAAGCATGTCATGGATGAGAGTTTTCTTGCACCATGAGTTCCAAAAAATTAGAATAACACATTTGAAAACCGAAGTATTCACAAATTGCTCTTTAGCCGATTGTTGTTAAGTTATTTAAGCATCTAGCAAAAAGCTCTGGTGCACCAGGTCCTGCTATCTATATGACTGATTTCATGGGAGAAAAGGTAAGACCTTACGACCGCTTTAAATATAAAATACGTATGTTAAAAAAAAAAGGATTTTAATTTAAAAAATAATGTTAAATAATTTCAGTATTGTAATATTAGTTGTAGTATAATGCATTATATTTATTATTGCAAATATTATGTATTATTGTATTAAGTAAAAATTTTATGTATTCTAGTATTAATTATAAATAATGTTATCCTTTCGAAATATACTTTATGTAGAATGCATTAAATAATTACCCTAATAGTGTGTTCAATTTATACTATTCCATTTATATTTTTTACGCTTACACGTAGTTTCATAGTATTTTTATCAAAACACGAAATTAATATAAAAGATGGAAATACTACCATTTCCTGGGTAAATTTATGAAAAAATGATTAGGGAATTTAAAATATATATATACATAATAATATCTCTAAGCATAACACAAAAGATTACTAAAACCAATTTGATATTCTAGTGACATTCCAATCAAGAATTTTCTGAAAAAGACTGAGATTGTGAGTGACATGTTTGGAATAATGGAAATAGATAACAATTCAATGGTATCTATAGACTACAGGAAGGCCAAATGTTACTTGTTAGAAATGGATTACAAAAGTTAAAAAAATATATATAAAAGTGGTTAACTGTGATAAGGTTTTCATTTTAATATTAAATTTCTAAAACTTAATTTCAGAATTTGAAATATGTTTTGATGAGATAATATCAAACAATGTTGATAAGCAACATATTTGCTTAGCTGTTAAAGTAATTAAGGGAACATTTTTGATTATGTATTTTTATCCACAGTAGTTAGGTTACTAACTATCTGTGTAAAAGTAATATTCTGTTGATTTCGCATTTTCTACATAGTAATCTAGATATAAATATTCTGTTGACACAGTTTTCTTTCATTATAACTTTAAATGTTATACTTTTCAGCCGCAGATGTTGTTTTACATTCTATTTCTAGATTTTAAAAAGTGTAAACAAAGGAAAGGAATCTAACATAATATCTTCTAAAAATGTCATATTCATTTGAAATATTTTAAGAAGCAAGACTTTTTTCGTTTTTAAGTGATTATGTAAAAACGGATTTAAGCATGTCTTCTTTAACCCACTTAAATTAAGAAAATTTAATTAATTACAAAAACGAAAATTCTAACAAAATTATTGTTACTTTTTTTTTGCTAATTTATAATTTTAAAAAGAAAATATAGAAAGTGTATTTATTCTGATTAAAATGCATATTTATAATTACCTATAAAATTGATTTTCACTAAAATAGTCTAATTATTAGTCTTTTGCTATATAAGAAGTTTAAAATAAATCTATTAAAATTCTACTGTAATATAAGAAAACGAAAAAATTAAGATATTCACATATATTTCATTTGGATATGCTCGTTCGTAGTTACGTGCCACTACATGAGAAAATATTTGCCACAGAACGGGATTTGTTATAGTGTTTTTTTTTTGTTTGTTTGTTTGTTTTTAAGACGCAAATAAAAACATCAAAATATATACAGTAATAAAAATTAAAACATTGTGTTTTATATATATTTTTTTAATGTAGTTCAATTTAAACATACAATATAAACAATATTAAAACACAATTTAAACTAATGTATGGTGCTGAAGCGCATTTAATTTCAATTGTATAAATATGAATAAATAAGTACTTACAGAAAAATACCTGAATTTTATCCTATATTGGACCGCTGTCCTATAAATAGGACAGCTAATAAAAACATTTTTAAAAATAAAATTGGTAAGGATTTTTTGGATGCATTTTGTTATGACGTCTTTAAAATACATAAAAATATAACATATAAACAAACAAAAAACAAGTAACCAATTAAAATTTAATTGAAAAAAATTTATTTAAAAAATTCTTTAGGGATTGTGATCTTATAATCTAGAATTTTACCGTTATTATTATCTTTTTCTTGGAGAAATCATTGAGTATTTATGTACATCATAAACAGTATTTTTAAAGTAAAATAGAATATTTGCTCATAAAATTAGTTTATGCATGCATTTTATATGTCCTTAATATGTGTCCTACTAATATGTCCTGTTTATAAGACAACTAGTTACTTAAAAAATTAAAAACTTTTTTTCAAAATTTTTCTTGTACCTACTTAATTATACCATATTAATAATATAATTGAAGTTTTAAAATTTTTCAAAAATATTTAATCGGTGTGGTCCAATAAGAGTTAAATTATCATATATTTTAATGTTTCCGGTTAAATACAAAATATAGTTTTATTAATACTTATATTTTTCATTGTAAAATACAGTAAATAGCTGAGACGTACTTATTTTTAAGTATTTGTATTCCCAAAACGACAAATTAAACTGGAAAACATGTCTATTAATATAATAATTAGCTGCATTATTTTATAGAAATCAAAACTGCATGTATTCCCAAACATCTCAAGTTAATAATTCGATAGCTGAATGGTATAATTCTAAATCACATGGATATATCCTAAAATGGAACTTAAATAATTTTATTATATTGGCAGTCATCAGGGTTCTGGCTGCCGCTCGCCATTGCGCCAAATCACGATAAAAAGTTTCATTTGGCGAGTAAACGAATGATTAGACTCGCCAAATTGCGAGTGCTCAATTTTTGCTCATCTTTTTTTTTTGTGCGTGTATGTGTGCGTGTATCAGCACAAACGACACTCTTATTTACATTACTGAATGATTGCTGTTACTTATAAAGTTCAATCGTATCCTACAATTTACAATATTTTTAGAGATACTAACCCAACAACAGTTCAATTTAGCTTCCAGCCAAAGCCACGGTAAGGAAAAATGTCATTTCGGTATGCTTTAATGTGCCCATTAGGCAACAGTACTATTTTGAAATAGCCTTTGAAGTACGGGCTTCAATCTAAAGCCAAAGAATTCTAGAAAAATAAATTTTTGATACATTTTGTTGTTTATATTTTGGATTTTTTAGATTCCCTGGAATGTAATATATTGAAATTCTGAGTTAACTTGGATTGAAAGTTTTATTTCATAACATTTTATTGAGTTAAATCAACTTAAAAATTTTCCTTGACTGCGAAAGACATTAAGAATACAGTTAGTTTTTTTTTTTTTTTTTTTTTTTTTTTTTTTTTTTTTTTTTTTTTTAGTTTTTGCAGCAGATAATTAAATTTAGATGAATAACTCATCTATGAATAGTTTCAAAAACTTAGGTTATTTCAGAACATATTGAAAAAAAGGGTCATCATTGTTTGACAACGAATTCATTTTGCTATTTTTTTTTTTAATTTGGCGAATGTTTTTTTTTTTTACTTCTGATTAGCCAAATTGCTGTCGTTCGTAAAAATTCAGCGAGAACTCTGGCAGTCATGCAAGGGTAGTATAATAATTGTTTGTTAAAAATATGTAAAACTATTAAAAAAACTGGTGGAGAGGGTTTGTGTTTACTACGCCCGATTATCTGCGCGATGGATATAGGCCGAGTAGGAGTGCTTGCCCTCCATGGGGATTTTTATAAAGGAACATATTCCATTTTTAATAAAGATAAGGAAGGTTATAACAAATACACGGAATGGGTTTGAATTCATTACTTATCGTCATCCAGTCAAATAATATTGAATTATTGGTATAGGATCATACACTATTTGAAAAAAGCAGAAAAACCAACGTTTAAAGTGCACAAATAATATATGAAAAGGAGCAAACAGCTGTTTCGAATCTACTAGCGAGATTCTTCTTCAGTACAAGATAGGGAAAAAGGAACAGCTTGCTAGAAAAAGCAAGCCTTGCTTTTTCTAGCAAGCTGTTCCTTTTTCCCTATCTTGCACTGAAGAAGAATCTCGCTAGTAGATTCGAAACAGCTGTTTGCTCCTTTTCATATATTATTTGTGCACTTGCGGATCCCGAGTAAGGAAAAAGAAACCGATAAGAAAATCGTCATCACTGGACATGAGAGATCCGAAAGTAAAGCCACTCGGAAGAAAACAGAAATTAAAACCAGTTCAATGACTATTTGTGGATATACTAATAATTTTAAACACAAAAAGAATAGAAAAAGACCTAAAAGTTAAATGATTAGAAAGAAAAAAGTGCAAAAACAATTATGATCAGAAAATAAAAGATAATCCTATTGAAAATAATACAAAAAATGTTAAAAAAGAGAAAAATAATAACGCAACAAGATCTACAGGAAAAAATATAATTGAACCTGAAGTACATAATGACGAATCCAAGTGGTATAAATATGTACCAAAATTACAAAGAATTATCAATAGCACAGTAACACGAAGCACCAAGTATAGTCCATTCGAATTAATGACAGGAGTTAAGATGAAAGATAGTGACATGCAAAACATTCAGAAGATTTTGGAAGAAGAATTTACCGAATGTAAAATGGAAGAACGCGAAGCCATGAGAGAAGAAGCAAAGAAAAATATACTCAAAATACAAGAAGTAAACAAGGTGCAGTTTGATAAAAAAAGAAAACAGCCACGAAAATATAAAATAGGAGATATCGTCGCCATAAAGAGAACGCAATTTGGCAATGCTATCAAACTTAAAGAAAAATACTTAGGGCCATATGAAATAACGGCCGCCAAGAATCATAATCGGTATGGAGTAGAGAAGGTAGGAGATCATGAACGTCCAGGAAAGACCTCAACTGGAGCCGAATACATGAAACCATGGTCTATGGGTTGAACTCCTGGATAAGTCAAATAGATTAAGTATATGTGTATGTGTATTGAACAAGTAATCAAAATTTTGTGACAGAACAATATATACAAGTTTTCAAAGTTTAACTGGTTAAGCATGAAAAAATAATAAGCCAAGATGCTGATGTCCAGGCGCCATCATCTCAGGATGACCGATTTATAGGATTTAAATTTAAGCATTGTTTATTTTCTTTATGACGTGCATTATCAGTAAATTAACTGACGCTCTGATATTTGTTTTATCCATGGTTTCAAAGAACGAGTTATGAAAATTCACGATCACGAGATCATGTTTGGATATATTCAAAGATTGGAAAACAGTCGGTCTATAAAATTATATTGTTCATCAAGCATTGACTTTTGCAGTGCCAAGGGAAACATTATTAGGCCTAAGTGGCTTATTGGAAGGGAAATAATTCATAGGTTTTATGTCAGAAATGTAATGTATTTAAATAAGCTATCGAATAAGTGAAGTAAATTTATCTGTATAGAATTGTATTAAAGTTTATGTGTTATTATTCCAACATCTATTTAGTCAAGTCCTTAATAAATTAGCATTTTACGAACAAAAACTTATATATATATATATATATATATATATATATATATATATATATATATATATATATATGTATATATATAGGGGAGAGTAGCCTAATTTGGACCACTTCACTTGTTTTCAGGTGTAACTCACTTAATTTTTGGAATATCTGAAAAATATCACTACACGGGGTCAATCAATTCATCCACTAACTAAATAAAACTTTAGATCATTTTCTTTTTGGAAATCTTAAATTTTATTTTAATTTGAAAAAATTGTCAAAACTTGTCCAAATTCAGCAACTTGTCGCCTAAGTTGGACCACCAGTCTCCTAAATTGGACCAAATAAAATCAGGTTGTTTTAATGACTAGGGAAAATAACTAATTTTATTAAAAGCAAAGTTTGCGGTTTCTGAAATAATCAAACAAAATAACAGCAATGAAATATAATGAAATCAAATATCTGAAAATAAGTGTAATTGTTTTAAATCAAAATGTATTCAAAATATAAATCAATGTTATCAGTAATTAAGAATAGAAATTATGAAACTAATTGCCAGTTACTTGAATATCAATTAAGGAGTGATGCAAAGCTTACACATGAATTTCGTTTATTGATTTTTTTTTTTCCAGCGCACACAACTTAACCGTATTTGGCAATATGAATACTGAATCATTTCTGCTATTTTAATTTCTTACAAATCAGTCAAAACCAATCATCACTATTTAGATTTTTCTTTTTAGATTCTGAATTATTAGACTTTTTTTTTGAAACAGAAGTTTTCTTTACATTATGATTGTAGACCCATTTCATCATTTCCTTGATAAACGCATTACGCTTATTTTTTAAAACTTGATGTTCCATTTGCTTTTATGCTATGATAGCATCCTTTTAGGCGATTTTTTGTGTTTTTTCATTTCAAGGTTTACTTTATATGACGAAGATGTTAACACAACTGTTTTTTGACTCCCTCTGTACTTTTTAAAAACTAAATTTAGCAAAGGATATAATATTTCTAATGATTTTTTGACTTTTGTTGAGGATATGTTGCTACAGCCTTATTGCAAGTCAATTTCTTTACAACTTACTCTCTCCTTTTTATTTCCCATATCTTTAACAGCTTTTGCTGTCAGTTGATTTTTTTTCCAGACAGCTTGTCCGTGTCTTTTTCAACATTTTTAACATTATATTATAAAAGTGTTTAAAAAATATGCTCTATTGAAAAATACGCTACGATTAGTTACACGCAAACATTATATATTCAACAGTATTGAATTCATTCCCCGTCCTCCCGGAATGTTTGAGGTTTTATGAGTTTTAATGGCAAAAAAGTGTAATTCCACCTTCCAGAACTGTAAAAAGTCTGCCCTTCCTAGGGGAATCGCAAATATCCTCCAGGAAGAAAATATTTGAATTCAACTCTGTAAACCAAATACGCCGTAGGAATAAAGTATTCAAAGAAAATAAATACAAATACATACAAGATAAAAGAAATTGCAAACAAAATTTATTGCATGAACATATAAAAATATTTTTTTGTTTATGTAGGCCTAAACTGTATAAAAAAAATTAATCCAGATATAACCCCCCACCCACCCACCCAAAAAAAAAAAAAAAAAAAAAAAAAAAAAAAAAACTTGCATGGAGATAGTAATCCATTATAAAGTATTAAAAAAAAATAAAAAATAGTGTACAAAGTGTAACGTCCTCGAAATTCATTACTTAATTTTCAAAATTTATGATGGCATATCTGGTCCAATTTAAGCAACTTAAAATGGTCCAATTATGGCAACTGCGCCATTTATTAAAACAGATAATTTTAAGACTAAGAACAAAAACGAGATCAAACAAAGCCGCGTGAGAAATATGCGCAATTAACAGATGAATTTATATATGCATATGAAAACATAACAACTTACCTTAGTTTTAAAGTATTCACTTACGTTTAGTAGGAAAAAAGTAGATCAAAACAGCTAACTTTAGGTTTTTTTAAATTGCCTGAAAACAACACGTGGTAGGCGGTTGCTTCTTCTAATCGTGAGTGACGTCATTCTGATGAGTAGGATTTCAGCGGTAGATGGCGTCTCTTCCTTTAATTAACGGCAGAATGGCAACGGTCCAATTAAAGCGGCTGTCCAAATTAGGCTACTCTCCCTTACATATATATATATCACATTTTCGAAACTACTGCACATATTACATTAAGTGATACATGCATTTAAAGAGAAATATACTAAGTTTTTTTCAGTTACAAATGTTCGATGTGTGACCCTTTTGTTACACGGCATACATCCAATCTGTAATCGAGTTCGTTCCAAACATTTTGCAGCATTACTCTGTCAATGGTTCTGAAAGCTTCACAAATGCCTTTTTTAAGTTCTGAACCCTTTGTTTTTGGCATTGGTTACATTACATATATAATATATTTGACTCTGTCAGAACTTAAAGAACGCATTTGTGCAGAATTCAGAACCATTGACAGAGTGATGCTACAAAATGTTTGGGAAAGAACTGGATTACAGATTGGACGTATGCCATGTAACAAAGAGCTCACACATCGAACATTTGTAACTCAAAAAAAAAAAAAAAAAAAAAAAAATTGGCCTATTTCTCTTTAAATTCATGTACCATTTATTGTAATATGTGCAGTAGTTTCGAAAATATGATTTTTTTAATTCGGGTCCATCATTTGTAATAGCCCTGTATATATATATATATATATATATATATATATATATATATATATATATGTATATATGTATATATATATATATATATATTACAATAGTTTTTAAATACATTGTGTGGTTTATATTCGGTTTATAATTCTCTATATATAAGGATATGTTTGGTTTTGCTGTTTATACAGTTATTTACATTCAATATGCTTACAATTATTTATACAATTATTTACATTCAAATGCTTACAAATATTTATCTTGCGTTAGTTGTTTAATAGAAGTAATACTAGATGGCAGCACTAAATTTGTCTCTTTAAGGTAGCTCTAATTGTTAATTTTTCTAGCTCCATTTCAGTTATAATTTAATACACCAGGGGGTATTTTTAGCTAAATTTTGACGATATTGTTAAACTGTTATTAATTAATTTAATAGTGCATTTTAAATAATGTAATTAATATCTATTTATTTTATATTAGATTAAATGTGTTTAACAAGGTGTTTCAAATTTTATTTCAAAATGTATTAACTGCATCCTTTGGTATCATTTACTGTGATTTCTTAACAGTTTTATTCACCTTAATCTTTTTGATATACTGGCAGCCATGTGCGCGTGGATTTTTGTAAAATACTGAAATATTAATCGGTATGGTGTTTATTATTTATATTTTATATCCTATAAATATTTAAATACGTTTTATTGATTCTTCCATTTCATATTATTTTTTTCTATTCTGCTTTCATTTTTAATCAATTCACTTGATTTTATGGTTGTTTGGGCACAGGGGAAAATAACTTTTAGCTTTAGCTTATTTTTCCCACAGAAAACAACCATTTTGCTTATATCATTGAATTCTGTGCCCTTGATAACGTAATTCAATGTATAAGCTTTTCAATTTTTGTCGGTGTCCACTTTTTTCTTTTTCTTCCATAATAATTCTTATATTAATTTTTTTTAATACTTACAGCTTTAATTCATAATATTTGACGGTGGTAGGTTATGTTTAATTAATGGTTATATATTAGCATTCAAATTACTATGATGCATTTGCGCAAGTAATTATGAATGTATGCTTTTTACGATATTTTTAAATATCTTTTCATTTTGAATGTCAACAATTCATTTTGATGTATTTTTTCCTTATGGTATCTTATATATATATATATATATATTCCCAGGTCGCTAAATTATTTAGCAATCTTTTAAATATTATACGCTTAGATCATTGCTGCAATTAGCGCACTATCTATGTGTATTATCAATATGATTTCTACCATGTAGTTATCTGATACCTACTTTAGGATTCCATTAATTTTTTCATTCCTATCATTGCAACGATTTATTTAATGTTTTTTAATTTTCTAGTTTTGATTTTATCTGAATTTTCTTGAAGTTAGTGTATGATATTGTCCTATATATTTTCTATTTTTGCTATAGCTTTACATAATTCTGTAGAGATAATCATTTTATACATACATTAATTTGGTAGCAATAATTATTCCTATTCATAGATTTAATGTTAATTTGCTTTAGTTTAAATTCATTTTAATTTGATCTGAGTAGTTAGTTGGGTATGCGTTTTGGTTGTCTTTGCATGGTTATAGTTGTTCTAGGATTTGGATGTTATGCGGATCTTTTTTGACTTATTTGTTATAAAATAGTTTAGTGGTTTCTTGCTATTATTAGTCTACGATATTTGGGTTTTCATAATTTGGTTATGGATAATTTGAAGATTGTTTCTGCGTTCTGCTTCTATTATTGTAAATATTGTATATATTTTTTCTTACTCAAGTTTTTTTATTTAATCAAGGCTAATTTAATTAAATTATTAAAATTTCTTATTTTTATGGCAATTATTGCATTTTCCATACATAATTTTTATATGGCAGTTCTTAGTAAACATCTCGTTACTGGCAAGATACACTTAGCATCCATGCAGTGTAGTGCCCGGTACAGGAATAATAATTGGGTTGTTCCTGGATCGTCATCCAGCGACCATTTATACTCTCTTCCTCGTCCTTTATTTTTTCGTAAGTGCTATGATTCTCGGTGCAAGACATGTCCATACGCTGCTCAGACACAAATTGTCTCAGAGCCTAATTATTCAAGTTTTTGTAAAAGCATTTAATGTTATTTATAGTATAAAATGTAACTTATGTAATATGAAACATATTGGTGAAACATCAGGTCCAATTCATAAACGAATCAATCATCATCGTTCAGACTCTAATAACAACAATGCAAAAAATATACAATCTACAGCTGAAATTCAACATTTTCATAAACATCTATTTAAAAATACGACAATTGAAATCCTTCAAATTCTAAAAAATAAATCAGAACGTCTTTATATGGAATCATCATATATGAAATATTATAACACAATTTATCCTTATGGACTTAATAGTGAAGTATTTAACAGACCTGTCAAAGTCTTCACATCTATAAATAACAATATTGATTATTCTCCAATTTATCCTACTCTTAATCATAATTTAAATGCTAAAACAACACGTAATAAACGCGGAAAGGGTTCATCATCAGTTGTAGTTTCCAAAAAATCTATCACAAAACAAATTAATGATCTTCAACGAAATTACTTAGAGAATTATAACTGGTTGTTAATTCGAAAAAACATCTTTGCTATTAAAAAGAAACAGCTTGTACAACATTTAAATGTCTTTCTAAGTAAATCTTTCTCTAAACATTTCTCTGATATTTACTTTGACCTTATTACACTATGACGCAAAAGTTTAGACAATGAAGAAATTCTTACATACTTTGAAAAATATTTATTCAATTTTCAAATCACTGCTTGAAATTAATGTGCTGTACATATAAACAATATTTATAACAAAGAAAAGTGGAATTGTGCATATTGCAATAAATTAAATGGTAACAAAAATATACTGCTGTCTCAAAAGTTTAGACACAAATTAAATAAAATCGAAATAAACAATTTTTAAAACCTGGTTGCGCATCCATGCTTATGTATTACGTCATATACACGAGATTGCATGGAAGAAACTAAATCTTGCATAGTTTGTGGATCGATATCGTACCATGTATTCTCAATAGATGTCTTAAGTTCCTTTTCAGAAGAGTATTGTCTAGCGTTGCTATAAACTTTGCGACACATGATGCTCCAAAGGTTTTCTATAGGGTTAAGATCTGGGCTACATGCTGGCCAGTCGAGAACTCTTATATTATGGGAATTAAACCAAGATTTTGAATGTTTTGCAGTGTGAATTGAAGCATTGTCTTGCTGAAATTCCCACTGAGGACCCCCTAGAAGCTCAGCAAATGGCAGTAGGTTTTCTTCTAATGTCTATGTATAATGCTGTGAAGTTTGACGACCACTGGTGAAGGTCAGAGATACTTGTCCATTATAGCAAAAGGCTGCCCAAACCATCACCGAGCCCCCTCCTTGTCTGCGACTAAAAAACGTCGAGGTTCCTTCCGCAAGTCATGCCAATACGATAAACAACCATCTGGACCATCCAGATTCCACTTTTTTTCATCGCTAAATATGACTGACTGCCATTTCTCTCCATATGACATATGCTTTCGAGCCCACATAAGTCTTTGTAACTTATGATGTGGTTTCAGAGCTGGTTTCTTCTGCATTTTGCTATAAACGATTGTTCCTTTTTCCAAAATTCGTCTACGAATCGTATCCTTTGATACAGAGAGTCCCGATGAGCTTTGAACTCCACGTACGCTCATTTGTTGAGTACTCGCTAGTCTTTGTATCAGGCGATCCTCTCGTACATTTGTCACACGTGGCCTCCCAGACCGACATTTTGCTTTATATTCGGAACCACTCGATAAAACTCGATAAATAGATTTTTTTGACCTATTAATAATAGCAGAAATTTCAGAAACGCTCTTCCCTTCACCTTTCAACTGCCAAATCCTTGAAACCTCATTCACTTGAATTTCTTTAGCTCTCGGCATGTCGACTATGAAGCGCAATCGTTTACAGAACTTAAGTACTCCAAATTTGTGACATCATCGATTCTAAATTTGCATATGCCAGCGAATATTCAAAGAAATTTAGAATAGTGTCTAAACTTTTGCGACAAGCACATTTGAATTTTTATGAAAAAAATTAGTATTATAGCAAATAAAACGACTGTCTTTTGTACATAGCATTTTAAATCAGTTTTTGAATATATTTACAAGATTTTGTAATTCTGACGTCATAATTCTACATTTTAAAGCTGAATGACGTCATTGTCTAAACTTTTGCGTCATAGTGTATGAGTAGGGTTAATCTTTTAAATATTAATTTACAAAAAAAACACAAAATTCAGAACATGAATACTCAAATGATAATTACTTTTTCAAATCACATATTTAATAAAATTAATATCAATTCTATAATTAATGATAAAAATTGTTTTTTTCCTATCAATAATCTTCATATATCAAAAACCTTTAAATATCCGAATACAATTGGGAGAAAGATTTTTAACTACAATACATTTTCAAAAAATACATCTGCTGCAAGTAATTTTCCGTGTAACTGCAAAGACCCCACTCTAAAAAAATACATAAACAATGATCATGGACATATAATCACTGGAAATCTTGATATTGTTCATGATTTTAAATTGAAACAACTAATGGGTTATGGTACTAAATATAGACTTCCATCTAAATTTAATGTTAAATCTATTATCAAACAGTTTACATATGATATTGATATTTTTATTTATAAAATTTCTATCTCTTATAATAAGCCTATTGAATATTTTAATCAATGGAAGATATTAGTAATTGAAAAATTAACTATGGCTTTAAAAAATAATATTGCTGATTTGGTTTCTATTAATACAAAGCATTATTTCCAACAAATTACTAAATTACAAAAAAACTACGTTATTACATATGTAGACAAATCTCCTAACAATTATGCTATTATATGTAAATCATATTATCACCAACTTCTTACAAATTCTATTTCTTCTAATAAGTCATTTCAAAAAACTAATGAAACTGTAATTGTAAATAATCGTAAAATTCGAAGTTTTTATAAACTATTAAATATTTTATCTACTAATTTTAATTATACATATTTAGTTCTTATTCCCAAATTTCATAAATCTCCTATTAAATTTAGGACTGTTACTATTGGTTGTAATACATATAATAATAAAGCCAATACACTTCTCTTAAAAATTCTTAATCAATTATATTTACTTACTACAAATAATGATAATACACATTGTATAAAAAATAGCTATCAACTTGTTAATATTTTAAAAAATCTTCATTGTGTTTATAATATAACGACATATGACTTCAAAGATCTTTTTAATAATATAGACCTATTAGATTTACATAAAATTATAAATGCATTATTTAAAAAATATTATAAAAAACTGGAATTAGCATCTTATATAGATATTGCATATTTTAAATCTTTAACTAACTTCATTATCTATAATAATTATATATTGCAAGATAATACTTTATATTTACAGCATGTCGGTATACTACAAGGCGGTTGTACATCTAGTTTACTCTCTGACTTATACTTATATCATTATGAACGTAATTTTACTAATAATAATCTACATTTATATCGTTATATTGATGACATCATTTTAATTGACACTGATCAATCTGCAATTACTCGATTTCCAGTTGATTATCCCACTAATTTGGAATTAACGGAAAACCTTTTATCAAACAATACAATTAACTTCTTAGATCTTACAATTACAATCAAAGACAATAAAACAATCACAGATTTATATGACAAACGTAAAGAATTTAAATTCAAAGTTAATACATTTACAAATTTTAAATCTTGTCTACATCATTCTGTATTTCGAAATATAATACATTTTTTATAATACATTCGAAATATAATTCATTTATATAGAATAAAATGTTTATGCTCTTCTCCTCTAATTAACAATAATATTAAAAAACTAATTTATGATGCATTAAATCATGGTTTTCCAAAAAAATTCATATATTCATTAATATACAATTAGTACTTTTCTTACATGATCTATTAAAACAAATTAACACATGCGTAAACAAAATTACAAAAAAAATTATAAAATAAAAAAATATCTATAAAAAATTAAAAATTGTAAAATAATATAAAAAAATATTATAGGTTGGTTGGGTGGGTAGATGTTAGAGTACGGAGGAGGATGGTGTTGTCTGGATAATACGCAATGGTTAATTATATATAATTTAAAAAAAATGGGGGGCTCTTGTATTATTACTATATTTTTGTTACGTATTTTATATGGATGTTGATTTGATATTTTATATGTAATTGGAGAATTTCATTAATATTATAATTAGCCTAATTATTGATTAATCTAATTTACAATTATTTGTTATTAAATTTTAAATTTACTAAGGACAATATCATATTAATTACTAATAGTATGACATTCTTATAGTGAATTATATACATATAAGTATGTATAATATAAATATAGTTATACTGTATGCATTAAAATTGGGTAATTATTTTTATTATTATTACTCTATTCTTTTTAATATTTATTATCGGTTTAATGTTTTTGAATGTCCCTCATTCATACTTTATGGTTTTTTATGGATGTCTGAAGATAATCCACACTCTATATTTGTGCTTTTTAAGTAATGGGTATTTAAGTATCATTTAACCTTCTATTTACTTCCACATGTTTTTTATTTCCTGTTCATTTTATAAATATCTGATATATAATTCATAAAAAATAATTTTTATATTTAATAGTTATTTATATTAATTATTACTGAATTTTATTTTGTTTTATAGCATATAGCTATATGCTATATATTATCAATGTTCTAGAATTATTTATTTCTTAGTTTAGTTTAAATAAGTTAGCTAATAGAATATATTGTATGCTTTTAAATTTTATTTACAATAGTTTTTAAATACATTGTGTGGTTTATATTCGGTTTATAATTCTCTATATATAAGGATATGTTTGGTTTTGCTGTTTATACAGTTATTCACATTCAATATGCTTACAATTATTTATACAATTATTTACATTCAAATGCTTACAAATATTTATCTTGCGTTAGTTGTTTAATAGAAGTAATACTAGATGGCAGCACTAAATTTGTCTCTTTAAGATAGCTCTAATTGTTAATTTTTCTAGCTCCATTTCAGTTATAATTTAATACACCAGGGGGTATTTTTAGCTAAATTTTGACGATATTGTTAAACTGTTATTAATTAATTTAATAGTGCATTTTAAATAATGTAATTAATATCTATTTATTTTATATTAGATTAAATGTGTTTAACAAGGTATTTCAAATTTTATTTCAAAATGTATTAACTGCATCCTTTGGTATCATTTACTGTGATTTCTTAACTGTTTTATTCACCTTAATCTTTTTGATATACTGGCAGCCATGTGCGCGTGGATTTTTGTAAAATACTGAAATATTAATCGATATGGTGTTTATTATTTATATTTTATATCCTATAAATATTTAAATACGTTTTATTGATTCTTCCATTTCATATTATTTTTTTCTATTTTGCTTTCATTTTTAATCAATTCACTTGATTTTATGGTTGTTTGGGCACAGGGGAAAATAACTTTTAGCTTTAGCTTATTTTTCCCACAGAAAACAACCATTTTGCTTATATCATTGAATTCTGTGCCCTTGATAACGTAATTTAATGTATAAGCTTTTCAATTTTTGTCGGTGTCCACTTTTTTCTTTTTCTTCCATAATAATTCTTATATTATTTTTTTTTAATACTTACAACTTTAATTCATAATATTTGACGGTGGTAGGTTATGTTTATATAATGGTTATATATATATATATATATATATATACATACCCAGACACATTTGCATTATTGGCATATATCCACAAGAATTGTTCAGTACTCAAACGGTTAATATATATATGGCAATATATTAGGCAATATATTAGGCAATGTATAAAGCAATATACAGGGTGCAATATGTTATCTATCGCCGACCTTTAATTTCTTAACCGTTGGTCGTAGACATATAGTTCCAGTTGCAAAAACGTTTGAAATGAGGTAAATACTCAAGTTATGACATTATTTAAAGTAAAAAATCAATTTTATAAAAATTACGAAAACTAACTTTTTATACGGTCCCCCAGTCCCTATAGTTATATTTAGTAAAAGTTTACACATATCATAAGAGATATAACACAAAAAGTTTGACATCTGTACTACAAAAATTGACACAGTTATTAAATTACAAAGTTTGAGATTTTTCCACATGATTTTGTCTTTCATTGAGGGATCAGTTAAAAGACGAATTAATGTAATTCGAGATCAAAATCAGGATGCAATGTCCTTTTTACGGATAAACCACCTTTAACCAGTATCGCCTAATTCGGGAATCACCAAATAGGATTATTTCATCTAAAAATTTGAGCTAACATTTATGGGTCGAACAACATTCAAACGTACCGACGATACCGGCTAAAGGTGATTTCGCCGTAAAAAGGACATTGCACCCTGATTTTGATCTCGAATTACCTTAATTCATCTTTTAACTGATCCCTCAATGAAAGACAATATCATGTTCAAAAATCTCAAACTTTGAAATTTAATAACTTTGGAATTTTTGTAGTACAGATGTGAAACTTTTTGTGTTATATCTGTTATGATATGTGTAAATTTTTAGTAAATATAACTATAGGGACTGGGGGACCGTATAAAAAGTTAGTTTTCGTAATATTTATCAAATTGATTTTTTACTTTAAATAATGCCACAGCATGAATATTTACCTCATTTGAAACGTTTTTGTAATTGGAATTATATGTCTACGCCAACGGTTGAGAAATTAAAGGTCGGCGATAGATAACATATTGCACCCTGTATAAGGCACATTAGATGACAAGAGTTATTATCTATATATGGGAGAAAAAAGTAGCAAAACAATATTTTGTAAACTCTTTCCTTAAGACTATGGGGGCATCTATATTTATGTATATTTTACAGAAAATTGTAAAGGATGACTAGAAATAGCATAAGGGTCAAATTTGACTTAGCTAATAAAAACACAAAGCAAATTATTTATTTATTAACAACAGTATACTGCAGAAATAAAAAAAAACACACCTTTCCTCAAAGTGTCCTCCATTTGTTTTGATGCAGAGACGCAAACATTTGACGAAATTTTCAGCAATTGGCCGCAGCTCGGCCGGAGAGTTTCGCTTCCATTCCGAATCAACGAAAGCTTCATAGCTTCAAATATTTTGTGAGACTTTGCACAAAGCCTGACATCCAAAATCAACCACAAACTGTAGCCCAAGGAGTTGTGGGTCGCATGAGTATGGAGACTATTCTTGAGAAGAGATGAAGTCTGGACATTTGGTCCAAAATTTGTCCTGTGTGGATTTCGCTCGATGAAAAGACGAGAAATCTGGCTAGAACGTATGAAACCCCGTTCCAAAAAGTTTTTTTTTTTTTTTTTTTTAGCAAAGGGGACTGCCACATCCTTATTAATATCTTTTCTATGCACATCTTTATTGATTTCGACTGCAGAATCGATGAGAATGAGAGGAGTTTTGTCTGTTGCATAAATTTCCGCTCACACCAAAACAGTTATGGGGTTTTGATGATGTTGAATCGGGGTATACCTACCTGGAGAAGTTGTTGACAAATTCCGAGTATTCTGACGATTTGTTCTGACGATTTGTCCAACTACGTCCAATTCTACGATTGTTCCAACGAGAATGGCTTTTCGTGAGAAACCAGGATCCGCTCCCAGTCTGGAGTAGCAGCTCGTTTCAGACGCTTCCTGCATCTTTCAAGTCATAGTCCTTTCTTTTCACCAAATTTCGCCAGTTTCGCTTGTTTCATATTTTAGGGAAGAATTTTCAGCACCTCTTTGGCCATAAGTCAAACCTCGTCAAGCTCTTTCTGATCTCTTTTTGCTTTGGAAACGGTTGGATGACGCAATGGGAGAAATTGAGCAATCACACATGCACACTTTCCTTGACAACGAAACTCAAAAACCTGTTCCTTACTTTACCATTCTGTTAAAAAAATTGAGTCAGAACAAAGACCAATATGTGAGAAAAAAATCTGAGAATTGAGTAATAACAAATCTATCTGCAGTGATCTTACTTCTGGACACCCGGTAAATTTGATAATGTTTTAATAAACATATAATTGTGATGATCTTTTATCATTTTTAACTGTATCTAAAGCATATTACAGTGTTTGTAATAGGCAAAAAGCTATAAACTTTCTGTAACATTCCATTATAAATCAAAACAATCTATAGTGTAAATAACGAGGAAATATTAGCATTCCCTTTTCATTATTTGAACCTGAATAAGGAAATGCTCTATTAAATTAATTTTAATTTTTGGAGGCTTTAATGAAATTATTAACAGAAATATTTATTTATTTTGAGAATAACTAAAATATCAGAGGGAAGCAATAAAAGAAGCTGGTCTGTTATCTTTAAATTCGATGAGGATTCGAATAGTAATTTATATATTTATATTTATATTACTATATTTTTATAAGGATCAAGAAAAATATAAATGAACTATCTAAAATATTGCATATTGTTTCACAATAGTAAAAAAAGTATAAATATGTTTGGCATGTAATTTAATACTGCCAAAATATTATTTCGATATTCCTTGTGAAGAGAGATGTCGAAATATCCTTAAGGGATTTACGAAAATGTTTCTCTTATATTCATTGTTGACATACTCAATACATGTTATGTCTTTAATCAGATTGACTTTGTTTTGATAAGTTAATAGATATGTCATACAGATAAAAAATAAATGAATATCTCGTAGAGAAATTGTATATATTTTTATCATAAACAGAATAAAACACCCTACCAGAAGTATGTTTAAAAAGTTAATATGATTGTTTTCTTTATATTTTTTTCCCTTAGAAAAATTAAAGGTAATTTTATTAAACTCATTTTATAAAAACTAAGAACATATAAATTGTTAAATATTTATCTGCACTTTGTCTAATTATAGTCGAACTCTATTAATTTGAGTCTAGCTAAAAAAAACAAGATGTAGTTAAAACTAGCAATATGCATGTTAAGGCCAGTTGGACATCAAACTCGTGAAAAAAGTGTTTTTTTTTATGTTTTAAATCTTACATTTTACCCCTTTCGAATGGTACATTACTTTTGTTTCTACGACAACTATAAGTTAAATTAAATTCAGTAAATTTGTTTGTTTACATCATACAAAAAATTTAAACTCAATTTTCTTGAAATTTTATTTTTGGAAATTCGATGTGGCTTTTTATACAGGGGGATTCAAAACGTATTCTTCAAATATCGTGGGAAGGTAGGGAATACGTTAGGAAACCAATTTTGCACAGGAAAGTATATCCGCAAATTTACGCATGCGTCTGTAGAGGACGCTGTGTGTATCCAACCTTTCAATGCATTCCAATCACTGTTTTGACTTTCCTAAAGCTATTATTATTATTTCTCCTATTTGCATTTCTCATTTGGACTTCCAAGAAGACATTTACATCTTAAAAAACCCCCTTTTTCAACGCCTTCATTATTTGACTCCTGGAAACTTCTCGTTTAATTTTGTTCTTTCCGAAGGCGTTGAATAAAGGTCAGTAACGGCATTTTTAGAGTTTTTCACTTTTGTCACTTTTTTGGAATTTTTCATTTTTTGGAGTTTTTCACTTTAAAAAAAAAGTTTAAATATCCTTTTAAACTTTTTTAAAAAGTGAAATCACTAACAGTATTGTATCTAAAAAAGGTGAAATTTATTTTAAAAGATATGCAAAAGTATAGTAAAATATATAGTTACGATAAAGTACTTGTCTAGCTTTAGTGATCAGAGTTACCTACAGGAATAGAATACGGATAACACCAAGACGATCTGTGATAGATATTGCACATTTTCACTGTGTTAGTCTGAATTTTGCTTACAATAAATTTTAGCAAACCGTTTTCGATACCATGCAGGTACAAGCATTTTAGAAATACAAATAATAAAAAACACGAACTCAAATATGTAAGATCACACTTATTGTGCTTTATTTTGGTTATTTAGCCCATCCCTTGAAAATTTTCATACATAAACGTGTTTTTTAAGCAAAGATAAATTCTAGCCTCTTCAAATCATATAAAAAAAAATCTTAATATTTTTAAGCTGCAAAAGCATAATAATGCAGCAGTAAGGATTTAAACAAATATTCCTTCAAAAACTGTAAGCTTTATGGAGATATATATTTGGCATTGTATTTCAGAAATATATTAAAACAGCATTTTTTTTTTTAACTTGTCTCCAAAACAAGATTAAATTGCTTCTAGTATAGCACAAGGACTATATATTATTACATGTATAAATGTTCCACTTTTTTGAGTCTTTCACCAAATCCTTTATTAACTTGAATTTGGAATCATTTGTACAGATCATAGGGGTTGGTATTTCTTAAAATGCATTTAATATAAGGGGGAAATTTTCATCATACCTTCTGTATACTGTTTGGCAGTGCAATATTTTTCGGATTAAGTTTTTCAAAAATACTGTGAAATTATTTTACTAAAAATTTGGATATTAAAATTAACCAAATACCATTTTTCTTGCAATAAGCAACTATTATATTTAGCAAATATTGTTTTTTTGCGTAATTTCAAAAACAATCTTTTATAAAATCTACCGAAGAGAGATTCATAATAAATTTAATGAAATATTTTTTAAACAAGGGAAAGAATAACAGTTTTCTTTTCGAAAAATAGGATTATAAAATAATTTGGATCTTCTTTGCAGAAATAATATTGAAAATTTCATAGAAATTAGAATACGTATATAATTGATTTTGAACATAATATTATATTTTAAATATATTTTTTTAAATGTAAATGTTTATCTTAACAGCATTTCAAGGAATATATTAAATTGAAAGAACTGAATTACTCCCTTAACTGAATTTAGATTCATTTCCAAAAAAAAAAAACCTCCAAAAATTAAGTTTAAACTATATTATTGTTTTTGTGTTGCACTGTTTTGTTCGGTAGTATTTAAAGATATCGGAGTAATGACTTGGAAATTTGAAGAAATTCTTCTTATTACAAAAATAAAACAAGAAAATTAATCGAGTATTTGATAAATTCGGTTTGACAAAAATTGTAACTGTTGTGTCTGGTTACCTTATTGTAAAAGACTTTTTGGTTTCAAGAAACATGTATTTAAATTAAATAAAAATGGCGAATGAAAATTAAAGACAAAAGCGATATTTATATTGTAAACATTTTCTTGTATTTTGTTTGTAATTTAAAGGATTTACATTATGTTAATAAAAATTCAACGTATTTTGCTCACGTTTCAAAACGTCTCGCACAAATTTATAAAGCATTGAGACAAAGGATGTTATTTGTAAATTATACTTCACAATAATCTTTAAAACTTTAACATATTTGAAAAGTGCTTATTAATTCGGTTTCTTTGTTAGTTGTGTCTGACACTCGATCTCTATCTCCGTGCTGTAACCCAAGTAAATATTTTTGAATTACTAAGTAATTGCCATATGTTATTGAGATTTATCTTGGCATGTCATATATTGAAAATAAAGTGAAATGAAGGCTTTATAGTTTGTTTACATGGACACTCAAAAAACGGCGTTATATTGTGAACTACGGCAAGAAAAAATCAACGTATTTTGATATTATGTATAAATTTTAAGGACTTATTATAGATTACTCTGTCAAAAATTCTGACATGAATCATCATACTGATACCTTGTTTTAGCATAAATTCATCAATCATTAAATTACTTTGGAAAAATCGTCTAATTGTTTTATGATCTTTAAAAAATATGCCTTTTGTACCCTTAAAACATTAAAATGCTTCTAAATATTTTTAAGCACTTTTTATATTTCACAATATTATTCAAAATTTTGCTTACAATTTTCCATAATACAATGCGCAGCAAAAGTTAAGACAATCATCGATTACTCTTCTGTACTGAGAAGTAAGTAACGAATTGTTGTAACACAACTGTCATATATTACTTGTGACTTATATTTTATTAAAAAACAATGAATTTTAAATTATGCACTTTACATAATATGTAATGACAAAAAAAATTAAATTAACATTGTGGGAAATGTATAGACAACCTGTATATTTACAGAAAAAAACCATAAATTAGAATCGAACTGCACCTACATTGTCTGCAATTAGTGCAAAAATGTGAAATTCCATCGAAATCCAATCCTGCATCACTTGAGGGTCCATTTCGTACCAAACTCGTTCAACAGCAGCTCGAAGCTCATTAACTGAAGACTATTGTCAAAAATTGCATAAACATTAAGAGATATAAAGCCACAAATGTTTTCCGTTGGGTACAGATCATGGCTACACGCCGGCCATTTGAGAAATATTTTGTGAGTAAAACCAAGCTTTTGTTTTGTATGCAACATGAATGGACGCATTACAAACTTTTAACGAGCTGAAAGTACACCAAATGGCAGCTGTATGTTCTCCAATTTATGTATGTAGTATTGCGCAGTTTGGCGACCATTGAACAAATCCAGAGCATTAAAGCAAAGGATGCCCAAATCGTTAAAGGGTCACTTCCTTGTTGTCGGCTAAAGAAAGTTCAACGTTCTTTACCCAAGTTGTGCCAATAATATGCTCACCCATCCGGACTTTTGTTTCCGTCTTTTTTCGTCATTGAATATTACAGAACACCATTGGGGTCCATATAACATATGTTTGGAAGTTCACTTCATTCTCGTCAATTTGCAGTGAGATATCAAAAGCTGGTTGTTTTATAAATTTCATATAAAGTAATTTACCTTTTTTTTTTAAATTCATCTACGAATCGTGTCCGCTGACACAGAAAAACTTGGCTGACTTTTAATCTGCCTAGCCGTCATCATTTATGTAAATGACAGTTTATGGATCCTTCTACACTGAGAAAAATGACACTTTTAAATCTGAGTAAATCTATGTTTTCATTTTATTATGAAACTTTTTGTTTCAAATATGACGACCCAATGCTTTCAATTCTGAAATACCAGAAATACTCAGTTTCAAACAAAATTACATTTCATTCGTTAAATGTAGTAAATTTTACCGTAATAGTAGAATTTATTCATATTATATTATTTATTATGATTTCGAATGAAACGCTCCTTTCAGTAATAATTTATAACATGAAATGTGGCGAACCATATTTTTATCGTGTTCGCGGAAGAGAATAAAGCCGTCGTAATATAATCGTGAAAGCGTAAATTTTATTCTTCAAATCGAAGAATGGATGAATTCGTAAAGGAAAGACTTCACAGGTCGGATTTGGCAACAATCAACAATATATAAATATAAACATCGTGTATAATCGTGAATAAACATCACGAATAAAACGTTATGTGCTCATATTTGAGTATGTCCATATTTTTAGAAATGAGTATATACATGTTTCAAACTTGAGTAATTTTGTTTCGGTGTCATTTTGACTATGCTACATACTCAGATTTGAGTATTTTTCACTCAGTTTTGAAAATGTCGTTTTTAGAGTGTATCATCTCATTTTCTGGTTACACGAAGCCTAACATATCTATGTTTTGCTTTGAAAAATTCAGACTTGGAAAATACTTGACAGACAGACTCCTTTGGCCGATTTAAAGTAAATGAATTTCTGCAATGTTCTTTCATTTCGATTTCACCTTACATACTTCAATTACTTCATCTGACTGAATATTTCTAGCTCGCGGCATCTTCACACACTGATGCTATCGCGAGGTACACTTAAATACTTCATGCAAGCGACGTCATAAGTTTGAAATTTGCATTTTTTTTTTCGTGAACAGTTACCAAAAATCAAGAAAGTGTCTAAATTTCTGCAATATAAAATTTCACTTTTTTCAGTTAAATATTATCCTACATACAAAAATTATTATCCTACATTATTAAATATTATCCTACATTCCGTCCTAAAATGTTTAAAATATATTTAAAACTAAATATAGCCATTTTTATAACCCACTAGTTCGAATTTTTTTATTTAAAGGTTAAATAACCCTAATGTCTGTACTTTTGCTGAGGACTGAATTACTTTGTGGAAATTAACTTTTTAATATTGTTGTAATTATCACGCATAACCGTCATCTTCCACATATTTCCTGTTTAGATCGAATTGAGCGAAATACAGCATTGAGAATGTGACTTTCCAATGAATCATGAGTGACAAACAAATTTTCGAAAAAAAAAAAAAACTATACGTTATATGAAATATCACGTTTGAGCTTTCACTATTGAGCCTATTGTCACCCTTTAAAATACGTAAATTTCACATACAGAAATTAATGTGTACATTATGTTTTATATTTTAATGTCTAATAAACGTACAATGTGGAATGAATCTATTTTTCTGCTATTTTCTGTCTTCTGTTCCGGCCTGCCGCGGATATTATTACTACGTGTACACAAGAACAAGAGAAACAGTTTACAACAGTTTAAGTGTCAGATCAGCAACATGCCGGCATCCCGCTTAATGGAACCGGGAAAGAAAAATTCAGTCAAAAAATTTATATTTACTTTTTTATATCATTAAATAGTTTAAACTTTTAATTTTTTTATGTGTCACACATGTTTATATATAAAAAAAAAATAAGTGTTGAAATTATTCATTCTTTCTAAGAGTACTTCACAGCATAATGGCCTTTTAAATCTTTAACAGACTATTTCTCAAAACTTGGATTTTTCATGTTTATGTTCTTTTTTTTCAATATCTATTAAACTTAAGAACTCAGATTTTTTTAATACTTATATTATGTTATATTGTATACTTTAACACAGGGATTGGATGATTTATTGAGAATTATTTATTTTAGGCAGTGAAATCTTACCAAAAATGCTAATCTAAAAATGACTTTCAATAAATAATTAATAATTAATTTTGAGTTTCACTTAGAAAGAAAATGGTGCGTTAAAATACGTAAATCGTGTTATTCTAACTACTTAAAAAAATTTAGATCTCTATCTTTCACCATTTCTGATAAAAAGTACATAAAGTTGGTAAATTTAACATGGCGGCATTCCCGGTCCCCTTAAAGAGGTCCTGCATTCTGACGAAGTGAGTTGCATGTGCGCGGTGATGACGAATAACAGTCTAGCAATTCTCCTAACTAATATTATGTGTCGTAGATATGTCCAGTAGTATGCATGTGGGACATGAAGATACGATGACTTTAAGGATATCATATTGCGTTGCGTGCAATATTGACTTCAGAGACGATTATTTTTTTCTGGGGGGGGGTGGGGGGTGGAGGGAGTAAAATTCTAAACGCATGAGAACTGTTCTTTCTGAATGTGAGATTATACTAATGACTCCTGAATCTACTGTATTTGACTTCCAGTTAAAAAAGTATAGTGATGTCTAAATAAGATACATCCAAACTACCATTCCAATTAACCCTAGATCTACCGGGAATTTTATTCAAGTTTTAATAAAACGTTCTACACCAGAATTTTTATTTAAAACTATTTAACTTATTTATTTACCTTATTTTTGTCTGGTTTATATACTTAGTTTATTTTAAAGAAATTTCTGGTTTGAATGAATATTTTGTATGTACCTCTCGGGTCCAATGGACCCGTCTGGTAGACGGAGGGTTAACGGAATTCAATATTAATTAGCAAAGTTTGACAATGGTCCCAATGACATAGTTTATACTTGTGAGACCATAGAAATTTCATTGAAAAACGACGCTACCTGTAACTCTCCAGATGGCGTGACCTGCCATTGTGATGTGCCATATTCATGGTAGTTGAATATATATTGTATGGCTCATCCAAAATATCGATATTCTTTTAAGCAGTTGGCTATGACACCAAGAAATACCCTTAAATCTAATTTATTTCATAAATAAAATTGAATATGGATTATGAAAACAGAATCCTTGGTTCATTTAATGGTGAAAAAAAAATCTTCTGTCTGAAACAGAATAATAATCCAATTTAATATTACAACATGTCGTATGTATTCTTAACGATTTCAGCTAATTAGCTGATATTATTAAGACTCTTGTATGAACATCAAGGATCAAGGTGTGTTTCTGCCATTTTTTAACTTATTTATATTTTTTAAATATTCATACGTATCTAATTAATTTTTTAAATAGTAAACTTTGATTTTAAAGCTCTTCTTCATTGTAAGAAAAATGCTTTTTCCTTCAATGAAGTTATAAGGCTTTGTTTGTTATTCATTGTATGTTATTGATGATTACAGTTTAATATATAATGGAGATATTAAAGGATTTTTTAACGGTTGTTGAAACGTACGTCTGAATACTTCTTCAAATTGGATATGTTTGATGTTACACTAAATTCTTAATCAGCCCATTTTACTGTACTTAACCAAATACTCAGTATTTTTTCAATTTAACCGTGCATTTATAAAATTCTTATTTACTTTCAGTTAGCTCAATATATTTGAAACATGCTAAAGTGTTAAAAAAAATTCATTTGTTTAGCAGTCATCAAAACAAATATTTAATTCTATCAAACGATTATATGTTGTAAATAACCAGGTGCTAGACATGAACCTTTTTATCAAAGAAAAGTACTGAACGTTTTATTACTAAATTTAGATAGTTTTAAGATATATAGTTATAATATACATTTAACACAATTTCTACCGGTTTCAAATGACTCTTTTTTAAAGTTTTGATTTATGTTTATTTTGCTTGTAATTTGTGAATGTAATACACATAAAAATGTCTTCAATTTATTAAAAATAATCTGTAATTATTTTAATCTAAAAATGACAGATGAAACACCATAAATCGAAATATGTTAAAAGATGTCATTTGACACCGGCAGATATAATGTTAATACTAAAATTATAGGAACAAACAATTAATAATAATAATAATAATAATAAAAGATTCAACAAATATATGCCTGATTAAACCATTATAAGCATATTTCAAAATTTCTAATTAAGGTTTGAGAGGTTAAAATTTATAATTCTAATTACAAAATAAAGTCTTTTAAAATGGTTTAAAACACACCATATTTGTTGGAATCATCATGATCCCCTTCCCCTAATTATTATAAGAAATACCTTTGTTATAGAAAACATTTTTCCTTCTTCTTCAGGTGGAAAAGGAATACTCCAAGTTTGAGAGCATGGGCGAAACTGAAACAGAAATCAGACAAAGAGCTGGACAACTGGAAGAAAACAGCTTAACAAGATTAAAATGAAACAAGCAATGCAAAAAGAAATAACAGAACAAATGCTATACAGTTTGAAGATAGTATTACAATGACATAGAAAAACAGAAAGCGAAAAAAATAATAATAATTAAAATTAAAGTAACGACAATAAAAAGTTACAAAAAGATAAAAAGATAAGGAAAATATTTAATAATTCTAAACTGTTAACCAGAAGTGCGAACACTTATGGGTTTTGAAATTAATTTGTATAGAAATATTTAACTAATTTAATCGCAAAATTCTGCGATTACATAATATTTCTATAACGAAATAATGGTATTCAAAATCCGTAATTCTACACATCTTCAGTACATTATACCTACTAAATCTTTCCGTGAAGCGTAAGTTAAACAGCTAATTCAAATACATTACAATTTTAAATAAATGTCGGTTAAAAAAAATTAAAATTTATACGTAATAAAGTTTTGCTCAATTTTAAATACCAAAAATTCAGTGTCATTGTCAATTTTTCTTAAACAATTCTTAAGAACTTCATTTAATTTTTTAAGTTGGTATATATTAAAGAACTATTAAATCCTAAAGATAACTAAGGCAAATAAATCGAATCATCAGTGAGGTAAATAAATGATTTTTGTATTCCTAATGGTTTAGAAAATCTGAGCATCCCTTTAACGGAGTTTAATCTAATCTTTTGAAGTGAAATGATTTGCATTTCATACAAAAGCTACGTTTTATTTCGATAAAAATAAATTGAACTCATCGTTTAGGGACAATTGCTGTTATCGGCAAGATGTGATGAAATACATGTTGCAAAGAAGAAAATAAATGTAAAAAGTGCGATAACAGATGTCTTTTGATTAAAGAATGCAACTGTTTGATAAATGAACTGAGTGCTGGGCTCGGTGATTGTCATTTTGATTTTATTTGGACGGTAAACTTATTCGAACTGCAATCTACCAAATTTTAATATGGTAAATATAATTGATAATATTCTTTTAATTAAATTTAATGTAATCTATAATAATTCTGTATTTTATGAGATTATAAAAGCATTTCATTCTCGAATATAACAATTGCAAGTGCTTCATATAAACTCATTTTTACCAATATGCTGTGAAATAATAAATGTTTGATTCTTAAAATAAGATTTACGCATACAACAAATTTTAAAACGCAACTACATCATTACAGATGAAGCATTGACAATCACACTGCTATATTTTAGTCGCTGTATACTTTAGGAGCAAACGTCATTAGCCTAACTTTTCATTCTTATTTCTAAAATTATGCATTTCATTTCATAAGCCATCTTTTAAAATACAAATTTCTGAACTTTAATTTTCTCTCCTTACCCTGATACCTTTTTATAGACTTTGAAAAAGTAATTAGGGTTAATTGTGTATAATTATTAACTGATTGTTTGATATTACCGGGTCATAACAGTTAAATCACCAAACAAAAATAGATTTAATTGAGTTTCAAGTTATGTAATTTATTTATTTTTTAACATTTATTTTAAAGTAAAATTTTAACTCAAAATATTTTTCTGTATTAGATTTTATGTAATAATTCAAAATCACATAAAATGTCACACGCTAATAACTTATTTATAATATTCTGTCCAATGGCAACTAAATAAAAATTGGGATATAACAGGTTGTATCACCAACAGAAAATAGACTTCATTGAGGTTCAGATTATGAAATTCAATTTAATTTTTTTATAAACATTTACTTTCAAGAAAAATTTTAAATCGACATATTTTTCTTTATTAGTTTTTACGAAATAATTTAAAATCATATAAAATGTCACACGTCATTACATTCTTTGTAATATTCCTTCCGATGGCATGTAAATAAATTTCCATATGGCGTGGTGAAGTTGAGATTTCCGTCTTCAATCTAGAATATCCAAATAATGTATGAAGTGAACGAATCTTTGGAGTTTCTATCCGCATTATTAATAATCAAGGAGAAGTTTTGAATACCTAAAGTAATACGTCTTAAAAAATAGTAAATTAATTTTTCTTTCCCGCCTGGGAACAAAAAGGAAGCTTCCTTTTGCTTGGTTTTAAGATTAGATCTAACTTTATCAAAAATATGATGCTAAAATGCGTGGAACGTAAATATAGAATATTCTCAGTTTTCGTCAATATTGAATTTGAAAAGAAATTTATTTATGGTAACGTATTTTTGTCTTAAAATTTGTCGATATTTTGACTCTTGCTGATATATGTAGTTTAAAGGTTATTAGATTTTGAACAATAATTAAAGCAATAAAAGAAAATTTGCATGAAACCATGTTCTATAAAATTAGGATATTAATCCCGTTTACGGATGAATATCTTATTTTTAATTCATTTTCTTATTCAAAATGTCAGCTACCCTAGACATTTAAATTGCTATATACCAACCATTTTTATAGATATAGGCAAAAGAAAAAGAGTTCCTGAATCCTTTGTTAATGTTAAGCATGTAAATTTAAAAAAAAATTGGTTTATAATTTTTGTACATCTTTTTTAATTTAAAATCTTTAAGCTTTTTGAAAAAAAGTATTTGAAAAAAATTGAATTTCCTTTCATACTTGTTTTTTAGGAAGAAGAAGAAAATCCATCTAACTCTGTCAAGACTGTGCACATGTTCAGTCACATACAAATAATATCCATATACCTAATAAACTTTTGCATGGAGGGTGGTTTTTTCTCAGTCTCGGAGTCATGATAAGGGAAAGGGTACTAGGGTATTAAAATTGTCCGGAATTGCTTTCCTTGGGATAGCTTCAATAGGTAGTTTTATACTTTTTGTAATAGAAGGTATCTAAATTAAATTAGTAACATATTACAGAAATGCATAGGAATAAAGTTCTTCTTGTTAAAGAAAAACAGTATTCAATACTAACATTCTATTCCACTGAATACTAATAGATTTTAGTCAGTAGTATGTAACATGTAAACGGGAAGTGTCTGATTTTACATCCTTACTGTAGCTCAAACAAAGACACCAGTTTGAAAAAAATATAAACGCATTTCCAGATAATCAATCGACTGTTTGAAATGAAATCTCAAACTACACAGTAAAATATGCATCTATTGATATAGATATTATTGAAACAATTCGCTACGTATATGTTTCGTCTGATTTCTGTGTTTAGTAAATGTAAGTGTACCACCTTTAATCTGTTCTAATTGTTTAATTAATAACGTTAATAATGTTAATAAATAAAACAACTTGCATTAAGTTTCTTCACTCTTTTTTCACTTTTTTTTCACTTTTTTTTTTTTTTTTTTAATCCAGCAACTACAAATTACGAGAGAAATGCAAAAGTTCTAGGAGGCTTTAACAACAATAAAGTAAAGCAACATAATAAATTAAAATAACATTATTTTTTAAAGTTATTTAAAAAAATGAAAATCTGAATCCTTTCTATTAACATATTTTAGTTTATTGCGTAAAGGTTGTCTTTTAGTGTTAATGTAATCTTATTAACAATGTCCCGTAATCGGGCATATAGCGATATGCAAATGTTAATAGAAAATATTATTTTGAACCTGTAAATGCATTCATAATCAATTTAATAAACTAGCCAGTGTTTACCGCTATAATTATCTCGATTATTAAGCGCTTTATTAACTTAAATTTAAAATCATTTGTATGTAGTATAAAGTTAGACGATCTTTGAATGTACAGTAAATTTCCGTTACAACGAACTTCACGGGACCGCTAAAATATTTCGTTGTAACGATTTTTTCGTTATAACGGAATTACTCCTATTTATCTAATGAACTGCATATACACGTAAATTAATTATGTAAGATGAATTTACTTTTCATTATAGAAGATTTTAATAGAAGACTAGTTAAATTAACATAAAAAAGTTAGTAAAATAAAATGCAATATTAAAAATACAAAATTACGGACTAACCTTTATTTAGTAGTGCATTATTGAAGAAAATCTGTGATTTTAGTTTGCACAAACAAATGTGTAGTTGATGATAACAAAAACGTGTGCAACGAATGAATGTGAGAAAATACCTCTTGAACATTTTTTTTGATGTGAAACAAAATCAGGCATTTTGTCCAAGCATGAGAGAGCTTCCGAAGCGGTAACTTTCGAATCGTCGGTAACATCAATATCGTCATCACTGCTGTCGTCATTTTGTTGGTTTGATGTAGTTTTAATGGACAAAATGATATCTTCATCAGATACTTCAGAGCATGTTTGAATATTGTCATCCACAGATAAGAAATCCTCCAAATCCACCTGATCAGGGACTGATGTTAATTTTTTGGCAGCCTTCCAAATTGTGTTTAATTCAGAGGACTCATCCGAATCTAAAATTTCTGATTCATTTTCTTCGGTCTCAGTTAACCGGGCATGTTTCCAACAGTTAGAAATTGTTTTCTCGCTAATTTCTTGCCACGAACCAGAGATCATTTCAATAGCTTCTTTGAGATTTATTTTTGGCCTATCCCCATTTTCTAAGCCGCAAAGAATTCTTTTTAGCAAAAGAGTTCTGTAGCGAGATTTTACAGCACGGGTGATGCCTTGGTCTAGAGGCTGTAGAACAGAAGTGCAATTCGGCGGAAAGTACTCAAATCTGATGCAGTCCAATTTGGGGGGACTATTATGAGGCCTGCAATTATCAATCAGGAGAAGGATTTCCCGTTTTTTAGCTTTCATTTCTTTGTCAAATTGCACTAGCCAATCATTAAAGATATCTTGTGCCATCCATGCCTTCTTATTGAATTTATAATCGCAAGGCAATGAATGACAGTTCTTAAAGCAACGAGGCTTGCCAGAGTGACCAACAATTAATATTTTTCTCTTCTCGGTTCCTGATTTGTTACAACAAAAGAGTGCTGTAATTCGTTGCTTTGAAGTTTTTCCTCCTATGCATTTGTCGTCTTTAAATGTTAATGTTTTTCTCGGTTCAAGTTGATAAAATATTCCAGCTTCGTCAGCATTGAAAACATCAATGGAGCTGTATGTCTTTATAAGGGCAGCTACTTCTCCAGCTCTCCATTCATTTATAGTCTTTGTAGGCACGTCACCTGTTTCGCCGCAAATTGATTTCATTACAATTCCATAGCGAGTACGAAAGCGATTGAGCCAACCTACACTGACTTGGAAATTTTGATACCAAGTATTGTTCCGAACTCTTGAGCTCTCTGCTTTATCAGAGGACCATTTATAGGTACATATCGTGAACGAACATCTTCGAACCATTTGAACACGGCTTTATCGACATCTTGAAATTGGGACTGTCGCATTCGTTTTCTATGGGAACCAATGCTTGCATTTTGGATTTGTCTCTCAATTTTTTCTTAATCTTTTAGAAATGTAGATAAAGCCGATGGTGTTATTCCATATTTTTTGGCCACATCAGTTTTCCGCAATACTTTATCAATCTCAGAAATTATGACTTTCTTTTCTTCCAACGAAAATTGTTTTTGTTTCACACAAGCCATTTTATCAATGAACGAAGCAAGAAACACACTACAACAGGTACTGGCGATAAAGATATCCCAGAATAAGCCTAAACAGTCATTTCACAGTGAAGGTCACCTGCTTTCCGTCACGTGATCATTTTGAAGCATATGGGCTAATGAAAGTTAAGGAATTAGGGAAAGAAGTAGACAAAAGAAATAATAACAAAGGGGAGAAAATTCTGAAATAGCACCTGTCCCCAAAACAATAATGTTATTTTTTATCTTCAACATTTTATTCGAAGTATATTTCATTTCTGTTAAGCAATTGAAAAAAAAAAGAAAAAAATAGCTCGATGAAAATTTTTCGTTGTAACGGAATTCTTAAAAAAAATGCACTTCGTAAAATCGGAATTTTTAATACATTGGAGTTAATGCAATTTGAAATGGGGATTTGTCCAATTTCGTAGTAACGGAATTTTTCGTTGTAATGGAATTCGTTGTAACGGAAATCTACTGTATATTATGAAAATCTAAATTTTTATACCAAAATGTTTTAAATGTTACACAGTCTGATATACTACATATCAGATTACATTCATAACTATCTGAAAAAAGTGCATTAAAATTTCGGATAGCAAAACAATCTAAAGTATTTACATTGCAATAAACAACAGCATATATATAAATTATTACAGTCACACCTGTCAGGGTGAAATGTTGAAGAATTGTGTCAAAAAAAAAAAAAATTAAGAGACAATGCTTGCGACTGTATAATGCTCAATCTCGCGGTATTTTTCCTGCAGCTTTTCTTCTCATGTATGATGCTAGCAACTAGAAAAATCATTTCTTCATATGTATAAATACTTAAATACTGAATACGTAACTCTGAATACCTCTTCCAATGCAATTTCGGTAGTCCCTCTTTCAAAAAACTGAGGATACAGAAGAAAACCACCCCAAGTACTAAAGAGTATTACTTGTTGTTTATAGTATTGCTATATATTGCTAACTATGGTGTTGTTCTGTCATAGTGGCGTCGAGCTCCATGAACGTAAAAGGAAGAATCTGACAACTGCATCCTTACTTATTTGATTATTATGAATTCCTCTTACTCAGGAATAGTTAGCAAACTGATGAATAGTGCAGGTCGCAAGTGTCTCTGGCAGCTCGCAGTATTTCTGAATAATGGATTTTGATAAACTTTTATCAACTGCATTTATTGTCTTTATAAACTCAAGTATATCGGCTAGCTCCCAGTATTTCTGAACCATGGATTTCGATATCCATTTGTCAACTGCATCTTAGCCTTTATCATGAAGTTCTATTGTAACTGCCTCATGACTAATGTGATACATCGCTCATATCTTTAGTACGTGCTTCGTAGGATGTGTAATCTTTTTAAAAAACAGGATACATTTATCTAATTACTACTATTTTATCTTCATTTTACGCATTTTAAGATTACAGTTTGCGAGGCCTACTTTATCATATTTCCACTACTAGAAATAACATCATTGACTTGAATATTTAATTATAAATGCTGGACGATTTTATAACGATTTCGTATCAACTGGCTTTGTTTTTACAGCCTGTTCAGTTCTTCCGGACAGAGGTGCAGTTTGAAAGATTGATGAATAGTTTGAAAGATTAAATATTTTTTTAAATAATGTTTCTGCGTAATTTATTTTTCAAACTAGCTTTTGAACCCGTTCTACGCACGGGAGTTCATGAATTTAATTCTGAAATCAAAATTAAAAATATCTATTCGATTTAGAAAAATATTTTCCTATTACTGTGCTTTGTTTTTAATGAAATTTAATTTATCATGTTGCTATGGCAGCAGACAATAAAACGATATAATTGGCATAAGAGAATAAATATAATAAAAGTTTTGTTGATATTTGTGATGATATGCTTTTCTTAATTTTTGTAAAAAAGGTAATAACTAAGCGCAATGAAATAATCTCTAATTATTTCCATGTGAGGTGAAAAAATTATTGTAATACCTGCTACAGCTTCTTAATATTGTAGAGTGGCGTACGTAATATGTATATCTCACATTGATTATAACTGGAGCGATTACGAGTTGAACACAAAAAAGCAAAAATTCGCAAAAACATAAAATATAAAAAAAACTATTTAAAATTTTCGAATTTTTTCCCCCAATCCTTCATGGGCTTTCTACCAGTCACCCATGTGCCAAATTTCGTAGCCCTGCGCCATGTGGTTTCCGAGTTTTTGAGGTTAGATAGATACGCGCACGGATTTGAATAGGGTAGATACATTTTTCATGTAAAAAATGACAACAAGAAAAACTCTACTATAATATTTATAAAAAAATCTGAGACTTTTATCTCAAGATATAAAGGAGGAAAAAATCATTAAATTAACAAAACAATCATAAACATGCTAATTTAGTAAGGATTGTAGACAGTTTCATTTTATATAAAGAAAACATTAAAAGAAGGTTTTTCGTAAATGCACTTTCTGCTAAAGTGTAATTATTTTATCGACAATTCACGAACATGAGCAATAAAAATATTTATTTGAAAAGAAAATGAAAATATACACAAAATAAATAAATTTATGACAATCATTGGAATTTTTGGGGCGACGTTTTGGAGGTGTTTGAGTTGACGAACTGTTCCGATCTTCAGGTCACCGTGAGATTTTACCATTATCGTCATCCATTTCAGTTTTGATGTCATAAGCATAATTTTTGGAGAGCTATTGTATTGTCAAAATGTATGTTTTGATGGCATAATTTTTGGAGAGCTATCGTATTGTCAAAAATGTATGTTTTGATGGAAAGCAGAAGAGGTGCTCTGCTTTCCTTTCCCTTGTATGCTAAACAATAAAAATTAAGGAAAACTTAAAACTTGTAGAAATACACGATATTTAATTTTCTTACAAAATTTCACACTACTTATATTAAAGATGAAAGGAAGAACTGTAGTTTTATTTTTTTTCGAAAATAAGATAATAAAATTACTTCTGCCTTTCTTTCAAACAATTAAGAGAAATATTTCTTAGAAATTTGAACTCTAATTGTTATCGTAAAGAAAATATTATCTTTAGAAATAGGGAAAAGTTTAAAAAGAATACGTATTTTTTCTTATTAGTATTTCATGCTGGTATTTTCATTGCAAAAGATGAAATTACATCAACGATCGCAGTTAGAAAATATTTTTCCAGCACAAATTCTAAAATTAAATTAAAAATGTGTTATCGTTCATATGTTCTTTCTAAAATATTCTTTGAAGTTGTAAGACTTTAATAAAGATGGAATATTTTTTTAATGTGAGGTGGCCTTATAATTATATGAAATAAAAATAGGATTCATGAGAGATCATACATGAATTCCGGTTTTTAAAATATTGTTTATAAAATTTGATTATAATCTCGGTGTAAAATATAAAGAAATACGATGATTGGAAATATTTACCGACCAAGTTATTATCTGTGTCGAAAATATTGTTTTTTTTTTAATAGAATAATAAACATTTACTGGGGTGACAACCGTTGCGAGATCAAAGTAAAATAGTTAATATTTTGTAGGGGAGAGTGGGGATGAAAGGGACATTTTGTATTTATAAGCTTATAAAATAATGCTATTAAAAGATATCATTAGAATGATTACGCCTAATTTGTGTCTAACACTTTTGTTTTAATACTAGTAAAACCTCTTATCCTCAAATACAGTAATTTAAAATCCCCGTTACCATGTGAATAACTATGACTAATTTTCACCAACTGTCGAATTTCTCTTCAAATTCGATCATGTGATTGTTGAGACGTACACTTTGAAATTTATGATATTTATTTAAAATAACTTCAACGCATTCTAAAAAAAAAAAATGTTATGATATATTTAAAAAAAAAAAGTTTAAATATTTGTTTAAAAGAACATTATAAAGAATTGGTATATATTGCACAATTTGAAACTCTTTTTAGTAATCTCAAAAAATCTTTGCTATATAGATATAATGTAAAAGCAAAAAAAAAAAAATATTTTTTTAAAAGAAGAATTAACGTACATTTTTCTTAATTATTCATGTAAAAGAGTAGTTACTTTGGGATGTGCAGTAAGCTGCTGAAATTTCATTGGAAATAATTTTTCTCATATTTCGAAAATAATATACGATGATGGACATGAACAAATTTTTAAAGCAATGCAAAAACATTATGTATACTAAGCACTTCTATCTACCCCGTTATCATGTGCATAACTATGGCTAATCTTTACCAAATGTCGAACTTATCTTCAACCTCGATCGTATGATTGTCGAGATGGGTGGAATGATGGGTTCGCAACCTATCATTTTTGTAACTTGGGATTTTAAGCTAGTGACTTTAAAGTAAGTTCTCGGTTTTATAAAATTATGTTATTTTGAACAGATTAATAAAACTTTCAAATTAATATATGCTACAATTTAAATTAAAAAGCATTACACTTCGAAAAATCATCATATTGAGCTGCTTTATATTTTTGTAAAAGTATTTCTTTAATATGAATATTTTGTTTCTATATGTAAATAGATTTAGTAGTTTTTTCAAAAGTTAATATTATAAAATTATATATAAAAATCACTTAAAAACATCAAATTAATATAATATTTGCTTAAAGTGATAAAAAATAAAAGCAAAAAATACCTTTATTTACTCATATTCGACATGTTTCATTGCTCTGATGGCAACATTCTCAACAAGTAAAATAAAATAATCATTTTAGCAAAAAAAAAAAAAATAAAATAAATAAAATAAAAATAATAATAATTGAAAACTGGTAAACAAAAATCACGCGCATTCAAGCATAATAAAATTAACTGCAATATTAAAAACTGATATTTATGAACGCGATTTTTTTTCATATTATTGTTTCATTATTCTGTAGAGATTATTCTTTCCAAATTTTAGGAAGTGCCATGGAATCTGAATAATTCATATGTTTTCAATGCGTAAGAAAATCTCTATTGATTCTCAGATAATGTTATAGAGCCTCGCTAAAGCTCTAGTTTTCTTGTCACACATTCTGTACCCCGGAGCTGTTAGACAACGAAATAAATAAATTATATGACAAGAAGCAATGGTTATAAAGAAACAAATTAAGAGCATAAGAAATAAGATGAAGGAAAATTTCAATGCACAAAATTCCAACATAAACTCTTTTCAATATTTTTCTGGTTTCTTTGAAAGATTGAAAATAAACACAATAAATACAATATCTCCATTGTTGCAAAACCCTCCGTAAAATTAAAAACATAGTATGTAAGAAAATACACCCAATAGGATCAACTCAATTATCAAGGGCATATGAAATACCTTTCACAAAAGAAGATGGAGGTGTGAAATTTTATACAGGAATGCCAAACAGAAAACTTAAAACTACGATCAAAGAGAGCATAGCAGATATTAAATACAACAAGAAAACTACAGCTTTTTCCAGGCTATATAACAAAGAACCTTTACAGATTATTTTTTTTTTAAATAGCAGGATAATTTCCAATCAACCTATTATTTGCCAACCATTATCCGAGAGTCATAAGAGATTTTTACGCAGTGAAAATATATGAAATTATTCAGTCTCCATTGTTATTCCTAAAATTTGCAAGAGATGTTCTACAGAATAATGAAACAATAATATTAAATAATCCACATTCATGAATATCGAATTTTAATATTATTTTAATATACAGTTAATTTCATTCTGCTTGAATTCTCGTGATATTTGTTTACCAGTTTTCAACTTAAAATTTTTTGCAAAAATATTTGTTTCATTTTATTTCTTGAAAATGTTATCATCAGAGCAATTAAACATGTAAAATTTAAATAAATAAAGGATTTTTTTTGCTTTTTAAAAGTATTTTTATCTCTTTAAGCATATATTAAATTAGTTTTATCTTCAAAGAATTATTTATTTATGTATAACTGTATAAGCGTCTAAAATAAATGATTTTTATTTACTTTTTACTATATATTTGCATAGATAGCCATATTTTGTATTAGCATCATTTCATAAATCGTTAAATTTCTCATGTCAAATACTCTATATGCCTAAAATATTGAAAGAAAAAGCGATTTTTTTTCATTTGTAAATGATTAAAATGTTTATCAAATATTTAAATATTTTTTTTTATTATTTTACTTTGTCGTTCATAAATCTTATCAATGTTTTTCTTAATATTATATTGTGGCAATTTTACTTTTTATTATAATTTTAAACCTAATCGTATTTAGTACTACTCTTGAACATAATTCAGAAATACTTACTTCAAAGACATACATTTAAAAAAATATATTATAACAAAGTATTTCGTAAGAAGTGGTTCTACAAAAAAAGCCATTAACTTCGAAGAAGAAAAACAAACCACTTCTGCCTAAATCTGAATAATAAACTAAGGTAATATTTCAATTAAATGAACGCCGTTTGTTTTTTAACAGTGTCATCTTCTGAACCGGCATTAATCCATTTATGCCTAGCGTCCTATTTTTGGGACGTTTCGAATTTTAATACTTTTTTTTATAATTTTCTTCTTCTTTACTACATGACAATTGCATGAACGAATTGTCTACAAATGTCTCTATCTATTACCGAGAGCTGACAGCATATGATTGATATTTATTTAAAGGTCTTTTTTCGGTGTTTATAGATTTTTCATTTTTCAATATAGCGAAATGTAAAAAGGAAGTTTATTTGTATTTTTTGTGTCAAGCATCCAAATGAAAAAGCCTTAATATTAGCTTGTAGACTTCTTTGAAATACGTATTTTTATTTTTTTTTTTTATTGCGGGGTTATATGTTCAAGCCTATTTTTTATGCATGTTTGTAACGTACAAAATATAGGGCGCTAGGCACAAATGGATACATATTTCTATTAGCCGTTTAGGTGACAGTTATTTATGTAAACTCCATTTCAAGATGATTTTGAAATAAATTACTTTTTATCCTCAAATACGATTACTCTTAATTTATTATTAATAATACTTATAATGTAATTAGTCTCTGTAAAGAAATAAATATATATTTTTAATATTTAATAAATATACTAATTGCAGTACGTAATATACTATTTAAAAGTTTATTTTATATAAATTTAGACAAAACATATAATTAAGTTTTTTTTTTTCACATATCGATGTTCCCATATTAAGTTTTAGTAAGTTTAGTAGGATTACATTTTATCAAATAAATGCAAAAATATTTTAGTGTATTTTTTTAGTATTTTTCCAGTTCATTTTTCCATTATTTTAAAGTGTTGTTACCAAAATATATAAAAAAAAAATCGGGCATAAATGGGTTAAGATGTACATAAAAACTTCATGAGTCAAGATATGTTTTTATTATATACCATATACACTGCTCAAAACAATTAAAGGCTATTTGAAGTTTTATATAAAATAAAGATATAAACGAATTTTTTTTTGCCGAAAATAGAAGAAGAGAATCACAAATGCAAATTTTTCTGGTTTCCAAACTGTGGAGTATGCAAATTTTGAGTTCGACGTCAAAGCGGCAGCGAATGAAATTTGACTTTCAACTGGATAAAAGAGAATGAAGACAAGGATGATCGGCATTCAGCGATTGCTTTGTTTCGATGAGTACGATGTCTCAGCGAAGTCATTTGACAGATTCAGAAGCTTTGAGAATTGTTGGTAGGTTAGAAGGGGGCCAAACTCAAGCCGAAGTAGCGCAAGCCATTGGAGTGTCACAAAGTGTCATTTCCAGGATCTGGAACCGTTTTTTGGAGAGTGGATGTGCAGGCCGAAGACCAGGGCAAGGTCGTAGACGGGTAACAACGCCCAATGAAGATCGGTATTTAGCGTTAACAGCTCGGAGACACCGAACCATGAACGCTACTCTTCTCCAACAACACATTCGCTCGGCTACAGGCACCACGATTTCAACTCAGACTGTCCGAAACCGGCTCCATGCTGTAGGTCTGTATGCTCGCCGACCGATGGTATGTGTTAGATTAACATCAAGGCATCGTCGCGACCGCAGGGAGTGGGCAACAGAGCATGTCAACTGGAGGAGAAATGAATGGAGCAATATTCTGTTTTCTGACGAGTCCCGTTTTTCTGTGCATCCGGATAATAGGCATATTTTCATCTGGAGGGACCGTGGCAGTAGGAATAATCCTGCGTTCGTGCACGAAAGTGTCGCATTTGGCGGTGGAGTAGTGTTGGTGTATGCTGGCATCTCCATTGACGAGCGCACTGACCTCTACATCATTCGAGATGGAGCTCTGACTGGTCGCCGATATAGGGATGAGATCCTCAGACCTGTTGTAGTCCTTTACGCTGCATCAATTGGAGATAACTTCATTTTAATGGACGATAACTGCAGGCCACATCGTGCAAACCTGGTGGAGGATTTCCTTTTCGAGGAAGGAATCGTTCGAATGGAATGGCCAGCGTGTTCTCCAGACATGAATCCAATCGAGCACGTTTGAGACGCTCTAGGAAGACGAGTTTCTGGCCGCCAACAACCCCCACAAACTCTCCAAGAACTGGAAAGAGCTCTTCTGGAAGAGTGGGGCAGAATACCCCAACTCGTCATTAATAGCCTCATTGAGTTCATGCCTCAAAGGTGTTCAACGTTGCTGGCCGCCCGTGGAAACCATACCCCCTACTGAAAATGATTTTTTTTGAAGAAAACATCTTTTCGTATTCTTTTTTTCTCATATGCACAAATTGTGTTTTTTTTTCCTTTAGTACACAAATGCGCAATAAAATGCATTTTTTTCTGCCAAACATGTGTAATTTATTCTCATATAACCTACTATGTCTGTCGACCACGTATCAATCAGCTAAACAGTTTACCAGATACAAAATCCACCTAAAACTGCAATATCCTTTAATTGTTTTGAGCAGTGTATTTGAAATAAACAGTACATTTCAGTGTTCTCAGATTTTGTAAAAAATATATTTATATCAACAAGTATTTTATTATTATTAATTTCTCGATTATTAATTATTACAGTTTTTAAGGAATAAAAAGTTTCTCATACGAAGATATTCTGCAAAAAAGTCATTTGGTTCGAAGATAAAAAACAAATAACTTCTGCCTGATTCTGAACAATAAACTAAGATAATGTATCAAATAAATGAACGTCGTCTGTTTTCTTAACAGTGTAAGCCGCTGAACTGACATTAAGATGTGCATTAGAACTTTGTGAGTCAAGATGTGTTTTTATTATATACAATATATTTGAAATAAACAGCACATTTCAGTGTTCTCAGATTTTGTGAAAAATTCATTTGTATCAACCACTGTTTGAGTATTATTAATTACTTCATTGTTTATTATTACAGTTTTTTAAGGGATAAAATGTTTCTCATAAGAAGATATTCTGCTAAAAAAAACCATTACCTTCGAAGAAAAAAAACAAATCTCTTCTGCCCGAATCTGAATAATAAACTAAGGTAATGTTTCAAATAATTGAACGTCGTTTGTTTTCGTAATAGTGTAAGCTGCTGAATTGACATAAAGATGTACATAACATCTTCGCAAATCAAGCTGTGTTTTTATTATACATATGTTTTTATGAAACAAACATGTTTATTTCAGTGTTCTCAGATTTTTTAAAAAATGCATTTATATCAACTAGTATTTGATTATTATTAATTTCTCCATTAATAATTATTACAGTTATTTTAAGGAATAAAAAGTTTCTCATAGGAAGATATTCTGCAAAAAATGTCATTAATTTGGAACAAAAGAAGCAAATCACTCCTGCCTGAATCTGAATAATAAACTAGGGTAATGTTTCAAGTAAATGAACGTCGCTTGCTTTATTAACAGTCTAATCTGCTGAACTGACATTAAGATGTTCATTAGAATTTCGTGTGTCAAGATGTGTTTTTATTATATACAATATATTTGAAAGAAACAGCAGATTTCAGTTATCTCAGATTTTTTGAAAATGCATTTGTATGAACCACTGTTTGAGTATTATTAATTTCGCCATTATTAACTATCACAGCTTTTTTAAGAAATAAAAATTTCTCATAAGAAGATATTCTGCAAAAAAAGTCATTAACCTCGAAGAAGAAAAACAAATCTCTTCTGCCTGAATCTGAATAATAAACTAAAGTAACGTTTCAAATAGATGGACGTCGTTTGTTTATTTGACAGTGTAAGCTTCTCAACTGACATTAAGATGTACATAACAACTTCGGTAGTCATAATTTGTTTTTATTATATATATGTTATATGCAACAAACATGTATATTTCAGTGTTCTTGTTTTTTAATGAATTTGTATCAACCACATTTTGATTATTATTAATTTCTTCATTATTAATTTCTTCATTATTAATTATTCCATTTTTTTTCAGAATAAAAAGATTAAACGAGTTTAATGAATAGTTGCGATGTACATTCACGAAATCAATATTATAAACTAAAAACATACCAGGAACTAACGCTGGCGTCAGATTGACAGTTTTGAAGTTCTAAACAATAAATGTTTCTTTTCCAGTAATTTTTTTAACTTTTAAGCATTGTACAATTTGAATAATTACACCGTAAAATATGAGAAAAAACATTCATTAAATGCAATTTTTTTGAAACCTATATTTCCGTTTACCAGATATTTTTCATGCTTTTTTAAAGATAAATTTCACCTCTATGTTTTTCAATTTGTCTGTATTGCGTACAGGTTTGCCCTTAAAAAATATAAACTGTTCAGCATTTATTTCAGCAATGCTTGATCTCATTAGTAAATTTTGATTTTACTACAATTTTTTTAAATAATAACAATCGCCCATTTTCAATAATTACAATGTAAAATAGAAGAAAAAAATTCTTTCAAATGTAATTTATTTAAAAACTGTATGATAATTTACTCGATATTTTTCATATTTTTAAAATAAATTCCAGGTATATATTTTTTAATCTAATCTCTATCGAGTGAAGCTAGACCTCGAAAGACTAACTTTTGCCCTTAAAACAATATAATAAGTTCAGCATTCGTTTCACACTATATTCCATAACAAATTTATAGCTTCCTTATTACGTAATTAGTAAAATAAAATAATGAAAATGATTTAATCAATCAAATGAATTCATGGATTTAAGTTGACCGTGGGTCTTAGTTTGCCAAAAATCGACTAAAAAATCGTTTTTTCTTTTCCGTTTACTAATGTACATTAATCTTAACTGCATAATTTGCACACAAAAAAAAGAGCAATTAAAACAATTCCTAGTGAAGTTACAAGCTTTTCAAATTTTTACCCCGTAATTGATTTACACAGAAATGAAATTTAACCCGCCGTCGGTCGCAATAGGCCTGCCAAGCGCAGCAAAATTATTTACGAAATACTCTCTCTTTCGAAGAAGGTCACTGATCCCTTTAACCCCTTCATGGTCGCTTAATATTTGGAAAAACCATAAAAAAAGGGCCTATTTCTTCTATTACAGAAATTGAATAATTATAAGGATTCTAAACAAAATATGCAATTAGTTTTTTTAAGACGAAAAAAAAAAGATATTATAGAACAAATTCACATTTGTAGAAAAGCCATCATGCGAGAATTCTGTATCTTAACGTTTGTTTTACACCATACAAATTAATACGAATAAGAATTTTATTTTTCACATCTTAGATCTTTATTTATTATCATCACACACATTTTTTACAAATAATATTTGAAATAATATACATACTTTACATTTTAATTATTAATAAATTTTTTATGTGTTATACATTTCGAAGCATGCAAAACAAGACCAGCCTTACAGTCAGCGCAAAAGCCAAACGCTAACGCACTATTCAAAGACTTCAGACCGAAATGATAGTTAATTTTTTCTGGTTTCAGAAATTTTTTCCAGCAATTAAATCTCCAGCCCGGAAATATGACGGGCACGAGAAATAACGAACGACACCTCATCCCGTGATATTGACGGGAGCGAGAATTAAGGGGTTAAGAGCATTATAATTACATGAATTAATTGATAATGGTAATTTTCTAACAAGCGCCAGTCAGGCACATTGCGACCGAAATCAGAAGTCCCATTGTTCAACCGACAGAGGATTAAATCGCGTTTTCTCAAAATCCGAATTTTCGTCGAGTTACCATACTCAAAATGTTCCATGTGTCTTATTGTTATCCAGTTATCATGATATTAAGTATTATTGTTTACAGTATGCTATATTTCAAAACTTACTAGGGAACGTTCCCAGGTGCAAGTTGTGGATTTGGACGAGAGTGGTATCAAAAGAAAGGTCTCGTCATGTACATCAAAATGTCCAATGGAACTACCCGTCGGAATCCAACCGTTTTCGAGATATCCTCACTTGAAGTGTGAATAAGTAAATAAATAAATTGGCTGGCAGGCATATAAATTGTTCGCAAGTTAAAAGTTTCTTTGCATTGTTTTAATCCTCTACTAATACCTTTTCCCGAGCTACGAGCAAAATCCTTTACACCCACACATTGCCGGTTATTTCCCCTCTTTTAGACAGGCACTTCGCATTCTACGAAGTTTTCGTGTAGGGCTGCATTCGGAGAGTTTTTCCATCTGTTTTTGCTATTTCCAGCACCTTGTTTTATGCAAATATTTCTGCAAATGTGTGGGTGTAAAGGATTTTTCTCGTAGCTCGGGAAAAGGTATTGGTAGAGGATTAAAACAATGCAAAGAAACTTTTAACTTGCGAGCAATTTATATGCCTGCCTGCCTGCCAATTTATTTACTTATTCACACTTCAAGTGAGGATATCTCTAAAACGGTTGGATTCCGGCGGGTAGTTCCATTGGACTTTTTAATGTACATGACGAGACCTTTCTTTTGATACCACTTTCGTCCAAATCCACAACTTGCACCTGGGAACGTTCAATAGTTAGTGTTAATTTACATGCATTAGTGAACCTAAAAGGAAAATTTGGTAGTTATATAACTTTTTCCCGTCAAATTTAAAGAAAAGGTGTAAATATTCGAAATTTATTATTATTTTTTTTCAGTATATTCGTATAATGTTGAAACTTATAACGACTTTTGCCGCAATATTATAAATCTACCATTTAACAAAACATCAGGTACCTAAAGCCGACTATAATGGAGTATTTTTAATTAGAGTGATCAATTAACACATTTCAATAAATAACTCAATTAATTAAACATATTTTTTAATAAAATTGATTAATTTATTTTGAAAATGCATGAATTAAAGTGTGTAAAATTTACGTCCAATTGAGTGAAAAATAAAAAGAATGGTTTTGAAGGTTTCTGTAAGAGGCAAAATCTTTCCTGATTTTTTCGGGGATAAACTCTTGACATGCTGCAAATACGAAAGTATCGCTTTTGGTAAATTTCACAACTTTGTGTTACTTTAAAGCTTTATAATACATTATTGATATTTTCACAGAAGAATGATTTTTGGAGTTATAGTGTAGAATCTAAAAATATATATTACATGTAAATAATCTATTAGAGGTTTACATTTTAAAAATTGCTTTTACCTATGTCCTGTAACCGGGAGAGACCATGTTGAGTTCTCTATTTTGTTTAAATTGGATTTTAAATGATTAAATAAACTGTTGAATACGTCATGATTTAAAACATTAACATATGAGTGAAGTACAACATTTTTACATAAATAGAAACAAACAATTAAATTTAAAAAATAAAAAACCCGACTGCGTAAAATGCGAACTAATTAATTATTTATCATCAATGTGAAACTATTTTTTTTTCAATTCCTACTATTAGCTCACACTCTCGCTATATGTATCTTGTTCTAATTTTCAATCGTTAATAAAATACTTATTATTCATCCAATCAAGCTCAAATATATATATATATATTTTTACTTGTAGTGGATGTTACTCGATGTCAATCAAGTTTTTTTCTCAAATATTAATTCATTAATTAAATTAAATTAATTAATTTCCAATAATCGAGATAGCCCTCTTTTTGTTCATGGTATTTTAAGACCGATAGAGCCATTTTCTTGATCAAGGCATTTTAAGAGCCACTCAAGAGGAAAGAAAAATGGGAGAAAAAAAATTCTCTTATTGACCTAAGTAGGAATTGACTTAAAATATTTTTTTATATTACTTGTTTATATTACTTACATATTTTTTTATTTACTTGTATTGGCGACTTTTAAGTTGTGTTTAATTGTTAGTCCCTATCTATAAGTTTTGATGAGGTCTATAGATGTCTATGATGTTTAGAGTTGCAGTAAAGCTAGAGATCCTACATACACAACTTCCAGGTTGTATAATATATAACGGAGCATCTGACTGTGACATTGTCAATGAAACATCGTCTTCATTTTGAAAGATCTATCCAATGATATGCCACTCAATAGGGTGCGTAATTTTTTCGTCTCTACCGCCATTTTGTTCTTTACCACCGACATTTTGAATTTATAAAAACAAAACCTAGTCTATAACCATCGGGCCGTTAAGATAATTGATAGAGACCTCATTCATTAAAATCCATCCTGCCGTTGGGATGTTTCGAGGGTATAAAGAAATCCACTTACCCAGATACGCGTGAAACACATAACCCTTCTTTTCAGTCGGTAAAAAGTGTTTAATTTTGGAACTAGTCAATAAAATATTTAATGCTTTGAAAAGCTATGAACTAAAACAGAACTTATTTTAAACTATCGCACTAATGATTTTGATAAAAACATCCAGTATAACATTTTTACACTTTTATCATAGAATCAAATTATGAGCTGACGTCATGATATTGATTTGACGAACTCTAAGGATTGAGATTTCAAAGTTAATATGAAACACATGTTAACAGGTATTTCGATTCTTTTAACTGTTTTTTTAACAATCTCTCAAATAACTCTGCAGTATGCTATGAATTGAAACATTTCCAAAATTTTAAATACGAACAATCTAGTGTCTTAAAAATTTCTTAATAAAAAACTTTTGAACTGCGTATAATTTACTAATATAGTAAGCCTTAAAAATATCTTACATTTTAAAAATAATTAGCCCCACCAGTGGCCGAGAGGTTCTGCTCTCGAAGCTGGTAGACGGGAGGTGCTGGGTTCGATCCCAATCGCGCCCGTCGGCCTAATCGTTCGGAGTTTTCGTGGTTTTCTTCGAACCTTGGTTCTCCAAGCGTTAATACGGGTTAGGTTCCCTTAGAAAGACCCCCACGAAGGGCACTCCTCCCCCTTAGGGCCTATATCCCTAGTGTTCATAATTGGCCGTCACAAAACAAACAATTAAAAATAATTAAGTCAAAGCAATGGATTCATCAGTAAATCTACTTTTTTTTCATTTTCAATGAATAAGAAAATCATAGAGGAGTGACGTTTAATAAAGTTTAATGTAATGTTTTAAAGTAAAACGATTTGCATTTCAAACAAAAGCTACGTTTTAGTTCTATTAAAACTAATGGAATCTATGGTTTAGGCACAATTGATGTTATCAGAAATGTCTGAAGAATGACATATTGTAAAGAATAAAATAAATATAAAAGATGCGATAAGAAATGTGAGTAGATTAAAGAATGTAAAACTGTTTGATAAATGAAGTAAGTACTAAAGAATCATTTGATGTGGTTCTTAATTTGATTCTATTTAGAGTTGAAAACTTTACACCAAATACAATCTTTCAAATTTTTTATGTGAAATGTAATATTTATATAATTTTTCTTAAAAGTAACGCCAGTTACAATAATTTTTATTATAACTGTACATAATTCAATGCATCACATTTATAAAGTTTAATGTAATCTTTTAAAGTGAAATGGTTTGGATTTCATCCAAAAGCTACGCTTTAGTTCCATTAAAAGGAATTGAACTCATGGTTTAGTGGCAATAGTTGCTATCAGAAATGTCTGAAGAAAATCCGGTTGTAAACAATAAAATAAGCATAAAAGATGCGTTTATATTACAACAATGATAACAAATGATATGATAACAAATTTCAATTGATTAACGAATGTAACACAGTTTCATACATGAAGTAAGTACAAATGAATCATTTGACGGGATTTTCAATTTGATTTTATTTAGAGTGAAAAACTTTACTCGAAATAAAGTCTTTCAAATTTAATGTGGAATGTGATATTTATTTTATTTTAATTAAAAGTAATCTCAGTTAAAATAATTCTTATTATATCTCTACATAATTCAAAGCATCACGTTAGTAAAATTTCATTTAATGTTTAATGTGAAGCATTTGCATTTCATACAAAATATACGCTTTAGTTCTATTAAAAGAGATGAAATTCGTGGTTTTAGAACAATTGTTATCAGAAATGTCTGAAGAAAAAGATGTTGTAAAGAATAAAATAAATATAAAAAATGCGATAACAATTGTCAGTTGAATAACGAATGTAGAAACTGGTCAATAAATAACATAAATTGTAGGGAAAAAATTGATGTGGTTTTCCATTTGATTTTATTTGGAGTGGATAAGTTTATTCCAAATACAGTGTTTCAAATTTTAATGTAAAATGTAATGTCTCTATTATTTTAATTAAATGTAATAGAAATTATAATAATTTTTATTTTTAAGATAAAGAATACAATTTTCGAAGTACATTTCATAACGTAGTAGGATTTGGAATTTCACATGTTTTATATTAGTTTATTTAGTACAAAAATGAAGTGTCTTATATAAAAACATTTTTTATTAGAAATGCGATTTTTATTTCCAGCAAAATTAAACAGTAATTTCATCCTTATCTAGGCAAATCATCATTCTTTCTATCTAACGCTTTAAAATTCAACACTATTTTCTCCTTTCAAACCGCGAACATTAAAATTCAAGCTAAATAGTAGTCTTCTTTGTTCGACATTGAATGTGAAACTAATTTTAATGTTTCCCAGTCCTTGAAAGTTGCTTGTTCTATAATATTTAGCCATGAGAAATAATTTGGCGATGAATAATTACCTTTATAAATTTCTGAATATTCAAATTTCCATTTACTTCAAGTTACTTTAAATGTGAAGTGTGTTTGAAAAATGCTTTAAAAAAGTAATAATGATTTACTTGTGTGTATTTTCAACAAAGAAATATGTATACATATGACGTGCATAATGCGTTCTAACAGATTTCAATATAAAAATTTGAAAATTAAATTTATAGATCTATATTTACTTCCACTTACTATCTATATTTACTTCCACGAAAATAAAATTATGGGGTTTACTAACGTTTCTTTAACTACTTATTAAAATACAATCAAAATGAGCAACCTGTACTGTGGTACATTTCTCTGATTGAAAACTTGAAAAGGAAAAATCTATCAATGTCATGAATTGATATCGTATTCTTACCCCTAATGCGCCTTAATTAATGTAAGTGTGCAATTATTTCATTTCTGTACTATTACTTCTATACAACTTCTACTGCGATACTTCTGTATTCATAAAATTTAATCATAATGCGTAGGTTCTGTTTTCAACAACATACTGAAAGCATTCAATCTGAAACAGTCACGGTATACCGCACAAATTGCAAGGCAGCTTATTTAGCCTTCAATATTGGATTATATCGGAATTTTAAAGTATATAGTGCGTCCAGTTTCGGCATATTGCTATAGAGGTAAATTTTGTCTGAAGGGAAATTGATTCAATTATGGTTCTTGTACATTATAAAAAAAAGAAAAAAATCGAAAAACTTATCACATTCACCTCGCAAAGAACTCTCTGCTTTTAAATGCACTTATATAAGTCCAATGTCCTCACTCAAATTTAAAAAAAAGGTGTAACATTATTAAAACAATTTTTGACCCGTGTTAATTCTTAAAGCCATTCATTTCAGAAAATATGAATAAAAAATCTTAATTTTATTTAAATAAAGTTGCACTTTTGTTCAAAAAAAAATAAAGGTTTAATATGATTACGTCAAACAAACATCTCCCTATATCGTAGTTAACGCTCAGCAGCTAGAATAATATTGTAGACACGTTTGTAAATCGTGAATAGCGAATTTAATTTTAATTCCACATTACTTAATCTTTAAAAATATAAATATATATTATCATTTTTAAAAATCGCTTTTTTATGTTTTTATTTTTTGGAATAGATTTTTTTAAAGTCTTATGGTGTGCATTAATATATATAAAAATTTCACGCTAAATACTACCTAAAAAACACTGTTGCAGAAAAATTTATAATAAATAAGGACTTTACGTTGTATACTCAAATGTGAAATTAAAACAATAAATTGCTGTCCAATCATACATTTTATTTTGAGATTTTATGCAAAGATATAATTAAAATCTCAAAAATAAAAGTTATTCTCGACTTTTTAGTTTATCTTTAAAACCATTAGCAGGAGTTACTTTTCTTAAATACAAAACGGTTTAAAATAAAATAAAAACTCTGTTTGAATAAAGTATTTCTAAGTATTTTTATTTATCGAAAATGAAATGCTAATTAAGTGAAATGCTTAATAAAAGCATTTATCTTTTTTTAATGATGCGTGAACGACGCTAGTACCAAAATATAAGACAAACATACTTTTTGAAATAGCTAAATGAAATATTCTTGAAAACATCATAAAGAGTATTTATCGGTCTATTGTTTGCTGGTGCATTTCTTACATATTATTCTATAAATAGATTAGTGTTGTTTTGGCATATTAATATATCCGTAACAAGTGTCAAAACACATGTTACAGATCAATAACGCAAAAGCATTTATTAAAATTAATGAATAACACTAAAATGAAATACCTGACTAAATTTAACTAAATATACCTTAAAATATATTTAGACTAATGGGTTTGAACTTTAAAAGTAAAATCATATACTTTTATTTATTTTTCATTAGAACATCTTTGAGCCCCTTTATTAATGTAGATATAGGATGCCCCAGCTAGAAAAAGATTCCCCTTTTTTGCCCAAAATGATGGATTGTGCGCATTTTATGCATAGAAAGTGATAAATATTTAAATATTTCAAAAGAATTTTATGCAAATTATCTGCATTTTTAAGCATACAAATCTAAGTGCGTATTCTATGTTTTCAAAAACTGTACACATTTTTTGCATAAACTAGATTCATTTTCGATGTTTGCCAAAAACGTTACATATTTTTTATATAAAATAAGTACATATTCTACGTTTGAAAAAATTGTGCATTTATATGAACGAAAATGTCTGTACAGTAAAACTTCAGAAAAACGGTCATCTCGGGAGTACGGAATTTGCTGGCTATTCGGAGATTTTCGATATTCAGACGTAAAAATGTACAATTATATAGATGTTGAAATTAAAAAATAAATAAAGGTGTCCTCTAAATAGAGGTATCTGCTATTCAGGAGTATCCCTTATGGTGATTTTACTGTATATTGCAATTTTGTAATCTGTAAAAAATAACTTTTGTGTTTTCTTTTAATAACCGCTATGTGGGGAGTTAACTTCTGTGAGGGGTTAAAGTTCTATGGGAGGGTTCTAGATTGGGAGGCTTCTAGGGGCCAATAAAATAAATAAAAGAATATTTCCTCTTTTTCTTAGTGTTTAAATATTTTAAGTTACCCGAAAAGAAAAAAAAATGCTGTATCTCTTTAAAAACGGAGGAAAAGAAAATTTAGCTGATTAAAATTCAATATCCGTGGGTAGGGAAAAAAGTCACAGCCACCTGAATTCAACACTGGCTTCGTCCACACGTTCTAGATAAAAACTTCACGAATACATGTAAAAAAGAACAACAACAACAAAAAAACAACAACAAAAAAAAAAAAAAAAAACAGAAGAATTTATTTCCATGAAGCATGTTTATGAACCCACCTCCCATAACAACTTAAAATTATTATGTGTACTTTCTCTAAGTGTTTAATTATTTTAAGTAATTAAAAAATAAATTTACTGAGTTTTTCAAAATCGCGGACAAAAGAAAATTTAGTCAGCTAAATTTCAAAATTCAAGGAGCGCATTTTCATTTGAGAAATATGACATAACAATCGAATTGGTAATTGACCCCCTTCTGCTATAAAAACTAAAGTTTTAAAATCCTAACCCCAACCTGAAATTAATAAATACTATCGCAAATACACTTCATAATTATTTACTTCTCTGCAACAAATTATTTAAACCATTTTCAACCAATTCATTAATCTTTAACCAACGAAAATTTCTGTAATGAAGTATATTAACCAAGCCATATTCTAATTCTTCATTAACCATACAAAAAAAAACTAATTATAAATGAATATTATTAATTGAAACTTTGATGAATTATAACACCATGGATCAATTTACCATCTGCCTTATAAAAATATTAGCACAGAGCAGAATCTACTTCATCATGCATTGTCAGCATTTAAAATCATTTCCGATTACGGTCCCAGTTGCAAGGTAGGTAGAACGCTCGATTACAAATCCCAGGTAATGAGTTCTGTCTCCCTCGAAGGAACAAAATCCGACATATTTATCCCGTGCTATTAAATAAGGTACTTCTGAAATTCTCCAAAGATGGCGTCACCAGGGGCACTTTTGCACGTTTTGTGAGCATTTGAGTTTGCACTGTTTATTCACAATTCACTTCGCAATTTTTATGCGAATTCAATTTGCACTTTTTATGCTTAATCAGACGTGCCAAATGCGTTCAGATTTCGTGCACTTTTTTTACACTTTTATGAAGACCTTTTCTAACTGGGGAATTGGACACTTTGTGTAAAAAAGTGCAACCAATAAAATAAATCTGGCTATATTTAATTATAATTCTTATTTCAATCGAACTGGTTTTTAACATTATTCCTTTGCTTCAGATTTCGCTATTTTTTATATTAATTGGTCGTGCTTACTGGAAATCTTTCTACGCATTCGAAATTTCATTAAACAATTTTAAACCGTTTTTAAACAGCTGTTAGAAAAACATGGGACAAAAGATTCCGGTTTAATACGACATAACAGAAATTTGGATAATAAAATTACTTGCCCCTGAAAGGGTTAACTGTACACTCCGTACAATAGGCTTTGGATCATCATGTGCAGTTAAATTCTTAACACGTGTTTTTCTTGAGAACTCTTGAGAACGTTTTTTTTTTTTTTTTTTTTTTTTTTTTTCATTTCTTTTTAGTCAATTTCTCCAAATTTTCCCAATTCTCCTTGAAAGTGGCAATAATTATTGAGGTGCTCAATTTTCTACACTCACAATTTATATCATTGCCACATCCAGAAAAATCACTACACTTTGAACATCAAATGATCATTTTCAAGTTTTTACGTTAGAAATCAACTTGAGGATTTCTAACATCCTACAATTGTTTGTTTAAATTGGGGACGTTTTAAATTCTACACTGCAAAGTCCATATTTTGTTGTTTTTGTCAAGGAAAACAAATCTCTGAGTAAAGGGGAATATAGATAAAAAATGCAGATTTTCTACGAAGTCATGTGTAACAGGCAAGTGCAACCATAATACCGGTTACGAATTATTCCAACCACTTGCAGCAACCTTTGTTTTGCCGGTTTTAAACATCTGTTTAAAAAATCTTTAAAGTGTCACGATGAATGAATTCAGAACGTGTCTCTCGTGGTTGTTCTGTTTTGACAAAATGAGGATACTTAAATTTGAGCAATAACCAGATGTGCATTGCAAATGGTTTCGATGGAATATGCCATCTTTATTTATTTCTCTATTCTCTAAGAATTTAATGAGTTCTGTGGAATCGCTAACCGTGCGTTTTGATCTCAAACAAGTCTTGCATTTTGCAAGTAACTACTTCTTGAGATTTTTAAAAAATTGACGCCGCTACTGGCTACTTCTAGTAACATTTTATATGTTTTCCTGGAAATATAACTATCTCATATTCGGACATTTTCTCACATCTTCAGCCATATAAAGCTTATTCAATTTAAAATCATTAAGAAAAATTAGTTCAGGACATTTAACTATCTTTTTCGTCATTGCTTTCTCCGATGCGATCATAATATAGCCCTGAAATGTCACGAAACTGCTAAAACGTTTCTGTAACAAAATGAAGCGATAAAAGGAGAATGAAAAAAGTAAGGCACAAAGAACATGAAACACAATCATCATTCCTTAATATTTTGCATAAATTCATTGATTGCTAATGTGCGATAGGAAGACAATGTCATTTGTTTTCTTTACTTCTTATCAATGTTTTCGTTACTTATGGAGGTACCGGACACAAAATCCTAATTTTGTTATTTATCGATATTTTCGAATTAATGCTTTTGTGAAATATTTGTTTATATAATGAACATTTTGCACGTGAAAAAATGCGGAAATCTTTAAAATGTAAAGAAAAAAAAATAAAAATTAAAGCATATTTAAATTTGATGTAACTCTTGAAACTTTTGCCTGATTTTGATAATTTGTGCACTGTTGTGTAAAGAAAATGTGAAATTTAAATTTTTTCATGGGAAAATAAAAAATAACTATTACAAAGTTCATAATAAATTTTAAAGCGAAAAAAATAATCTTTTTCATTAGTGATTTATGAATTAAATAACATTTTTTTACAATTCTCAGTCAAAATAAAAATCCTGGAGGCAATTTATTAAAAATATATTGCACAAACTCTGTTGAAAATTTCATATATATAATTTATAATGAACTATGGATATATTGTTTCAAAATTGACAAATCATGAAAAAAAATATTCTGAGATAAATTAACTTAAAATTTCCTTTATTTACCTTGCTAGCCCGACATCACAAGCCGAAAAATGTTATAATTCCTGAGCAAATCCTGACAAAAGCATGCGTTAGCGTATTTGACTTTAAAACTCTGTAATTTGTTTTAAGCAAATTAAAAAAAATATTTTTTTTTCAGAATTTTTTGTCCCAGACCCTGTTATGACCAAGAGCATTAAAACCTTGTAAATTTAAATTATCATAAAATGTAACGTAAAATAGTATATTTTTTTTCTGAATTTCATGAATTGCGTGGTCTATTCGAGATTGGTAGATATATAAATTTCTTTGATTTTATATATTTTTTTTAATTCTTCAATTTCCTACTTTTCCGCGATATAGCTATGAAAAGTTATATTTTGTATTTTTAATCTCACCCAACTCCTCGTGTCATAACTGGAAATGGTTGGTTGGTTGTATTTATGTCGGCCAATTATCTGCACGTGGGATATAGGCCCTAAGGGTGGAGTGCCTTCCGTGGAGGTCTTTCTAAGGGAACCTAACCCGTATTAACGCTTGGAGAACCAAGGTTCGAAGAAAACCACGAAAACTCCGAACGATTAGGCCGACGGGCGCGATTGGGATCGAACCCAACACTTCCCGTCTACCAGCTTCGAGAGCAGAACCTCTCGGCCACTGGTGGGGCCCATAACTGGAAATGATCTGATAAAATAATTTACGAAATAATATTTGTCTAATTAACCCTCCGCCTACCAGTTGGGTCCAATGGACCCGAAAGGTACATTCAAAATATTTATTAAAACCAGAAATCTCTTTAAATAAACTAAATATATAAGCCAGACAGCAATAAATAAAATAAATTAGTTAAACAGTTTTAAAAAAAGTTCTGGTGTAGGCTAATCTTATAACACTTGAAGGAAATTTCCGGTAGTTTTAGGGTTAAAAAAAAGCAATTTAACATATTACAACGACCATTTGGAAAATGATTTTTTCAAAGTCTATTAATTTAAGACATAAAATATTGCACGGTATTGATCATACATTACGTACGCCATGAATTAAACATTAACATTCCTGGACCCATCATGACCAAATTTTAAAAGAAATTTTCGGTTTTGCAATTTTCGGTACTGTAAATTTTTAAACTTCTACGGAGCTGGTCATACATTACGTACGCCATGGATTAAACATTAATATTCCTGGACCAATTTTAAATGAAATTTCATTTTTAAACTTCTAAACATCCCATAATATTAATTTTTACATCGTCTTATAGAGAAAAAAAAATGTACTTTTAAATGCAATTTGTTTGAAAGCTGTATCTCAATTTGTTTCTGAGTTATTATTATTATTTTTTGTAGTTTTTATTACTTTTTTGTCATAGTGGAAACAGAAGTATCCATTTCTATTGAAAGTAAAGGAAAAATACAGATTACTGTATAGACCAATCAGAAAATGAATAAAATGCGGGATTCAACTAATAAAACGCTTCAGATATGTTTCTGATTTCCTACCCTGACTAAGGACAATAACCATTTTTACAAATGGTTTAAAAAAAAACTTCGATTTGAACCAATCGAGGTTTTCTTTTCCCGTATAAAGATTAAAATCTATAACATATATTTCTAATGATAAATGTGTTAGTTTCACCAAAAAAGAAACATACAAGCTTGTGTGCGGCACACGTTTAGCTATTTATAACAACAGCATTTTAAGAAAAAAAAAAAAAAATGTATATACATGAAAGTTAGGTAAATTTATTTTTTGTAACAAAGAATATGTTTTAAATTTTAAAGGAATGTGCCATGAAGATATTCTTAAAAGGATATATTAATATGCTTTTCTTGCCAAAAAATATTTCTTAAGTAAATTCTATTGTATATGACACTTTTATCACTTATCTTTTAAAAGGAATAAATTTCGTAGCATCGTATTCTCCGTTATGAAAAATTTGTTCTTATAACCTTCTATGTTATTATGTGTCAACGATATCTTTCTTGGGATCTTTAATAAAGAAATATATTCTGTGCAATTTCAGGAAATGACGGAATTTTGTATAAAAGAAGAATGCATTATACCATGTCTCTAAACAAAGAATCTATTTAAAAAACTTTCATCAATAAAAATATATGTGTTCTTTTTTTTTAAGAAAAACAATAAGGAATAAGCCGTAGAAAATATACCGTAAAAGTACCAGAAAACGAAAAAATATTTTTAGAAATTATAATTTATTTTAATTCTCATGGTTTATATTTTAAAAAAACTGTAGCTTTAAACGAATTTTATTTATGCAAGATATTTTTTTCTCTGCGTTATGTTATTAAATTTCCTGTCACCGTACACTGTAAAAAAAATCTGTAAAGTTATTAAAGTTTATCTAGGAAACCTAGGGATTCCTAGAGCTTTTTATGTAACGGCAACAACAAAACTTTCTGTAACAGAGCGACTAAAATCAAAAAATCTGTAAGGTTACTAGGAATGTTTTAGGAAACTGGTATGCCTAGAACTTTTATTGTAACTGTAACCCAGGTTAGAGATAAAATTTTAGAAGATAACTGTAATATTAGCAGATTAATTTATAAAGTTTCATATTTCTGTAGCTGTATAAAAACTAATTCTGCAGATTTGCCGAATTTTTTGTACAGTTACAGATAAATGTTTAGTAGGCATGTAACTTTACATCTGTTGAACTACAGATTTTTTTTTACAGTGTAGAATTTTAAGCAAAGGAATTAGAACTATCTAATTCAATTTGATAAAAATACTCTTTTCAAAATATAGTGACATACCTACTTTTTATATTTTGATGCAGATTATGAGAAATAATTATAAATGCTTTTCTTTTTAGAAATATTTCGAGATAAATTCTTGAAAATGGAACGTTATTCTCACCCTTTAAAATTTAAATTTCCATAAACAATTAGTGTTAACTGTTTTTTCAGAGAGTTCTTTACTTGTTTCCAATGTGGAATTCATGCATTTACATTCCGTTATTATTCTTTATTCTAAACCTTATATTTTGTTTTGATTAGGAGATTCATTTTCATAAAAAATTTGCTAGTGTATTTCATCATCAATAGGTTCCACTGGTGAATGAAGTAGGTGCCCCCCAAATTTTGCCGTTGTTTCGTTATAGTGACCTGTCATCTAATTATCGCCAAACACTTTTGTGATTTCGTTTCTCCATCTTATCTAATGTCATCTTTTTGGTCATTTTATATCGCAAGGACTCAACTATTGATTATTTTAACTCCTCAATTGTATTTTTTTTTCTTGCAATGTACTCAGTCCTTTTCCATATTAAACGTTTACTTTTCTCCATGATGTCAATTTTGACTAACATTTTATCCAGGTTATATCTTTTCTTTACCGTCTAGTTATGCCCAACATACATCTTATCGTACTTCGCAATGTTGTTTTTAATCTTTGCATCATATTTCTTGTAAATTGCCATGTTTTCGTCCATAAGTTAAATAACAAAACACATTGTTTAAACACTTTATTTTCAAGTAATGATAAACGTTATTGTTCAGAATAATGCTGTTCTTCCGGAAATAACTCAGAGCATTCCTTATTTTTCTAATAGTTTTACACATAATGCTGTCGTCAGTTGTCTTTTCCTATCGAAAGTACACAAATATCTACACTTCCTTAATATCAGTGATCTTATGGAAAATCTTATTTGTGAAAAATATTTAATCATCTTCTTAATATTTGACATATTTATTTTTAATGAGACGTTAATGGCCACTTCTGCAAATCTTTTAACGTATTTTCCAAATCTCGACGGCTGATACTGAAAATTATGTCGCTATCAGTAAGCCCGAAACTACTAAAGTGTTTCCCCTTTAATTTAACTTTTTTTCTGAATCCAGCTTCTTGAAAATATATTTTTAGATAGCAGTAAAATGCTTTTGCGAAATAGTTTCTCTCTTCTAAGTCCTCGTCCAATCTCGATCTTTACCTTTCCTCTGTCCGAACGGATGCTATTGCTTTCTTTTAAATCTGATTTGTTAAATTGATGTAATCTTTGTCTATAACAATGTCCTCTAGAGATTTTAATACTGATGATGTGCGGCAAGAATAAAATGTTTTTAATTATTTTTCAAAATCGATGAATTTTTTAAGGCTGGGGTGTGACCCGTTTCAAAGACATGCTGCACCATTTTAGAGTTTGAAATGGACCACACCCTAGCCTTAAAAAAAATTATCGATTTTGAAAAATAATTGCAACAGTTATCATTATAGATCATTCATAGAAAACATGTTTTCTAGATTATACCCATATACGCTCAACGAATCTGGTGCGATCCCGATGGAATATTTTGTGTTTTTAAATGTGTAACTTTAACTTTGACTTTCACTGTGTCCAGGACATGTTTCGATATTCTGCTGTTGCTGTTATGTGTAATGATGAGGCTGTGCGTTGCACAGCGAAACGTCTAATTTTGTATATATTTTTCTTTTTAATTAAATGTTTTTTACATATAATTTTAATTAATTTAATTTCTCTGTTTAATGTAGTCAAGTCTGTATAGTGTATGAAAATTAGTTTAAATGAAATGCAATATAGTTCATTTCTTAGTGTATAAAACAAATACAAATGAAATAGAATCTAATTACTTTTTTCTAGATCTTTTCTTATTCAGTTTAACCGTATTACATTTTCTGATTTTTCGAAAAAATTAATAAGTATCATTAATTCATTTTTGTTGGTATTAGATAATTTGTCTGTCACTGTCACATAAATTCTTTCTCCTTTAAAAATACCGATAGTCGAAAATGAAATGTCGCGTAAATCATATTTAATTAATTTTAGCATTTTCGTTAAGAAAACAAATCTTCACGAATTGTTTGCATTTCTTCGTTCACAAAATCGCTCAAACTTAAAAATTAAAGCTAAATAATCCTGATGTTTAACTATCTTTGTAGAAATAGCTGCGGTTGTTTCTTTCTGTGGAATGTTTTTCATTTAAACCATATTAATTCTTCTTCTATGTGTGTATTGAAAATATTTTTTTTGCGATTATGAAGAAATAATTAATAATAGTTTTGTGTGGTTAAGATTACTATTAAAAAGAAGAGTTTGTAATTTAAAGTATTGTTTAAATGATAATTTTTACAATTTACGATTCTGTTTTACGAGGAATTAAACAAATTTTATTGGGAACTTTGCTTTGTTTTCTTATTCACTTAGTTACTTAAGTTAAAAGATTAATTGCAAATGTAAAAAGAAATGTCTCTGTTATTTACAAATGGAACAAAGTGTTTGTGTAATGCAACGAAGAAACATTATTTACCGCACGATATGCTTTCGAAATGGAAGAGTTAAGTTAAAAGAGGATACTTTTCCAATTGCAAAATAAGACTTGTAAGTTTTACAAAATGTTACAAATTATTATTTTTTTTATATTATTTCTTACATTTCTCGATCTAATAAAGTTTGTTTTCGGAAAATCCCATTCATTTAGTTAAAAGACTGACATTAAATGCATTTAAGAATGAAATATATATAACAAGGAATTAATAATAAACAACTTGATGTTGGTTGTTATTGTAAAAATATTTTTCCTATAAATCAATAATATTTAGAGCGAACTTTGAGATATTGAATGACATTGTTTTAAAGAATGGAAATATTAGATCAATAAAACTAGGAATTTAATTAAAGTGCCAAAAGAGAATAAATCCATATCGATTAAAGCATTTCAAGAAAAGTTTTTAAAATGTAAAGAAAAAAATACAAATTTATTTTTATCTTCAATCATTAAAAGGTAAATTTTTAACACTTATTACGGAAATTTAAATAATTTATCATGGCATAGCAATACAGTTGACATGCCCTCTAAATAGAGGTTGTCTTCTATCAAAGATGTCCAATGGCTAATTTCTAAACCGTTAGTCATAGACATATAGCAGTAATTACAAAAATGTTTTAAATGAAGTAAAAAAAATAAAGTGTTTTTGTTTAATAAAACATTTTTTGAAAAGTTACGAAATTTATTTTTTTATACAATCTATTCCCCCCGTCCTATAAGTGATGTTTAGTAAAAAAAATATCATTACACTAATATATAATGGGGAAAAAGTCCCATTTATCAGAAAGTAAATTTGAAATTTTAAAAATTTGAGTTATGAAACTTTGAATTGCATGACTTATGCCAATTTCCTGCATCTGAACACAGATGAGTTGGACAATGCTTCGAGGGATCGTACAGACAATGCTTAAAATATTGAAAGGATTTATTTCGCGTGTACATTTCTGCATTAAAGCTGAATGGAGTCTCATCGAGCAAGTTTTAAGATAACTTTATTTTTCATTAAATTTTAGATTAGATAATTTAATAGCATTTTAAAATTTGTATCATTTTGTAACGAATTGCGACTATTGATTTTCATCATTTCATTTAACAAAAATTCTGTTCTTTTTTTAACTTATATTTTTAGTACAAGTTGTATATTTTTCGTTAATATGTGAGAATGAAAAAGGATTTAAAATTTATATTGTAATGTTAAATTGACTCTTAACTACTATTTTTATTATATCTGACGACTATTGATATTTCTATTAAATTTGTGACTGGCCTCTATTTCGCAGCAAAAAAGATGCTTCAATTTTAAACAGCTATTACTCGGTTAGTACTAAACGTAGAATGATGGGGTCTTTTTTTTCTTATTTTTTCTTTTTTTTTGTCTTACTTCTTAGTGTAATAGGATATATTTACTTAATATAACTTATACCGTAATAGAGGACATTATACAAACTTAAATTTCGAAATTTTAAAAATAAAAGTATACTTCCCAAAAGTACTTACCTATCTCATTTAAAACATTTTTTAAAATTCAAACTATATGTCTAAGCCTAAGGGTTTTGTAATTAAATTTTGGAAACATTTGAAAGTGGAAACTCAGTATAACTATAGTGTTAAAAGTAGGACAAATGTGATTTGGACTTTCGCCTTCATAGCTTCGTACCGTTAGGTCATATTACCGTATATGTTAGTACTTCTCATAATATATAGGGTTCTTAGGGTTCTTTCAATTTGCCTGAAACCTTGAAATTTTTCACGAAGGAACGTTTTATAGCACATGTAAAATATCCAAAAATCAATAATTTATAAATTTATGTCGATGCATGCTGTAACAACCTAATGAATCCGAGGTTCACATCAACTAAAGAACTTAACTATTTTAGATTTTTTTTCATTTATATGTGCTAAACAATCTTCATTCGTACCAAATTTTAAAGTTCTAGATCAACTGGAAATACCCTATAGCTGTTTGTTTCTATAAGTAAGGGGCATTTCCGTTTAAGCTAGAACTTTAAAGTTTTGGGTGCAAGTAAGTTTTATAACTCGTAACATATTTAATAAAAGTTCTTGTCGTATCGGCATACATGTGGCAGTACATTAGTAGTTAAGTACGAATTTCACTTAAAAAACTATATCAAGATTAGAGATAAAAACCAGTTTAACAATTATATCTTGCCACTTTTGAAGAGTTTTTAATTTCATTTTTCTGTAAGAACTGGATTTATGAGAATCATGTTTATACGATAACCCTCATTTCTGTTTAATTTGGTTTTGCTGTAAGAGTTGGTCCTATCAAAAACTTCTCAATTAAAAAGTTGTAGATAATATTAATGTAATTTCTAATAAATCCAAGCGGATTTGACATCTTGTGAATTGACGATGTTATGCATTTTTTTTCTTCTTCATCTTCGTTTTTATTTCTTTTTTTTATTTCTTTATTTTTTTTTCGCTAAAAGTGTTGTCCTATCAAAAACTTGTCAGTATAAAAATTGTAGCTAGTATTAGTAAGATTTTTAATAAATTTAAGTGAATTTGATATCTTGAGGATTGAATTTTTTCTCACTAAAATCCTATTTCTTAGCCCACTAAGTCCCTTTCCATTTTATCAAGAATCTGTGATGCATACATTTTTGGCTCTTTACCTAGAAGTAATAATAACATTAAACTGATTTGATATATATTATAATTAAACAGTTATGTTTTTTCAGTTTTCACAAAACCTTCACCCCATTTCTAATCCCAATGGTCCGATTTTGAGCATTAATGAACTTGACCGAGATTTTCTGTCTTTGATTTTATGTGTAATTTTGGAAGGTATTTGTGCAAGTTTATGGAAAATATCGTGTCCATAAAAAAGTGATATAGATAGATAGATAAAGTTTTGAACTGAGGTTGGATTTGGTTTCTATGTGTCATGATATGTAGATCAGCAAAAATGTCTCAGAAATTCACACATAGCGCTGAATTTAATAGGTAGCATTACCTATGAAATCTACGAAAAAAGGGTATTTTCCTGGGAAAGAAGAAATAAATCCCATATAGAACGGTTATATAAGTGCATTTCATTTTAGCAAGCACATAGAGAGTTATAAATGTATTGTAGTATTGGTTGTAGTGAAAAGTTTTAAATCGTTTTTCAGTGAAATTAATATAAAATTAAGAGCTGAAAATAATACTTTTATTCATCAAAATAATCTCAATCATTAACTACTACCTTTTGCTATCGGTCGGGAAGTTGACGGATGCCAGCAGTGTGGAATGATTCGTCTTTTGACGTGATGGAGTCGTCAACCGAGTTACGCACTTCGTGGACTATCCGAAAGTGTACAGAAGACAAGACATTCTGCACCGACCGAAACAAATGATTCTCCGAAGAGACTATGCCGGAACTATACGCTGGGTGTTTCAAAACTTCCCAGCCAAGAGTTACTAACGTGTCCTTGGCTGGTTTTGCAACATAAGGCCTGGCAGAGCAATTTCACGACGCGCATAAATGGACGTTTTCGACCAATTTCTTGATTCAATTGAAGCAGTTGTTGCTTTTAGTGTTCAGCAGTAACACTTCCGCCATGCTCTTACGGTTCGTAATAGAGCGTATCCTTCATATCCCACCAGATGCAGAGGAGAAATTTTTGGCAGTGAATGGCTCATTTCGGAGTTGATGTTGTTGCTCCGCCGGGATCCAACCAATATTTTTTGCGTTTCGAATTATCATAACATATCCATTTTTCATTTTCCATCACGATTTTCAAAAATAAAGATCTTTTCTGTTGCATTTTTAGCAGATTCGTGCATTTCAAGACACGTTCATCCTTGTTCTTCTGGATCAATGCATGTGGCACCCAACTTTCTGCTTTCTGAATCTTTCCCATTGCGTGTAATTGATTAAAAATCTTTTATGTGATACTCCTAACTCTTCGGCAAGTTCTTTTCGCGTCTGATATCAATCTTCATGAAGCAGTGCCTGCAAATCCTTATGATTAGCCTTCAGTAGAGCTCCACTACGTTATCGATCGCTAACATGAAAATCGCCACCTTTAAAACGTCGAAACCAAAAATCGCATGTGCTTTGGATATGATTTCTTTTCCACGAACAGAACAGATTGATTGATATCCTTTTTCAGCACTTTTTCCTTGGTGAAATTCGTAAAGTATACAGTGACGTATAAATGTCTTATCGTATGACATCTTTCACCTTCGAAATTTCAACTGTACTTTCACTTTTCGCCGAGATTCTGCGTCGACCTGAAAACGCTGATCTGGTTCTTATTACATGACACAAACACGATCAACTGATTGGTGTGCAATTTTGCAGTAAACGTCAGACCAAATTCGCTTTACTTCTTACTAAACCCAATATTTTCAGAGGGCTTGAAAAATCGTGTATGTATTTATCACCATATATTTTAAATTTAACACAACATTAGGCAAAAACAATAAGACACATACTCTACTTGCAATACTGAAAAAAAACTCCCATTAGATATCTGATAAAATCTCATGTAGGAATGTTACACAATTGTACGAGAGAAAGTCAGTAAGTAGGACACAAACCAATATGAGAGGTCGGAAATTAGTAGTAAATTGTTTCCAAATATGCCAATAGTTGGCAGCACTGTCCAACTGTAAGATGTCCATTTCAAATTTATGAAAGAACAGTTGCACAAGATGAGCAGTGGCGTTTAATTGTTATTGATGTAGAACGATGTCGTCGTCCTGTTGAGATTGCGACAGAAGAAATAGAACAGGAGGTGGAGAGCGCACATGCGAACAACAATAGACAGCATTAGCAACTGCAATAGTTTGTTCACATGGTTTAGCCTAAAGCCGACTGATACAGACTTTGAATGTGAGATACACAGATGGCTGAAAGAGCTGTCCAAAGACTTTTATGCAGCAAGGATGAGAAAACTCATAAAGAGATGGGACAATTTTATCAAGGCAAATAACGACTATATAGAGAAATAAATATGCCTTTTAAGAATGTATCTTGGTTTCTCTTTCTTTTATTGGTGCTTTCTTTTATCGCTTTTGGGACCTACTTACTGACTGGTCCTAGTACTTCGTCTTCGCAAACACACCGACAGTTTTAAATATATTGCAATAATTTCGGTGTGACCGAATAATGTTGTATTAGTATATGAAGACTAATACTTGATTTTTAATATTTAAGATCTGATTCAAAATATAATGAATAAAAATAGGACACCTTCCCCGCATGTAAGATATTGAATAAAAATATATAGTCCCGTGGGAAAGGGGACTTTTCAGACATGGAACCATAGAAATACACTAAATGTTATTTTTTTTGTTGAAATAACTTAAATATGAATGTAAGTTTTGGTAATGAGATTTCCTCCACCAATATCTCATTCAGGGTTCACGCTGCCACTCGCTATTGCGCCAAACCGCGACAAAATGCTTCATTTGGCGAGTAAAGGAACAGCCAGACTCGACAAATTCTGAATTCTCAATTTCTGATCTTTTTTCTGAAATGTGTGTGTGTGCCAAAATGCAGTTATGAATTAAGAGGAGGAGACATTTAATGTACTGTCTACTAGTTGCGAATGAAGTAACTGAGGAGGTTGTCACAAGATGGTGGCTGGATTTTTAAAATCGAATCTTCACTTTCAGATTACCGCAAAGGCAATCTTCCCACCAATAAAATTTAATAGAAAGTTTCGTCTTATTTAAGCATCTTATTCATGGAATTTTTTTCTCAAAAATGTCGTAAAAAATTCTATTTGTTTTTACTAGTGTCAATATGCCTTGAAACATTGTCAGTTTGTTTCCCTGATTGTCACAATATGGCGGAATAACGCAGGGCCTAACTACCACCACAGTAAACATCTGCCAGTAAAACGGAAAATCTGTTTCTACCATTATTTATGACTGAAATGTAGCAATAATAACGAATTTAAATAAGTTAAAATTTTATGTACAAATATTGTAAACATCTGCCAGTAAAACGGAAAATCTGTTTCTACCATTATTTATGACTGAATTGTAGCAATAATAACGGATTTAAATAAGTTAAAATTTTATATACAAATATTGTAAACATCTGCCAGTAAAACGGAAAATCTGTTTCTACCATTATTTATGACTGAAATGTAGCAATAATAACGGATTTAAATAAGTTAAAATTTTATATACAAATATTGTAAACATCTGCCAGTAAAACGTAAAATCTGTTTCCACCATTATTTATGACTGAAATGTAGCAATAATAACGAATTTAAATAAGTTAAAATTTTATATACAAATATTGTAAACATCTGACAGTAAAACGGAAAATCTGTTTCTACCATTATTTATGACTGAAATGTAGCAATAATAACGAATTTAAATAAGTTAAAATTTTATATACAAATATAATATTTTATATACTGGTGGAAGTTTCTACCGACGGTAAGCAACGCCTGAGATAGCGGTTATAGTTGAAGCTTCACTATTTTAAGGATATGTCAGTTCCTCTTTATGAATATTTCCATAGTGTGCCAATACAGTGGAGATTCTTATAAGCGTTTACTGAACGATTGATGTCACTTTACATGTTCAATCGCACCATCCACCGTACCATTTACATTAATCTTTTTATAGAGATGCTGATTCAACACCAATTCAGTTTTGCAGCAGTCAAACAAACAGAAAGGATTATGGGATAGGTATTGTCACTTGGGGACTCTATTGTCAGTTAATCACTATTTATGCGGCGGTGTCACGCCGGTAAAAACACAAACAAAATTACTCGCATCAAGCGCCAAATAGAGAAAAGTTTTACTGGAATGCGACGTTGAAATTAGATATTTACAAAGTGGCCATGTTGTATGCAACGTATCATTGGTCGGTCAAATTTTTTATTGCTTGGGGTCGAAATCACATAGCAGTTTTCAGTGTTTATTTCCATAACGGTAAATAAAAGATAGCTGCTTTGAATTTTTATTTAGACTGCTAAAAATATGACTGAAACATTTACACATTTAGGAGACATTTAGATTGTACTTATTTTTTATTTTTAGTTTCTGTAGCGGATAGTACAATTTCTATTTTATAAGCAATTAAAAATGGATTATTTTAGAACACATTGAAAAAAAAGGACACAATAGATTTTTAAGTGTTTCACTCCGAATCCATTTAGCTAGCTTCTTTTTTTCATTTAGCTACTGTTTTTTATTCCTTATTCGCCAAATCGCTAATGCTGGTCAAAAGCCAGCGAGAACCCTGATGTCATTACTTTCTACTTTACTAAGAGATACATATTTTATACTACTTTTAATTTTAAACGTTTAGCTTGCTTTCATTTTTTTTTTCAAACATCGTTAAATTTGATGAATAGATAGATCTTTATCAACAATAATATGGTTTGGTTTGTTTTTATTTATGACGCCCAATTATCTACACGTAGGATATGGTCCCGAAGGAGGATGGATGCCGTTCGTGGAAGACTTTCTAAGGGAATCTAACCCATATTTACACAAGGAAATCCAAGGTTCGAAGAAAACCACGGAAAACTCCGAAAGCTTTGGACGGCATACGCGATTGGGTTGGAACCCGGCACCTCCCGACTACCAGCTTTGAAAGCAGAACATCTCGGCCACTGCCAAGAATAATATGTTTAATGATACATTTTCATAATGAAAGGATCTTGTATATTACTTTATTTAGATACTTCTAATTTGCATTCCATTATAATTGTCATATTTTTAAACCACAAGCTGTTTCTTTATTTGTTTTTTCTATTTTCGTAATAATAAAGTTTTCGAAAATATCTCAGATTTTTTTCCATGACTTCTTTAAATATGGAAAGATTTTAGATTTCAGATATCGTAAATTGCAAAAGTTTTCCCTCAAAGTTTTTCTCCTACTTTAATGATTATGTAAGATAAGCATTTTTTTTAAGAATTCATTTTATTTTACATCTTTTAATATCAGTCTAAAATTAAGAAAATTCTGTTCACAGGAAAAAATCTAACAAAAGTACGTTCTGAATTTCTTTTTTTAAATACTAAATTCGAGAAGTATTTTTTTTTTAACAGAAAATGCATATTTGTAATCAGGAATTAAATTTTGAGCTAAAAATAGTCTAATAACATATGCCATTGCATTCTCTTTTAATATTTATTTTCTAGTTTGTTACTTAAGAACCTGTAATAGAAAATTAAACTTCTATATAAGTTATTCAATAATTCTTTAAATAAAAAAAAAATCAATAATATATTCTGGAATGCCTGATTTTAGAATATAAAAAATAAGAGGTCTCAAAGACTCTTAAAATTCGAAAAAATGAAAAAATAGACCATTTTTAACATTTAATATCATAAAATGTATATGATTTAAAAACCCAAATTTATTGAACTGAAAGATATAAGTATGCTCATTAATTTTATGTATTTAAAAAGTTGCAACATGCAGAATTTGTATTTATAGGGGGATTCAAACTGTCAGGCATTTGACGAGCAAAAAATTGGTATAACAGCTTACGCAGAGGATTGCAAAATGAATATTGTAAATAGAATGAAAATTTTGGTGCCTACATACACTTCAGATTGTAATAATTACATTGAACCTAAATAAATCTGTATGTAAAGCATTTTTGTATTTTTAATACAAAGCTGTGTTTTGCTAATACAAAATTTTGAAAACTTCAGCAGTCTAATCACCTAAAATACATATATTTTTTTGAACAATAAAAATTAAGTTGTAGGTTAACTTTGTACAGACTAACATAAAAAATAGGTTTTGAAAATTTCATGAAAACATATTTAGAAGTTTTTAAGATATCCTGCGCATTATGACTAAAAACGTCATTTGGAGAAAAATGATTTCAAAGTTTCGGAAACGCTGCTTCAGTTATTGAGCGGGTATAATTCTAAAAGCCAGAACTTCTGTTCTAACTGGAACTTCAAGGAAACAATTATATCACAATTTCAGAAAAGATAGAAGTTTAACAACTAAACAAATTAACATTTCGAAAATTTTGAAGCTTTAAAAGAGTTCTGGGAATTCTTAATATCATTTATCATTTAAGACCGGAATTAAAATATAGTTACTAATAATAAACTACATATTCTGCTCGTAAGATATTCAATAAAAAATGTACTAACGTGAGCAAGCTAAAACATTCCCATATAGGAAAGTTATGTAATTTTGTTTTATCAAGCACACCGATAATTGTAAATGTATTGTTGCACTTTCTGAGATATTGAAAAATCTTGTATTCTAATATGAATGTTAGGACATTATATATTAAATTTATACTAACAGGATTTAAAATCCAGGGTGCCTACAAATTACTAGGTTGAGCTAAAAGCTCTTGGAAATTTGTGAAAATTGAGTTATTATGCACAAATTAAAAACAAAAGCAACAAGGACAATTCTTTAATGTAGCGACCATCATAGTCCACGACTTTCTATGCCATCGTTCTTCAGAATCCGGATTTGCTGGAAATACGAAATTTGTAGCCGTACCAGCATCATCAACCTCATTAATCGTATCCACGGCTTTCAGAATCGTTAGACCTTTTCTCCAATAATGCCGCATCACACATGCAAATCGTGCTCTTCAGTAGGCATTTTGGAGCCAAGATTCTTGAAATCGTATAGATATACCACTACCGCTCCTATATACGATACAAATTCTAGTAACTATTAGATTAAAAATTTCAGAGAACTTTTTGATCAACCTAATAGTTGGGTGATTTCGTTAGTGAAAAAACTCCGAAATATTAAAGGAAATTGACTAGTTGAAATCCAGACTAGTAGTAATATTGCTGAAGTTTATTTATAGATGGCATTAGATATCATAACTGATGTTATCTCTTAGCGATCGGAAAAGTTATTCAATAGCCACAACGATCAAAAGATCTAAATTGATTTCGGTGTATGGGGTTTTGTAAAGGATCAAGTGTACAAGCCGCCCTTCCTGCATCCATTTCTCAACTAAAATCAATAATCTGCACTGCTATTAATTTGACCGACAGAAAAATGCTGATAAATCTGTGGCAAGAAATGATTTACCGATGGGACATTTGCAGAGTTATCAAAAGAAGTCACATCGAATATTTGTGATAATAGTAGACTTGAACTATTTTTCTATCTTACAACGATATGTAATTTAATTTATTTCCTGTCAATTTCATTCAATAAATCATTCTTTTTGCCCAACTAATTTGTAGATACCCTGTATATTCCTAAAAATAAGACACTTAATATATTTTCTATAATGAATAAAAAAGCAACTCCCATTGAACAGGCAAAAAAGTCCTATATAGAGTGGTTACGCAATTGCACTTCGTATTCGCAAGCACTTCGACAGTTGTAAATATAAGATATGATTAAAAGTTTAGTCACGAGAAATAAAATACCTGCACAGCTCGAAAAGTATTAAATAAAAAAGGCAACTCCAGTTGGAGCGGCGAAAATTTCAGATGCAGGTAGTGAAAATGATATACTCTATAACAAATTTATAGAATCCTTAATTCACTTTAATTCACCGAGTGTTGTAAAAGTATTGTAGTACTTTCCGGAGTTTTTTATTGGAATATGAAGGTTAAAACCTTACATTTTAATTTAAAAACCGAATTTAACTCTTAAATGCGCGATTTTTAACTATTACGAAAAATGGTTATTTTTCTCTGTCAGGGTAGGAAATCAAAAACATATCAGAGGCGTTTTATTAGTTGAATCCGCATTTTATTCGTTTTCTGATTGGTCTATACAGTAATCTGCATTTCCCTTTACTTTCAACAAAGATGGATACTTCTGTCATCACTTTGACAAAAAAGTAATAAAAACTACAAAAAAAAATAATAACTCAGAAACAAATTGAGATACAGCTTTCAAATAAATTGCATTTCAAAGTACATTTTCATCTCTATACGACGGTGTAAAATGTAATATTGTGAGATGTTTAGAGGTTTAAGGAGGAAATTTCATTTAAAATGGGCCGTCAGATTTCCACGAAATCTTACGGTGGAAAAGCCTTTTCCCGAACAGCCAATGAAATGCTTGGATAATACGTAAGTTTCAGGTGGATAATACGTAAGTTTCAGGAAATCTGGCGAGTCGCAAGCGATTTTTGTCGCTTGCAATTTTTACGTGTAATAACACTATTAATGTTTATTTCATGGCGTACGTAATGTATGATCAACTCCGAGCGATTTTTTATGTCTTAAATTTTAGTCTTCGAAAAAATCATTTTCTAAACGGACGTAGTAATTTGTTAAATTGCTGTTTTTTTTAGTTTTTTTTTAGTTTTGTTTTTTGTTTTTTGTTTTTTGTTTCGAAAAAAATTATATATGATTCTCTGAAAGTTTTAATATACAGGAAAAATAATGAAAAAAATCAGAGATACATTTTTCATATAATACGTCAATCTTTGCTTTTGTTACACATCTGCAATATAAGTAAAAACTTCTGTCGTGTGGCTGTTTTGCGCTAAAATATCGCAAATTAGTGAATATGTTAATAAGTATGTCTCCAAATACCTTATTATTTATAGTTGTGTATTTTATAAAACTTAATCTTTAATCCTTTAATTCCCATGATAGAATACTAGAAATACTAGTTCTATAAATTACGTAGTTCAGAAAATCTGACTTTACATCAGAAAATTTCAATGGTTAATTTCACTTTATTTAAATATGAAATGTCTGTTATTAATTAAAGCAAGTATTGCTATTTTAATTTTCTGGTGTAAATTAGGTATATACGAATAAAAATTTATATTAAATTTAAAAAGTGCTGTTTGCATATATGCAAAGCTGCGTGCTAAAGGCTTAAAATATCGTCACTATGAATAAAATACAGACTCATCTTGCTATAATGAATAAAAAATTAAAGCCCATTGGGGACAGGAGAAAAAGAAGAATCCCTATGTGGGACGGTTATATAATTGCACTTCATCTCCCCAAGCACTCCGACGGTTGTAAATGGGAGATTCTCAGAAGGTGGGAGCATTAAACGTTAACTATATGTAATTTTTAAAATTTTGAAATTTAAGGCCAAATATTTTTAATAGTATAATATTTCTGTCTATAAATATAATATATAAATATTTTAATAGTATGTCTACAAAATTATACACATATATTAAAAGACAGCAACTATTCTGGAAAATGAATGATTAAAGCATTTAATTAGCAGATGTGCACGTTACAAATTTTGGACATTTGCAGATTTTGTTGATCTTAGTATTTAAAACATTCTTAAGACTAAGAATGTAGTAAATGTGTCTGTATACATATATATATATATATATATATATGTGTATAATTAACTTTTTGTTATACAGTAATAATAATAATAAAATCAAATGCTTTGTTACGTACGTTACTTTCGAACATAACAAAATTCAGAAAAATTCTTTATAGAAAAGTTCTTCTATCTTCAAAAAAGCAATAAATCAGTCTGCCATCTCTTAACGAAATTATCAAAAAATCATTCGTTTCCTTTATCCATTCGTTGTTTACCATTAGAACCACCTGGAAAAAAGTTATAACTCTTTTTCTTGGTGGTACATTGGAGCAGTTAGCGTTATGAATGTCCAAAATTGGCCTCTTTACCATAAAATAATAAAATTTTAAGATATTTATACAAAGAATTTACTATAAATTATGTCATTTTCTATCTCTGAATAGAATTAAAAACTCAGTGTAAAAAAAAAAAAAGTCAGTGATAATTAAAGTTATGTTTGAAAGGCTTAAATTTATGACTTGTGTCCAGTGCCCACCTTTTGAGAATCGCCCAAATGTAGTTCTTTCGGATGACCGGAAAATCGTAAGTTAATATATCAAGGCGTGAGTTTCACAACTCACCTTAACCAAAGTTTAAAAAATCGAGTTTTTTCTATCTATCTATTCTATTGGTAAACATACGCCTCTAAAATACTACAATCTGTAAAATAAAAGTATTTTATCCTGTATTTGTGGTATTATAAAGATTTGGTTTACAATGAAAACCAATGGGCATAGTCGGAGGATTTTGCGATTTTCCGAAATTTGATTTTTTGAATATGGCGAGGTTTGAAACTCACGTCCTCACGTGAAGATATCTGAATCAAAATTTAGTTAATAAAAATAACGCAGCTATTCCAGTCGCAAAATATTGAATAAAAAACTAGTTTCATTGGATAGGCGAAACATACAAATTTAGTAATTGAAAATAGTGTAAACTGCAACAAGTTTCTTGAATACTTAATTCACTTTATTGAGATATAAATTTATATTTAGCCATATTATTTTCGTCTTTAAAAAAAAATCCATTTAAAATCACTTAAAGATGGTTTAATAAAATATATACATTCTACTATTGAAATATGAAAACGAAGTACCGTGTTTACTCGCGTAATATTCGCACTTTTTTTGCCAATTTTTCATTGTGAAAGTCTAGCTGCGACTATTATGCGGGGAAATCTACTACACAGTAATGTACACTCTAATGCTAAAACATTACCGGTGTAAAAGAAACAGATTATAATAAAATTAGTAACTTACCAAATGTTTCCAAATTACGTGCTATTTATTAAATACCATTTTTCTTTTTATGGTAATATTTTTATCGACATAGAATTTACAAATAATCTTTGTGAGAATTTTGACAAAGAATTCTCATCAAATCAGTATCTTTCACTGAAGGTCTGTGAATGGTGTCTGAAGAATCTCCGTCATTCCATAAAATGTCAGCTTCGCTTCCGTCCAAACGTTGGAGATACTTGTCTTCTTAAAACATTTTGAAATTATAGTGCTTGTTATTAAAGTTAATTTTGACGATTTGTTTCTGCTTCAAAACGGGGGCGACTATTACGCGAGTAAACACGGTACTTTCGAGCCTCTGATGTGCTCATCATCTGGATTAAAATTGTTAAAAAATTGTCTTTTTTATGCAATTTAATAATTTTTCATATATACATAGTGGTCATAAAATACTTCCAGGATACATGACCCCCCAGCGGCCTAACCGCTCAACCAATCGAAAATAAATCTTAGATATATTTATTTGAAGGTATGCGTTCGAGATCGTGAAGATGCAAAACAATGGAGCTCTCATGCTTACGATTACAGTGAAAAACTGTCAAAATTTTTGAATGGCAACCAGCTATACTTTTCATGCGCAAAGTCAGAAGCGCATTGAAAAATCATAAATGGCGTTGGATTGACGCAAGTTCGATGAAAACTGCCTGTGTTAAACAATTGCAAAAAGACCATTATAAAGGACCAATGACAACTCAAAGGAAAAGAGACAAAAAAATCATTTATTTGAATTAGCAGTTTTCAACATGCCCACCTTTGCACACAATAACGCATTGCATGCACGATAATGTTGACCACAATGCCGAACGTAACATCACAGAATGAATCCGTACAACTTCACGTTTAATGGCAACTTTCAATTCTGACAAAGTTTTTGTATTTGATGTGTACGCCTTTGATTTCAGAGAACCCCATAATCAGAAATCCATTGGAGTGAGGTCTATGGTTCGTGGTGTCCACGAAACAGTAAACTTACGAGAGATGATTCTATTACCAAAGTTGTGTTGCAGCACTTGGGGAACAGATGTGGCGACGTGTGGAGGAGCACAATTTTGCATCCATACAATGTGTTATAAACAATGTGTTATACCGAGCACCTGTGAAGGAGCACGTTTTCATACCAGTGGACGGACCGAGAACGAATGTGTTTGCGATTCCGCACCACACGGTCACATTAGCGTCGTTGTAAGGGCGTTGGTGTCACATCGTGAAGATTTTCATCAGCCCAGTGATGATTTTTATCAGCACAGGGAGCGCAGTTCTCGGACTTGACGTTCCCAGTTAAAGAGAAATACGCCTCATCCGTCCATAATATTCGCAATAGCCAGTTGTTATATTTATCATATCTGATGAGAAAATAATTTGCAAAATCAAAACGCTGTTGATCGTTTCCAGGTTGCAACATCTGGACGCGCTGGAATCGATGAGAAAACATCCGCAGAACATTGCGCAGAATCTTGAGGACTGTTGTTTTCGGTATATTCAAATTGCGGGCAACTCTTCTTGCAGTATGCAATGGAACTACAGTAATCCTGCTGTGCACTTACGCAACAACGTCAAGAGGAACAGATGGCCGTCCGAATCGTGGTCAATAACATATGGATCCAGTTTCTTAATTTTTATTTTATCATTTTGGATTTATTAAAGTAAGGATAAAGTGTTTTAAAGGAATATCAAATAAAACCCTCTGTGCGATCTGCGATCACATTTACCCACTTGTTTTTATATACAATTTGGTATAAGGAAAAGTGCAATAAAACTACTAAAACTTAAATCTGCATCGAATCGCATAAGCATCTTTTTTTTAATCCTTTGATCACTAACCTAAAAAAAGTAATGATATCAATATAAAAACCCTTAACGAGTTAAAAGTTTTTGACGCAGCACTTTATTTTATGCTCTAAGAATTTAAAATTTAAATATGTAACTTAAAAATAATGATATCAGTTTTTGAGTGACGTTAGGCAATTTCTTAAAATATATATATTTGTATTATTTATTACATAATTTCATTTTTGTTCTATTTATAATCGTATGAACAAAAGTTATGTTCAATATGAAAAGCTGTATAACATTTTATTCACTGTTGCTTTATCATCTACATCTTTCATAAATTAAAAATATGAGTTTTAAAAGATATGATATAAAATTTAAATCACGCCTTGATGTGGCTTTAAAAGGTACTTTTTAATTCAATTTAAATTATTTTTGATTTGGTTAAAATATGTTTTTACATCTACACTATACTTTAAATTTTCTAATTCACTGTTAAATATATCACTTTCATTTAATCTATTCTATGCTTTTAAATGTTTTTTTTTTCAATAAATTGATTTATCTTTTGTGTCACGCCATTCAAAATTGTGAGTAAGATTTATGTAAATGGTTTCTTTGTGTCAAACTATCCATTTTCATACATTTCACTTACTTTGGATATAATGAAGCAAAGAAATTATTTACATACATCTTAGTTTTGATTTTGGATAGCGTGGCATAAAAGATAAATCAATTTATTGAAAAAATACATTTCAATGCATAGTATAGATTCAAAGAAAGTGATATATTTAACAGTGAAGTGGAAATTTTAAACTATTGCGTAGATGTAAAAATATATTTTAACCAAATCAAAAATAATGTAAATTGAATATTTAAAAAAAAAAAACTATTAAAGCCACATCAAGGCGTTTCTTAAATTTTATATCAAACCTTTTAAAACTCATACTTTGAATTTATGAGAGATGTAGATGATAAAGCAACAGCGAATAAAATTTTATGCGCCTTTTCATATTGAACATAAATTTTGCGCACACGATTATAAATAGAACAAAAATAAAATTATGAAACAAATAATACAAATATATATATATATTAAGATATAGCATAGAGTCACTCAAAATTAAATATCATTATTTTTAAGTTACATATTTAAATTTAAAATTCTTAGAGCATAAAATAAAGTGCTGCGTCAAAAACATTTAACCCGTTAAGGGTTTTTGTATTGATATAAAGTACATTTCGAATTCATTTAAGAAAGAAATTCGACCAAGAGGCTATGAATTTCACAGTTTCATACAGTATTTTATATTGGTATGTATAATAGATTTATCAAATCAGATAACTTTCATGTACGACAACCACGGGGTTAAAAGAAAAAATGCTTTTTGTAAAAAAATATTTTGTATTTAGAAATTTAGGATAGAACATATAAACATTTTCTGTTTTCCATAAAAACGCTTTTTATAATTGAACAATTTCGACCAAGATGGTGTTAATTTTATAGTTATGCAAAGTATTTTACATTTGTATGTATGAAAGACATATCAATCCAGAAAAATTAAATTTATTGGACATCCTTTTAATTACGATTCAGCTTACTTATTTTTCATTTATACGTTTCTCTTTATATAACAACGATCATACGTGTTTGATGTAGCAACTGATATCATTATTTTAGTAGCTCTTCAAAATTTTGTACTTTATTACAATTAAATTAAAAAATAAATAAATAAATAAAAAACATCCGACTGCGTAGCAAGCGAACAAATTAATTTTTTCTCACCAATGTGAAACTATTTTTTTTCAATTCCTACAATTAGCTCACACTCTCACTGTATATATCTTGTTCAAATTTTCAATGGTTAATAAAATACTTATTATTCATCCAATCAAGCTCAAATAATTTTTTTTTAACTTGTAATGGATGACACTTGATGTTAATCCAGTTTTTTTAAATATTAATTAATTAATTTAATTTAATTAATTAATTTTCAATAATCGAGAGAGCCCTCTCCTTGATCAAAACATTTTAAGTACCACTCCAGAGGAAAGAAGAATGGGAGAAAAAATTCTCTTATTGACCTAAGTAAGAATTGACTTATGTTTTTTTATTATATTGCTTGTTTATATTACTTACCTATTTTTTTTATTTACTTGTATTGGTGACTTTTAAGTTGTGTTTAATTGTTAGTTTCTATCTATAAACACTGTTTTGATGAGGTCTATAGATGTCTATGATGGTTAGAGTTGCAGTAAAGCTAGAGATCGTACATACATAGGTTGTATAATATTTTAACGGAGCTTCTGACTGTAAAATAGTCACTGAAACATCATCTTCATTTTGAAAGAGCTATCCAATGATATACCACTCAATAGGGTGCGTAATTTTTTTCCACTCTACCGCCATTTTGTATTTTACGGCCGCCATCTTGAATTTATAAAACAAAACCTAACCTATAACCATCGGGCCGTTAAGTCGAATTGATAGAGACCACATTCATTAAAATCCATCTAGCCGTTGGGATGTTTCGAGGGTATAAAGAAATAAATATACACAGATACGCGTGAAACACATAACCCTTCTTTTCAGTCGGGTAATTAACACAGAGTTCAATTTTAAACTATTTCTATTTTTTTCTTTAGAAAATAAACTTTACGTGCAAAATATCAATAATAATAATAAAAAAAACCTTTCACTTTCCTGAAATACTCAAACTTTAATAAAACAACTTGATGTCGTAAACCGACTTCAGTTAGTCCCCAATATGTATAAAAAAGAATTTAAAGTAAAATATATTTAACAAAAAAACTATTAAAGTCCTCACTTAAATCTTTTACGTGACAGCGTCTGTTTTAATAGACGTTCAACTGAAAGATGATAGTAACGTATATCGGTTTTAATTAAATTTAAGAAGCGGGATAGTACGTAAAAAAAGTACTTCAGATAGTAAGCTTAAACATGTGCATAATTAACGAAAAAAAGCTTTTCAAAATATTTTTTATACATTACCTTTACAAGTTTATTTAGAAACAATGTAAAATAATTTAAGCACATTTTTCGTTTTAAAAATTTAAATTTAAACACTGGAAAATATTTTTGAAATTTGGAGCTTTAGTTATATATTTTATTTTAATTAAATTGAACTGGGCTACGAAAGAATTACGACGTGATTTATTTTATAAAGATAATTTATTAAAATTAATTTCTTCATTATTTAATAATATTTAATGTTTTTTTCAAAATTTGTAACATGCAGAAATTAAAATCGCCCGTTTCCTTTGTGTTTGCTCAACTTAGCAAACGTGTAAATGATTTAAAAAATTACTCAGTCATGTATTTTGAATTTTTAAGAATTTTTTGCCTTAAATGTTACTCCATATTAATGGAATCGAAAGCCAATAGCAATGAAGAATATGTTTAATTGCTGTTACTTACTAGCATAACTATTATCTTATACTATTTTGTTTTAAAACATAAAAAAATAACACATTAAACAAGTAAAAGGCATATTATGTTAATATAGAATGTATTTTTTTAGTAATACTTCCATATTAACAAGCAATAAATCAAGTCGAAAAAGAAATTTCATTATTCAGAACTTTTATTCTATATTTATTTTGTTAACAGGAATATACAAGTAATACATTTCGGTTTATATATTTTCACCTAGTTTAGTTCAAATCCTACAGAAATATTAAATGTTTTCATTAAAATACTATATCATTTTGACATAGAAGGTAGATTTATTGTATTATTCATGTTATTTTACCAAACATAAAACTAGTCGGATGTACCAATTTCAAAATTTTCTTCCATCTGATGCATATTAATGCTTAAAAATTTGCTATCATAGTGCCAAAATAAAATGGCAATGTTGATCATGAGGATTCTAGAAAGATGAAATTCCGTGCATTAGTTCTTGAGATATGACTATCACTGAAATCCCGTAAATCCAGCAAAATGCTGCATATTAGCGCCACTTATTGGGTGATTTACCACAGAACCCAACAATCATTAACTTATATAAACGTCTAAATGAATATGAAGTTTTTGGAAATTCCGTGCATTAAATTTGAGGTAGATCTATTGCGAAAATCTTTAAAAAATTAGCATAGCAGCGCCACCTATTTCGCATTTCATACCAAAATGTAATTAGCAACAACTTGTGCCAACGTCTGATCGAATCTGAAGTTATATGAAAATTCGTGCATTAATACTTGAGGTACAGCTATTGCGGAAATCATGACAAATACAGAATAGCAGCGCCAACTGTTGAGCTATTTAAACCAAAATATAATCAGCAGCAATATTAATCAAGATATATTTTAATCTGAAGTTTGATGAAAATTCGTGCATTAGTTCTAGCGATAGATCTACTGAGGAAATCGCGCAAAATGCATCACAGTAGCGCCACTTATTGGGCTATTTACACCAACACATAATCAACATCATTTCATATCAAGGAATAACAGAATATGATGTTTACTGAAAATGTGTGCATTAGTTCTTGAGATACAGCTATTTCGGAAATCTTGCAAATACTGTAAAATACAGCATAGCAGCGCCACCTGTTGAGCGATTTCTACCAAAATAAAAGCAGCACCAACTCACATCAAGGAATAACTGAATCTGAAGTTATAAGAAAATCCGTGCATTAGTTGTTGAGATAGAGCTATAGCGAAAAGCGTGAAAAATTCAGCATAGTAGCGCAACCTATTGGGCAATTTACACAAAAAACTCATCAGCACAATTTTAATTGCATTTTGTGCATTAGTTCTTGAGATAGAGCGCGCACAAAATTTGTGTCACATACAGACAGACAGACAGAAAGAGTCACAGACTCACAGACAGACATTTTATAAAAACATGATTTTTGGGGATCTCTGACCACTAAAACGTGTAAATCCGTCAAAAAACGAAAGTCAAAAATTTTCACCAATCCAATACTTTCTTCTTGTAAAGGTAAATGAAAGTAAAAATGGATTTTTATGAACGTCAATTATTTAATATTATTGTTTCATTATTCTGTATAGCATCTCTTTTCAAATTTTAGCAAGCACGATAAAGATTGATTAATTCATACATTTTAACTGCGTATTGATTCTCTAATAATCTATTGATATCTGATCTACTGATAATGTGATAATGCCTAATTAAAACTAAAGTTTCAAGAAAATCTCTTCCTTTTGAGATAGAGCAATTGTGGTAATCCTGGAAAGCGCAGCATAACAGTGCCACCTGTTGTGCGATTTACACAAAAACATAAATAGCACTAATTGCTACCAAGGTATATCTGATGAAAATTCGTGCTTTAGTTCTTGAGATAGAGCTATAGTGGAAATTCTGAAAAATGTAGCATGGCACCTGTTGAGAGATGTGGAGCAAAACATAAACAACACTAATTCATATCAAGGTATACATGAATCTGAAGTTTTTTGAGAATCCAAGCATTAGTTCTTGAGATAGAGCTAGTGCGGAAATCGCGAAAAATGAAGCATAGCAGCACCACCTGTTGAACGATTTACACCAAAATCTATAAAACGTCAATTCATGTCAAAGAATAACTGAATCTCAAGCTTGATAATAATCCGTGTAGTAGTTCTGGAGATTAAGCTATTGCAAAAAATCGTGAAAAATGCTGCATAGCAGCGCCACCTGTAGAGCGATTTGCACTAAAAACTAATCAGCACCAATTTATATCTAGGACTAAGTGAATATAAATTTTCATTACATTCCGATCATTAGGTCTTGAGATAGAGCGCCCATAAAATTTGTGTCACATACAGACAGACAGAGAGAGTCACAAACTCGCAAACAGACATTTTGTAAAAACTTGCCACATTACAGGGCTGTTTACTTTCTTCTACTTTCTTCTATCTTTACAAGAAGAAAGTATTAGATTCGGTAAATTTTTCAACGGATTTACAAGTTTTATGGGTCAGAGATCCCGAAAAGTATGTTTTTACAAAATGTCTCTCTGTGAGTCTGTTTGTCTATCTGTGGGCTTTCTATCTCAAGAACTAGTGAACGGAATTTAATATAACTTTAGATTCAGTTAGTTTGCGATATAAATTGGTATTAATTACTTTTTGTTGTAAATCGCCCAGTAGGTTGCGATGCTATGCTGCATTATTAATCATTTCCACAAAAGTTATACCTCACGAATTAAAGCACGGATTTTCAGAAAACTTCAGATTGTGATAGTCCTTGATATAATCTGGTGCTGATACCTTTTAGATGTAAATCGCCCAATAGGTAGCGCTGTTATGCTGCATTATTCAAGATTGTCGCAATAGCTGTATCTCAAGAACTAATGCACGAATTTTCATCAAACTTCAGATTCAGTTATTCCCTGATATATATTAGTGCTGTTTAGGTTTTGGTGTAAATTGCCCAATAGGTGGCGTTTCTATGCTGCATTATTCACGATTTCCGCAATAGTTGTATCTCAGGAACTAATGCATGAATTTTCTTCAAACTTAAGATTCAGTTAGTTCATGATACAAATCGATTCTGATAATTTTTTGATGTAAACTGCTCAATAGCTGCCGCTGGTACACAGACATTTTCACGATTTCTGCAATAGCTCTATCTCAAGAACTAATATGCACGGATTTTCTTGAAACTTCATATTCAATTAGAAGATGAAATAAGTTGTTGCTGATTAGATTTTGGTGTAAATCACCTAACAGGTGGCACTTCTATGCTGCATTTTTCAGGAAGTATTAACATGTATGAGATAGAAGAACGTTTTGGGATTGCCACTTCCGACTTGTTTTAGAATTATAATGCGATTACCAGTTGAGACATTTTAAGCCGACTCTTACAATATTTATCTGTCATGAGGTGCTGTGACTGTTAAAAATTCATAATAAGAATATGATTTGACTGTTTGTAAAGTGGAAATATCCACTTCAACTGCAGTTGCGAGATTCTGTGGGAGAAGTGCATGTTAGCTTTTGATCTCTGTGAGATACGTGTTTTTTTTTTCGTGCATTTATAAATGGATATTACATAAGAAATTCGCAAAAATAAAATTGCTCTTAAGGATCACCTTTCTGGTACAGTGAGACATATCGCTTTTGCAGTTTTTACCGGAGGCATTCTCACATAACTTTGACTTTTAATTCCCTGAATAGTAATTTTTATTTTAGTACATATTCATTGGATTTTTTTTTATTTCTTATGTTGGAAAACATTCCATTGCATAACTGAATAACAATATTAACGAGATAAATGAGTTTTGAACAATATTGGGGATTCTATTATACCACAAAATGCATTACTGTCTCCCGTGTCCCTGATTGTGATTTTTAAGTTGGGAGATGCCTGTATAAAATTATTTCAATAAAAGTAATTCGATGTAATTTTTGGGCTAATTTTGTAAACTGGGGCTAATATTTTATATAAATATGTAACAAAATATTAACCTGCACACATTTTTACTGTTTTTTTTTTAACTCTGTCCATAGACCTTACATTACTTACCATACATCTTGCTAAAATTATACAGAAAATCGCTTCAGGTGCAGTCACCTAATTTTCTCGACTTTTCTATCATGCAGAAGTATGCTTGAGAAAAAATGACTGAATTCTTTGACAGGAAATTTATTTCAGAATTTAAATCAGCATTTAAATATCAATTTCAAGCATTGTGGCTTTATTATTAGTCTAAAAATCCCCAAGTTTTATTCCTGCACTTTTTGAGGTAAATTATTTTTTTTAATTTAATCCAGTGTAAATAACTGTTGCTAAAAATCACCAGCATTCTGGCTATCACTTAGTCTTAACATGATAAGGTGGTAATTTTCCTTACCGTCATCTCATTAACAACATTTTAAGACAAAGTTATACCCAAGATTTCGCACTAAAAATAATACATTGTTACTATTACTTATGTAAATGTTCTGTGGGTATTATGAAACTTCATTATAAGTAGAAATTTAGAAGAATGTAACATAAGAGAGAAAAAATGTAAAGGGGAAAATAAGGAAACTTAAACACGTATGTTCAACTTAAACCTCAGATAAACAAAAACAATCGTCGCTGCTGGACATTTTTTTCTTTATTTTGAATCATTAAGACTTATCTATAAGTGTAAAATGTTATTTTATTGAGTTTAATTTCACCAGATTTTTATTCCTGAAAGCTAAAATTTTGTGAGAATGCCTCATATATACATTAAGTCCAGGGACAGTTTTTACCAGATAGAGAAATATTATAAGGGATCCAAGCACGATGAAACCTTCAAAAAGACTTATTGGCTAATTTCTCTGATGTTACTGATTCAAATGTAAACCGTTAACTTTATAAAATACTTATAACTACTTAAAAAGTGACTCAAACATATAAAAATAGTATTCACTGTAACCCTGAGATCTTTCGAATACACACGCATTCCGTTTCAAAGGGGAAAAGGTGACTGATTGAATAGAAATGTATTTTAAAAACAAAAACAAAATAGTACACATGCGCAAGCGGAGTTCAGTCCACTTCTCTGCAGAGAGGTGAAAAGATCAGTTCATATTATCAGGAGGTCTTGAAATATTTTGGATATTGTACCAAACTCCGGGAATAATATAGGAAAGGACATCTTTACAAACATTATCACTTTTAAGTAAAATTTCAATGTATTCACGGGTTATTGAAGAGTAATGGTTAGACGTTGAAATGGTCATTTTTGGTTTTTCGAAGATTATCTTAATATTATATTTTTGATGCAATCTGGATAAAGCTGTACTTGGTTTGTTAAACTTGATATCATAAATGCGCTCTTTTAATCTTTCCTTAAATTTTCGTGATGTCATACCAATACTTCACGACACTAGTGTTTAATACAGTGTTTTGACTCTATTGTAAACAGTAAGCATTTGAAAGCTGGTCGGAAGACAAGAAGAACGAAACAAACAATATTTGTGTAATAAAATAATGAGAAAGCATTTATTACCGTTCCTAAAATATAAATCATAGACTCTGACGACCGGGAAAAGGTCATTTTCAGTTGTGAAATATTTATTTAAACAAGGTTACAAAGAAAATGCTGTTAAGTGACAAAACTGTGAACCACTAAGTTCTGAGTATGTCCAACACAATGTAAAACATCCTGTGAAAAATATGTCATGAGGTTTTTCACAGAGATTGTCACTGGATACTTATTTAATACTCAAGGTATGGTGATTTCATCCAAGTGCGTAGAAATATTGCAGTATATGTTTGTCTAATGTTCTTCTCTAATGTCATAAATTGAAATAAGTGAAAGCTTTCATGTAGAGAAAAAAAATTAATTGCTTGATTGGCCTGTAAAATCTCAAGACATAAATTCTATAGCGAACTCGTAAAATATATTAAATAAACTTTTAGGTGAAATTAACTATAAAATCAAACAACGCATGATAACGAATGGTATAAAACATTTGTCCGATGATGGTGAAGTCAAACATGCATGTTGTGTAGTCGATACCTCAAGAAAACCTCAAGCTCCCGTGCACTCAGACGTGGTCTATCGGGAACCCATTAAAAAAAAAAAAAAAAAAAAAAAAAAAAAAAAAAAGCTTTTACATTTGTTCCTTTTGCACTCAAAATCCCAAACATCTATATTCCACAACATTAGACTATAAATAAGACCAGAATTCATCGTGCCCTGGCCCGGTCTGAGTGGTTCCAGAAAAAGGATGTCCGCCTTCGGCACGTTCTTAATCTAGTCACAGTAAAAAAGAATGCAGAGCGATAGTAAAATGAGTAAAATAGATAACGAGAATAAAACATTTCCCCAGAAATAACAAGTCCAAACCCAGTTAGAGTGTCGTGAGAAATGTAATTTCGGCCCTGTGTCAAGTCTAATTGGGAGAAATTCCAGCCTCGACATATTTGCAGAATGCAAAAACAAAATTAGTGTTGATTTCTTTCTTTTTAATTAGTATAATAATTTTTAGTAAAAACACTTTATAAATGAAAAATGCTGAAGTCTTAATATACTTAAATTTAATTGTGATAAATAATTTCTTTAAAGTCAATGTCAAAATATATTATAAAATAGCTAGATTATTGCCAACGTTAAGCGAGATTTTTTTCTTTTTTAATATAAGAATTTTGGAAAATGCAAAATAACAATATTTCGATTTTCTCTTCTAAAGATAAAGTATTTTTTTAAACTGAAAAATTTTATATTGGTGCAAGAATAATAATATATCATGAACATAACGAATATTTTTTCCAGCATAATATTTAGAAAATAATATACATTATGAACACAAATTTGTGTTACAGTTAATATGTAAATATATATATATATATAACCATTAATTAAACATAACCTACCACCGTCAAATATTATGAATTAAAGCTGTAAGTATTAAAAAAATATATATATATATATTATAAGAATTATTATGGAAGAAAAAGAAAAAAGTGGACACCGACAAAAAATGGAAAAGCTTATATATATATATATATATATATATATATATATATATATATATATATATATATATTAAAGAATACCTGTAATTATTTTTTTCTGTATATACTAATTCCTTAAGTGTATTATATTCTTAAGTGATCGCAGCCATTTCTGGTCATTGCGCAATATTATACTCTTCAGAATCATATCAATTTTTCAATGATTATAAGTTTTTTCTGCGATGTTTTCGAGTTGTAGCAATTAATTACGATATTTATCTTCTTATTGTATTATCAGTATTTTTTCTAAGCATACTAATATGAATAAAGTTACACAAATAATTTTCAATAATGATTCTGAGACGGACACATAAAAAATAACGAATAAATTTTCCTAAAATAATAAATTAAAAATAATGTTTCGTATACAATTAGTGAAACGCATTACTAAATTGATAAAACTCTACACAGCTTAACAAAATTATAAAGTTTAAATAAAAATATTATATACCAAACCTTTTTGATTTAATACCGAATATTTTTATTTTAAATTTTAAACTAATAGAAGTGAAACTTATGTCAAAAAACAATCTTGGCAAGTAGCATTCAATAAATATTAAAATAATTTAAGCATTCCTATTCTACATTGGTACAAGAAATGAAAATACATCAAAAAATAACGCACTTTGATTTTTCTATTTATTTAAAAATACTAGTATCGGTATGTTTGGCACATTAATTTAATACTGTCAAAATATTACTCCGAATTTTCTTCAGATGGACGTCGAAAATCCTCAAGGGAGTAACGAAAATGTTTCTCTTGTATTCATTGCTGACATATTCAATACATGTTATTCCTTTAATCAGGTAGACTTTGTTTTGATAAGTTAATAGATATGTCATACAGGCTAAAGTAAATGAATATATTGCAGACAAAAATTATATCTTTCTTGAATAAATACAGAAAGATACTTACTTTCAAAACTGAAAAAGGAGTCCTACTTTCCTTTCTATATACAATTTCATAGAAAAAAATAGACATAAGATTACGTGCTATCAGAATAAATAAAAAAATTCAAAATTGTGAACTGTTCTGCATATTTTATGTCCACTGGGAATAAATAACCTAGGATATTATGCTTCAATAAGCTGTATAAATATGAATGTTACGTAAAATAACAATGAGTAAAATATTAACGCTTTATTAAGAAAATTGCATTTTTTTAATTTGTTAAAAAATATATTCACTCTATATGTCCATTTATTTACATTTGTATGAGATGATTTCAGCGCATATACATCTACAAATGATATAAAATTAAGAACACCCTGAGAATTGGAATATTACGCTAAATCATTTTTAATACTTCGATATTTCAGTTTTAGTTCCTGTGTATGAAAAAAAAAACCCCACAGTTTAGTTACCTCATTGTTTCATACCATTACATAAAAAAATACACAAAGTATAATAAAAGATTATTTATGCTTCTGTCAGATACATTCATATTTCATAGCCTAATCAATAAAAAATAGCATTAAATATACCCCTATTATGAATATATAAACTTATTTGTCGAGTTTCCAGCGATGCATATAATTTAGAACTGTAATCATGGAACACAATGTTTAACCAGTTGGCTAATTCAATCGGTTTGATTTCATTCAGTTAGATGTGAACAATTTTCCGCTTAATGAATGGTCTGCTTTTCAGATGATAAATCATATTATAAGATTTTCTTTTGACTCACCAAATACCTTAGAAATCGTTGATCAGATGTAAGCGAATTTGTACGCTGATAGAAATGGCATCTACATATTTAGATCAAAATCTCGTATGTTGAACATTAGTTACCGTTTATCTACTGACGATACTTATAAGTACCATTAAAATAACTTGTTATAAAATTCATTTAGTACACCAATTAGTTGTAATACAGAGTATAATGAGTTATAAATATATTACATTATCTTGTTCCAAAAGCATTATTGGTTGCACCAAATATATATATATATATATATATATATATTAAAGGAGGATTTCTTTTGCCTTTCCATCTTTTCAGCTTTCTTTCCGTTGAGGGGGGGATTTTTCAATTTGAAATATTTCTGTATTTCTATTGTAAGAGCATTATATTTGTACATTTCCTAATTCTACAAAATACAAAGAAAAAGATTTAAAATTAAAGATTTGAGTGATGGTTATAAATATTGCACAAAATCCCTATAAATTCAAATATAATTAATCCTTCTAAATCATTCAATCCTTCTAAAATTTATTAAATGATTATGTAAATCTTCTAATGTAGTTTAAACAATTCACAAAAAATGCTTTAGATGATAAAATTTTCACGAATTCATAATTCAGCGCATAAAAAAAAAGGGTTAATCATAATACATTGATATAACATGCACCAAATTCCTTTAAAAAGGTTTCACTGTAATAGACGATAGCACGCAGAAATTCGGTCTATCAAATTTTTCTCCACCATTCAATACGTCGAACATATATCGGTATTCTTAACTATTTAACCCCTTCAGTCCTCAAGTAGGCAAATGTCGATATCTATTTTTTTCCTGATAAAAACTAAAGAGCTTGATTTTTTTTTTTTTTTTTTTTTTTTTTTTTACATTATTACTGTATATATACCTAAATGCTTTTTTGCGGTGCTACGAAAACAATAAACAGAAAAACTGATGAATATTTCCTCATAAAATAAATATTATTTTAAGAGGACCGTGGACCTTTTTGAGCAGAAAATGACCAAAAAATCGAAAATTATTTTTTTGGCACATTTTTATTCTCCAGTTTGTTCTGAACCATTTGCCAAAAAAACGCTTGCAGATGCGATTATTTTTCGCAAAGTTACAAGCGCCTGAATTTTATACACCTACAAATTTAGACCCTTTAATATACTTTAAATCTATTTTTCTCAAAACTGAATTTTTAACATTTTATTGATTTTTGAAGTGCTTCTTTCGTCATATTTTTTTATCAAATTGCATGAAATTGATAAGGAAGATTACTGATGTTGCTTTCAAAGGAACTGTGCATGCATTTTGAAATTTGACTTCATTGAGATAATTAAATGTAATTCTTAACTCATGAAAAGGTAAAATTTTGACAGAAATCGATATGGAATTCAGAATTTCTTTTCTAAAAACTTAACTAATTCAGGGATTAATAAGTCAATTCACAGATGTATTCGTAATAGGGCTTTAAGTGATTAACCCTTTATCTACTGACGGTGCTTATAAGTACCATTAAAATAACTTGTTATAAAATTCATTTAATACATCGATTAATTGTAATACCGATTCGAATAAGTTATGCATACATTGCTTTATCTTGTTCAAAAAGCATTATGGGTTACACAAAACAGAAATATTTTTAAAAGGTTGATTTCTTTTGCCTTTTCACCTTTTCAGTTTTTTTTGGCGTTGGGGGGAGGGGTTGTGGATTTTTCAATTCGGAAATATTTCTATATTTCTATTGAAAGAACATTATATTTGTACATTTCCTAATTCTACAAAATATTAAGAAAAATATTTAAAATGAAAGATTTGAGTGGGGTTATAAATATTGCATAAAATGCGTATAAATTTAAATTTAATTAATCCTTCTAAATCCTTCAATCCTTCTAAAATCCTTCTAAAATTTGTTAAATGATTATGTAAATCTTCTAATGCAGTTTACACAGTTCACGAAAAATGCTTTAGATGTTAAAATTGTCATGATTTCATAATTCAGTACATAAAGGGTTAAAATGCAAAATTGAGGAAATACCTCAAAAATTGACGCATCGAGCATTTTAAATTTTCGTTTTAAAATATTATTTTTTTCAAATAAAAATGAAATTTCAAATTAATTGCTTAAAAGGCGCAAAGGCCAATCCAGTGAAAATGATTCCATGCTGAGTTCGAACCCGGGCTATCAGTATAACGCGCTGTTAGCCCGTGTTCGAGTCTCGGCATGGAATCTTTTTCGCTAGGTTGGCCTTTGCAACTTTTAAGCAATTAATTTGAAAAAATTTATTTTCATTTGAAATATTGTATGCACGGCGAATGTTTCTCTCAGGACAAATTTCCAAGTATTAATATATATATATATATATTTTTTATCTTAAAATTTTAAAACAGATTGGAAATCTATTTTATACAAGTATTCTATGTTCTATACACTTATAGTGAAATGTATATTTCCACAAAATTCCATATCTCTATGAAGAAAATTAAAAAAAAAAATTAATTAAGCCCATCGTCCTCTTAAAAGAGTTTGCAAAAGGCCTTCAAGTCTGCGTAGCCGAAGTAAATAAGAATATTTTTGTAATTATTTAACCTGAATACTTTGTAATAAAACATTTTAGGATTTATAAATAATTCTCCTTTTCAAAGACCTTAAATTTCAATTGCCTGAATTGAGGTTATTGTTGATTAAATTGATATTTAAATGAACTTGTAATTTTTCAACCATTTTTGAGAACCTAAATTACCAGTCCCGTAAACCATCAATTTCAGAAAGAGCAGGGCGGATTATATCATCTCTGGTGTCATTTTGTTTGTACAAAAGCAACGAATGTCTATTGGTAGTGTATTTTACATTCAGGTTTGAAGTGGTTAATGTTTTTGTATTCGCTTTGATATACTTTTGACAAGATTTTCCCACTAATTTCCTTGAGCATGGGGGAAAGTTGTGTAACTGTAAGCCATGGGAAAAGAAAGACAGGAAAACATAAATGTAGATTTTTAATATGTACCATAATATGTATGGATTATGGTTGTCACCAACCGTCATTTAATAGATAATATTTAATAGTGAGAAAGTTAATGATAACTATATCTGTAATTTAATAGATAATCCATAAACTTATTTTGAATCACTCGGATAATTTCCACAAGTTTTACAGTCTGATTTTTCCCTTATCCTTTCAGATAATGAAATTGTGCCCACAAGATTACCTTTGTGATTCAAAAATGCCACATCTTAATGCTATACATGACATGCGTAACTTTTGTTATTGGAAGTATGTTTCTATCGTCAGCGATGTAAGACATAATCACAGAGGTATCTAATTTAACACAATATTACGTTTGTGATACAAAACGAATTCAGAACTTGCAAAAAATGTTATATCACAATTCTATAATTTACATGCATAATTTTTGTAGGGAAGACCGGGGCTAGTTGGCTACAGGGGTAAGTAGGCGCAGTCCTCATAAATCGCCTGTTTGTGGACAGATTGCGCAACCAGTCACAGAGTACTATTCTTCTAGCTTTTTACAATTATCATTGTAGTTTTGCAGCGTTACCTACGTGCAGTGGACATTTATTACGATTCTTCTATTTTTTGCACTCATAAGTAATTTTTTGTTGCTTCATTCTTTTTGTAATTTCTAATGCTTATCTTAATAACTGCGATTTAACTTATGCAGTTTTTCTTAGTGTATGATTAACTTTACCTACCCCATATGCAATTTACTAGATTATTTATCTTAGATGGTTACGTGTCCTTTTATAAAGAAATTTATTATGGGGCTAATAGGCACATTGAACACGGGGAAAGTTGGCTCGGTGTTTTGTGTGTGCTGGTAGCTTGAAAAACAGCAAACACCGAGAAAAGTCTTTGCAAGATTTTGAACACACGAGGTTTGCCCAAACAGAGACATTCGATATTTTTGTGACAAATATAACTGTGATGATGATATCGAGTAGGATAGAAGTTACTCAATGTTAAAATTTTATTCATTATTTTTATGTCTGTATAATTTAGAATTTACATTGTACGGCGATAACGCCTTTCTTTAAATATACTGGTAATAATGAAATTGATTTCTCTTAACTGAGTGTCTTATTTGAGTTTCATTTAAATTTTTAAAAAGCGTGTGACAACTTACCCCATAGGTATAGGCAACTTGCCCGTGACGGGGTAGGTTGGCGCACAATTTTATTTTAACTTTAGGCTTCCGCTATACATAAGCTACAAAAGCTACAAACTCAAAACTCCGGTTATTTATAGCCCAATGCTAGTTTTTTAAAAGTACCGCTAAATATTCATAAAAAACTTATTCAAAAAATTAATAAAAATCAATAACTAAAAACTGCGCCTACTAGCCCCGGTCACCACTATTTGGAAATATGTTTCTATCGTCAGCAGTTTAATATATAATATATAAGATATCTGATTTAACTCGTACAATATAACAAAACATACGCTTTCCGGATGTTGTACTCTAGGGGGCTTTTCCGTACACAGGAAAAAAAAACAAAGGTTTCTTAATCTTCGAAAATGTAATATAACCATGAACGCAAGTATACAATATTCACTACCGAGTTACCCTCGACTCCGTAAAATGTTCATTATATTTATAAACCTCAAAATACAATGTATTTTTGAGGTTTAAAGAAGCATTTATAAAAAAGGAAAGTCTCTATGCTACCACAGAGTTTAGGACACCATTCTAAGTAGTTTTTCTAGGGTACTAGCGAAATCCGGGTCTTTGCTGGCATAATAGTTCAATAATGCGACGCGGTATTTTTGTGCCTATTTCTTTAGAAAAAAAATCACTGTTAGGAATTAAAAAATTACTAATTAAGCGACAGTTTGACTAACCTTCTCTATTATAGTGCATTAGGCAAAAATGAGACTTAGATTCTAAATGCTTTAGACTCTTAGACTTTCTTTAGAATCGAATTCTAAATAAATGATAATTTAGAATGTATTTTGAAGCTTTTCCGCTCATTTCAGTTTTTAATTCAGGTTTTGAATTCTTTAGAAACATTTATACTCTAATATTATATCTAATATTAAACTCAGAGCCCATTTATGTCTTATACGTAACCGTCATGCCTTATTTCACGATTTTAGTGTAACGGTCTCCCAGCACTGTGGTGGTGGTGGCACCAACATGAAATATAGCATATGTTGAACCTCCTCGAATTCACCAACATAAATTTTGAACTCGATTTAGTATTACCTGAAATCCGTTAGAAATCATAATTTAGAAAAAATTTAAAAGGTATTTCAACCATTTTTCCGGTTTAAATTTCGTATTGAATAGAAACTGCCTTTAGAGAGAATTTGCGCAATGTAAATATTTATCCTGCAAAATTTTATGTTTCTATCTTTGACGATACAAATCGGAATTTAGAACATTTTTAGTCTTTTCACTTATTTTTTTTCCTTTTAAATTTGGATTTTTTCTCAGACTGTTCTTTGAGAGCATCATATATATAGCTACCCTGCAAAATTTTAAGTTTCTATATTTTGCAACTTAAAAAACATCGAAATTTCGAAAATCTTTACAACCCTTTTCGCTCATTTCCTATTTTAGTTCACATCTTATAAGCCAGTACTAAGCTAAATTTAAAGTTTCTAGCCCTTTCAGTACCACAAAACATCAATTTAATCCGTCTTTTCTTCTGTAGCACATAAGTGGTAATGACACTAACATAAAAACTATGCTATGTTGGAGCAGAGACTGTGAGCATCAATTGGTATTGCCTAAGATTGCACAGAAATGGTAATTTAGAACGTTTTTAAAACGCTTTTCGCGCATTTCAACACTTTTTAATTTCAAATTTGCTTTCAACTGCACTTATATGAGATTAATATCTTATATGTAACTACCGCGCAAAATTTCAAGTTGTTAGCGCTTTCAGTAAAATCAAAATTTAGTACGTTTTCTGCTCCTGCAACCACCAGGTGGTAGCGCTATCGACATAAAATATAACCTATATTGAACAAGGGCAGTCACCATCAGTTTGCAACCATTAATTTTAAAATCGGTTTGGTATTTCTTGAGATTGCATACAAATCGTAATTTAAAACATTTTTAGAAAGTTTTTAGTGCATTTCCACCCAATATATATATATATATATATATATATGGGATGAGACTCTATTCATAAATCACAACGCACTTCTAAGACGAACACTGACATTTATTGAGACGAAGACAAAACAAAAATACAGTTAAAAACACTCTTTTCAATCTATATTTAGCTATAAAGCAAATACTTAGGCTTCTTTTATTAACGTCGTTGAATATATCTAGCATTTCCATACGTCGTTTAAATCTTCCATTTTGTAGCGTCGAAATTATTCTGATTCTTCTACAAAACCAGCGTCGTCGAACTTTTTCCGTTCTATTTACTTTTTCTGCATTTTTACTTCACGCAGCTTGCTTCGTTACCTTTTAATGTCGAAGCGGAAAATACGGAGTCGGGGACACTCAGTCTGATTCAAGTGTTGCTTGCGAAATTCCTTACATGCATATATATAGTATTCAATTATACAGTATTTTGAGTACAGTACAATAACCGGAATCATTTATGCGTCCCCTGTAAATACTATGCATTTGATATTACGCAGGAATTAACTTGAAATAAACCTTAGCAACGTATATCAGTTTCATTATATGTGAAATAGTTTAACACAGTTAAAGTACGCCGAAAACAATGTTTCATCCTATATCATTATGTAATGGAATTATTTTCTGTGGCCATGAAAATAAATTATAAATATTTGTTCACCGCATATTTTACAAAATGTATATTTTAGTGCCCTTCATAAATGTATATCAATTTCATTATGATCGAAAGGGTGTTGCATCACTAAAATCTAACTGAAACTATTTTTTTCCCATTGGCTGTAATATAAAGCAATACTTTTGACTGTCCCTATAAATACTATGCGCTTATTATTACGTAGGAACTAATTTGTAATAAAGCTCAGCAACGTATATCCATTTCATTATATGTGAAATTAACACAATTAAAATACACAAGAAACATTGTTTTCCCCCATACCATTATGTAATGAGATTATTTTGTGCGGCCCTGTGAAGGAATAGTAAATATTATTTGCACCGTATATTCTAAAGATTGTATGCATTTTGCTGCACTTCATATATACATATCAATTGCATTGCGTTCGAAAGAGTTGAACATGAATAAAATGCAGTTGAAACAATTTTCCCCATTGGCCTTAATGTAACGGAATAATTTTGACCGCCCCTGTAATTGAAGTATAGATCCGATCTTCATAAATTTTGAAATTAATCGACAAAATTCTGAAAGAATATATGTTTAAAGTTACAAACCATTCGGTTGTGTAGTTTTTGCGTTATTATATGCGGCGACATACAGCCGGGCGGACCAGACGATGAGTATGGTGCTACGTATTTATATAATTAGGAACGCACCTAAAAAAAATGATGCTGTATAAGGCAAAGAACAGTGTTCGGAATCGAGAATATTTAGGGTTTATACATATTACCAGTGTTGAATTCAGAAACCTACCTCTGGGAGAGGTTTATGCGACTCCAGGGGGACATTATGGAGTTCCGGTGGGGAAAATTGCACTTTGTGGCCATTGAAAACGCAAAATTTCAAGTTTTTAGGGGGAGAAGGACATCTCATTGCTCCTGGGGAGAATGTTCGCCTGGGCCACCCTTTGAATTCAATACTGAATATTATCGTTCGTGAATATATTATATTTCCTTATAATAGGAAACATTTGCTTTTTTTCTACAGTTTATACTTTGCTAAATGGATCTTTGTATACTGTAAGGTTCAGAGAATTCTAATAACAATATTTTAGCAGTATGATTAATATTTGTGGAATAAATATATGACAGAGAAATAACGCGTAAGTAGTAGCGAAAGAATACAAATGTAGGAATACTATTTTAGTTACTTAATATTTTGAAGGAATTTTGTACTCTTAATTCATAATGTATAATATTCAATTCTTCTTTTGTTTATTTTAACGTACAGATGTAAAATATAAAATATTATTATGCAAGTGTTGTCAGATATGGTTATTTTTCATACTTTTATGGTTTTTAATTCTGTGAAATATATTTTATAAGCATATATAAAATCGCATTTCTAAATTTATTTACTAATTAGAAAAGAATTTGAAAAGAAAGTCTTGTTCAAAAGTATTGCTTATAAAATTTGTTGCTTTAAAATTTCATTTTTTAATCAATGATATTTTCGTTTAGTTCACTAAAGTACTAAATTTTAAAAGCATTTTACAACTTTTATCTAACAATTTTGAAGCGATGAATACTAAAGTCTAGAAAATGTTTTCTTTTCCCTTAATGGATAAGAAAATTTGAGCATCACTTTAAAGAGTTTTCTATAACCTATTCAAGTAAATAGATTTGCATTTTAAACAAAAGATCGACTTTATTTTGATAGAAATAAATGGAATTCAGCGTTTAGGGACATTCGTACTTGTCAAGAACGTCTCAAGTAAGACATGTTGTAATGAATAAAATAAACGTAGAAGGTGCGATAACAAATGTCAGTTGATTAAAAGAATGCAAACCTTTTTGTAAATGAAATAAATACAAACACAAGTAAATTAAATAAGTAGATAGCTTTGTAATTTAGTTTTCATTTCGGTTTTATTTTGACTGAGAAACAGTTCTTCAGTATGTAAAGAGATAATATTTCATGCATCCAAATGTAATATTTTATTACCTATTACATTTTAAATATTATGATCTATACTAATTATGCATTTGTTTTAGATTAAAAATTAAATTTCGAAACATCATTGGTATCCATATATTATAATAATATTTGGATTTTGACAAGCTTTATATAAATATATGATATAGTGAAATATAGTGTAATATGATTACTGAAAAACTACAAGAAAGCTGTTTGAAATTTGGCTCAAATATTTTTTTAAATGCAGCTTCATTTTATCGCTGTTTATAAACCACATTATACACTTTTTGTAATTTTTTACATAGGTTATATAAGTTTATGAATTTCTTTTTCTTATATAGTACAAAAATTAAAAAAAAAAATTGATTGTCATTTACGAAAATTTGGAAGTAACTATATTTTGGCACAAGAAATAAAGATCCGATGTGTCTGCCAAAAATACTGTTCTTTTTCCATGTTTTATGGGACAAAAAGAGTCATTTTAAACCTGGGAAGAGTAAAAATAAGCATTTTTATAATTATAATACTATTTTAGTAAAAATAAGCATTTTTATAATTATAATACTATTTTAGTAAAAATAAGCATTTTTATAATTATAATACTATTTTAGTTACTTAATATTTTGAAGGAATTATGTACTCTTAATTCATAATGTATAATATTCAATTCTTTTTTTGTTTATCATGGAAGACGATAGTATTCCAGTGACACAGCCTTAAGCCTAAAACCGTATCGTATCGTATCGTAGAATTCGTAGATGGCGGAACTCTTATATACAACTAACTCGACTTCAAAGAAAACGCGAAAAGCCACCTTTCAATAACTCGGCGAATATAGCTCTTATTATTCTGATTTTTTCAGAACAGTCTTATTTCTGCAGTCTAATGCTATTCTGAAATTTTTACATTTCTACGTGCAGTATATTTTGAGATCTCGAAACCCATTTTTAAAGTTACTTGGTATGTAAGGAGTTCCTAATTTCCATTTCTGGAAAACGGTTCTAACGCTTTTCTTTAAATTCATATATAATAGAAATATGTTTTATGTGAAGGGAATAAGATAACATTTGTTTCCGGGAAAACTCTAATTTTCTTTTTAATTCACTTTTATTTTCCTCCGAAAAAGATTTTATTAAAATTAATATATAATATAAATCTATTTTAGATGAACCGAATAAGATAATTTTTGTTTCCAAGAAGACTCTTATTCGTTTTATAATAAGCATGAAAAATCGGACTATATTTTTCCACTATTTATGGGAATTTCCCCGAAAATGTGCCTATTGTATTCATGCGCTTAATTTCTTCTGACCAACGCTTAGTGAAAAGTTTACGAACATCCGTAGCTCAGTCGGTTAAGTGCATGCCTCGCAATACATAGGTTGCGAGGTCTGTCCTCTTTGAAGCAGCAAGCACTTTTTTTTTCTTTTTTTATCAAAGTAAATTTGATTTTGTTTCTATAAAATTTTATTTATTTATCTTGATTTTTTTGTTTAAGAGTTTCATGTATCACTATTTCGTGACAATTTTTCAGACAATAAAAATACTGTAAAATCTATCTAAGGCGTACAAAAGTAAAATTTATGTAAGGGATTTCTTTGCGTCATTGTATCCAAACTAAGCGAAATACTTGCAAATGGATATTATGACGCAAAGAAATCAGTTACATAAATTTTACTTTTGATTTTGGATAGCGTGGCACAAAAGATAAATCAATTTATTCATATAAATACATTACAGTGCATCGTACATTTTCAGTGAAAGTGGTATTTTTAACAGTGTATTGGAAAATTAAAAGTTTTGGTTAGATGTGTAAATATATTTAGCCAAATCGAAAACAATTAAAATTGAATTTTAAAACAAATTGTTTAAGGCTACATCAAGGCGTCACTTAAATTTTGATATCATATCTTTTAAAACTCATAGTTTGAATTTATGAAAAATGTGAATGATAACGCATCAATGAATAAATTTTTATACGTCCTTTTAAATTTCACATAATTCTTACGCATGCAATTATAAATAAAACAAAAATAAAATGATGAAATAAATAATATAGCGTCACTTAAAATTTGATATCATTATTTTTAAGTTCCATATTTAAAATTCTTGTAGCAATGGGATAAAGTGCTGCGTCACAAACTTTTAACCCGTTAAGGGTTTTTTAATTTATTTTAACGTACAGATATAAAATATAAAATATTATTATGCAAGTGTTGTCAGATATGGTCTATTTTTCATACTTTTATGGTTTTTAATTCTGTGAAATATATTTTATAGGCATATATAAAATCGCATTTCTAAATTTATTTACTAATTAGAAAAGAATTTGAAAATAAAGTCTTGTTCAAAAGTATTGCTTATAAAATGTGTTGCTTTAAAGTTTCATTTTTTAATCAATGATATTTTCGTTTAGTTCACTAAAGTACTAAATTTCAAAAGCATTTTACAACTTTTTCTATTTAGAATTTAACAATATTTCTATTTAACCCTTTATGTATTCAGTTATGAATCCATGTTAATTTTATCGTCTAAAGCATTTTTCGTGAATTTTTGAGACTACATTAGAAGATTTAATCATTTAATAAATTTTAGAAAGCTTGAAGGATTTAAAAGGATTAATTAAATTTGAGTTCGTCGGGATTTTATGCAATATTTATAACCCCACTCAAATCTCTTATTTTAAATATTTTCTTAGTATTTTGTAGAATTAAGAAGTATAGAAATATAATGTAATTACACTAGCAATATAGAAATATTTCCGAATTGAACCCCCCCTCCTCTAACGCCAAGAAAGCTGAAAAGATGCAAAGGCAAAAAATCATTATTTTAATAATATTTTTATTTTGTGTAACCAATAATGCTTTTGGAACAAGTTAATGTAATCATCTATAACTCATTCGAAACTGTATTACTGCTAATTTATGTATTAAATGAATTTTATAACAAGTTATTTTAATGGTACTTATAAGTACTGCCAGTCGAGGGTTAAAAGGTTAAAATCTTAACTTTTTTTGCTGATACAGCAAGTCCATTTGTGGGCGGTAACCATAACATATAATTACTAATCAACTACTTATATGGTATGTTCAATTAATTCTATGATAATTTAGCCCTTTAAATATTTATTCTTTTTTTTTTTTTTTTTTTTTTTTTTTTTTTTTTTTTTTTTTTTTACTGTGTGGTATAGTTACATCCGTCTCTTTTTTTCTTGCAAATGTAGATTGTTATAAAAGTTAAAAACTATGTTTTTGAATAACAGAACAACTAGAAAAAATATTGAATGGACAAATTTTGAAAAAAAAATATTTTTCACATACACTCTCCTATTAAAATAAACGATTACGTTAAATTGGTAAAATCAAAACGTCCTATGGGGTATTTCAAAATTATTTATAGAGTTAAAACAAGAAAGAAATCCCAAACTTAAATTAATAAAACTTTATGGAGAAAATGACCCTCTGACCTTTAAATAACATCGTGTCGTACTGTTGCAATTTTAAATAAATGTTTCCATTTTTATTGTTATTTTATATCTTTTAGGGAGATAAAGATAGAAACAAATTACATCATTTCAAAGTATATTATTTTCAGTATAATGGAAAACTTCTGTTAGTGATATCTCAAGATAAAACTTTATAATGAAACTTATGATTCGCAATAAAACATATGAAAGATTTAAATTATTTTTGCGGTTAGACATAAAATTTCCATAAGAACATACGTTATTATTAAATTACTTTTAATTTGTTATCTGTGCATTTTAATATTCTATTTGAATTTATAGAACATATATTGTCAAACAGCGGCTTTAGCCTATGAAATAACAGAAAAAAGAAAATAAAAGAAAAAAAAATACACTTTCAAGCATATTCTGGTGCACAATATGTAAGCACTTCACCTCACTATAAAATTTAATTTATCGCCAATATGAAATTAATTTTTTTTAATTATTTGATTTGATAGCCTAAGTGGGACTACTCAGACCAGGACCTAATCTGTAGATCATAGTTCCCTCCAGATCACCTTTATTAAGATTTTAAAAATTACAATGTTCAGCCGGAGCTGTACTCGCCGTTAAACGCGAAAACGGGCGGGTTTGAAAATAAGTTGGCTTAATAAAAATAATAATAGCAATTTACGATCAAAGACCAGATCGCCAAGAAAGAAACGTTAATGCGACAGGCGCAGAGTTTCACAAGAAGTTATGCATTGAGAATTGCAGCTGACGGCTACTAAGTAAGTTTTGACAGATCTGTCGGAAAAATATATAAGTATTTTTTTGTTAGTGGACTGGAAAATCCCTATCTCTGCCATGTCAAATTCACCAATTTTATGTATCTTTTTTTCAGAAATGGTGAAAGATAGAGTTTTAGATATTTTAGAGTAGTTAAAATAACATGATTTACGTATTTTAACAGACCATTTTCTTTCTAAGCGAAACTCAAAATTAATTATTAATTATTTATTGAAAGTCATTTTTAAATTAGCATTTTTGGTAAGATTTCACAGCCTAAAATAAATAATTACCAACAAATCATTAAATCCCTGTGTTAAAGTATACAATACATCGTAATATAAGTATTAAATACAAATCTGAGTTCTTAAGTTTGATAGATATTGAAAAAAAGGAACATAAACTAGAAAATTCCAAGTTTTCAGAAAAAATCAATTAAATATTTAAATTGCCATAAAGCTGTGAAGTACCCTTAGAAAGAATGATTAATTTCAACACTTATTTTTTTATATGTATCAACATATGTGACACATCGTTGGAAAGATAAAAGTCGGGTGGGGCTAGTGAGTGCTTTAGCTTTTGGTAGGCCTCTCCACCTGGTTGACCTTGGAAAGGTAAATGTTGAAACTATTTAATGATATAAAAAAGTAAGAATCGATTTTTCAGTTAAATTTTGCTTTCCCGGTCCTCTTAAGAGTTTGTGTATTTAGGATATTGCGAATCCATTGCTTAGGTGGTATGGCAGGCACTGTGCTGTTAGCGGGCAGGTAAAGTAATAATGGGAAGGGGACATCACTGCGCCACACTCGCAAAGGAAAGTGTCTGCACGTTTAAATATTTGGAGGTAAGTTACAAAGGCGGCCATGCCACGTGAGACACGCTGTGGTGTGTGGGAATAGGTTGTTGAGGGTTACTAATACTGTTGGTATTAGATTATATGAGTGTCTGACTTTGTCAGTATTGTCCCAGATTAATTGTCAGTCCTTGAGAATTTCAGCTTTTAGTGAACGTTTTATGTAGGTGGGTGGACGTGGGGGATGGATGTTTATATGTGATTTATTGTTGCTTCTTTTGCGCGTGCGCATGCTGAACGCCTGTGAACGCCCGTGTGCGCAAATGATTTAAATTTATGGATAAACTGGTCGTATCATTAATCTTCCGTAACGAATCTCATATCCAGATAATATAGCAGAAAATGTCTACTGTTTAGAAAGGACTGGTTTATTTGTGTGCGAGCGTGTTTGTCCGTCCCTAACATGTGTGCGTGAAAGTGACATCTATCTGTGATTTTACTTTAATTTTCTGACGTGAGATTTTGCCACATTGACTGTGCGGTTCGTAGTTTTTTCTGTAGTTTTATGTTAATTCCGGTATGATGGTCTGTGTGCGTTGTACAACAGTGGGATAGGAATTTGGTTAGAGTGGGTTTTGCGTCGAGTGCTGCTTCATCGAGAAAAACAAGCCCGGAGATATCGATTTTTGAGACATGAAACTTCGCATCGACACCACTTGTCCTGGCTAATACTGCTGTGCCTTAGCTGAGAATGTTCAAGATTTTTGTAAGCGATATTTCCATCATAGTTTAATAGAGCGTTTCCGGCAATTACGGATTTTTAGTATTTAGAGTCAGTTTACGTAAGTTTTGTATGTGTATTCTGATATATATTTTTTAAGCCGACACTATCTGTTTGACATCGAAAGCAATACTTCATATAGTTTGACTAGCCAGAAACTGCGTTTGCAAGTTAGATTAAATTTAATAGTTTGTATTTTGATAAGTTGAGAGTTAATAGGAAGGTTGAAGTAAATTTAATTCACAGTAGACTGTTTAAATTTTAGAAGTTAAACTACATCCCTTTTCTACTTTAGTTTCAATAAACAGTGTTGTAGTCTCTATATCATAATATGTCTCAATTACTTCGTGGCAATCCAATTTGCTTTACGACAAATCATACCCGACGAGATGATTTCTTCTCTAGACATTTTCAGATGATCCCTTGAATTTAATTCAGGACGTCAAAGAATTTGTTTTCGAAACTAGATGAATATTTACACTTTTTAATGGCAGAAACAAATGTTTGCTTTTGAATAGTCCATTAAAGGATGATCCCAATATGAATTATTACGATTTATATGTAAATAGTTACTGATGATTTACTGACTTTTAATCAAACTGTAACTGATTTGAGAAAAGTTTGTCCTACATTAAGAGATAAAAGCTCTTTTCGTCGAGACTTTTATTTCACTAAACAAAGTCTATATCAAAGTCTATTGTCTCTTTATGAACAAATTCGAACTTAAAAATAAACTAGGTATCAATTTGACTTTTGAGTATTTTAGAGATTTTATAGCCCTGCTTCTGTTTTATGTGTACATTCAAGATTTTGTAGAGACAAGGGCGCAGGGAAACTTTGGAATACTCTATGTTCGCTTACTAAAATATGAAGTTCGTAGTCCAGCAATCAGTTCAAATGAAAAGGGCTAACACGAGACTGGAAACATTTCAAAATTATCTGTTTAGGAATGAGGAGGTTAAAAATTATTTGGGAGGGGGAAATCAAGAGTTTAGAAGAGGTTGTGCAAATGGGATATAAAAAATTGGAAATCGGATTACAGAATTAATCATAGTGAGTTACTTGTCCAGAATATAGCTGCTGTGCTTTAGATCCGAAAGTCCGTCACTTTAGTCTGAGAGCATTCTGCCATAGTTTTAATGGTCTTTCTCAACCACGGGTTACTATTATTTAGTGTCAGTTTACTTCATTATTTATTTATCAATAATAAATTAATAATTTATTTATTGACTGTAAATTATTGATTGATATTACATATCGATTATTACATTATTACAATTGTATACATAGTATACAATTTAGAAACTTCATTGCAATTCATCCCTCTTTTAATTTTAATAAACAGTGTTTTCAGCCTTCAACGTGAGTATGTCTCAATTACCTTGAGGAAGGGCTAATGGGGTTGTGACAATCTATTTGAATATGTGTAATTTGGCGCAAGTGTATATTTTAAAATCTGTAATCGTGTTAACATTCGCTATAAAGAACACTGTAGATATCAGGACAACGCTTGGGTGCGTACCGTATCACATAAGATTAATCAATGACAAAAATATAAGGGACAGTTTAATGAAAACGGGACAGATAAAATAACGATCATGGCGAGGATATTAGGGGTGTCTAAAGTGCCCTCTATAGGGATTGAGGAAGCAACAGCGCAAGCGGTCATCGCTGCTCCATGTGTCTGTTAGACGCGCTCGAAATGCGGTGAGTTAATCATGTGTGCTTCCGACATAAATATGGAGGCCAGGAAAGAAGTACAGCGAGATGTAGTGCGTTTTTTAACTGTGGAAGGTGTAACAATCTGTCAAATTCATGCCCGGGTGTCTGCTGTGTTTGGCGGAAACAGTATGTCACATGCTCGTGTGTTTGAATCTAAAAAATGATTTGGAGAAGATTCTGTGCCAAAGAAAGACAGCAGTGGCCAGGACAGGCTCATCATGTCATTACCCCTTCTATCATTGCTGCTGTAGATACAGTCATCAGAAATGACACAACAGTGGAAGACATTTGGCTCAAGTTGGGCATATTCACGGTACCACTCATGCCATCTTGGCAGAACATCTGATGTGCCAGGAAATGTGTGCGCAGTGTGTACTCCATGACCTGATGGAGGATTAAATGTGACAACAGTTACGGCGATTACTTTTGAAACAATAAACAGTTTACTTACTTGTCTTTTCTCAGTCCCGTTTTCATTTGACTGCCTGATTATTAGATATACATAAGTCATTTATTTCTATAAATTTGCAGACATAAAAGTTAAAATAATTTCTTTAAAATACAAACAACTGGCAAAATTATGTTAAAAAACGTAATTTGTAATAATTATTATGTTACTATAAAATATTGATAAATCCAAACCAAGTACCAATTCAAAATAACGTATAGATTTAAAGAAAAAATGTCGCAAAGTTAAATTACTAAACTTTTATGAGAAAAATGACCGTCTGATATTTTAATTAGAATGTATCTTACTGTTGCAGTTTTAAATAAATTATTATTTTTTTATTTTTTATCCCTTGTGAGATACAAAATGAAACAATTTACATTACTTTGAAGTATAGTAAATTCCGGAAAAATGGACGTAGAGAATTCTCTTGCATAATGGTCTACTGGGTAAATCATTTGCAGTATATTTTATTGTTGTTACAATATTTCAAACATAATGAAATTTATATGCATTATTGATGTGTACAATAAGTTTCATTGTGTGCATTGCATTTATTGTTCATTTACAGGTATACACAAAATAATTCGGTTAATAGTACTGTTTATCAGCGTTACTTGCTGTAATGTGATTTCAAGAATTGTTTGCGTCTTTAAGTTTTACTAAATGTTTGGGCAAAACATGGTGTGTATATGTTCTGTTGATCATATACAGGGTACGCAAAACAAATCATAGGTAGTACTGAATGCGGGAGTGAAGTGCTTAAGGATAGTTTTAATTATATTATGCATTTCCCTGCTAAACTATATTCATGTATACTAATAGAAGTCTGTAGAATATAATTAAATTCACATACAGGGCTATGCAAGGAGCAAGATGCATTTCCACGTATGTTTGAAAATTGCTAGAAATTCCATTTAAGTTATGTTCTGCGTATTATATCTTAATTAAGTTTTAGCTTAGTATGTGATGTACAGAAGTTTTTAGATAACATAAGAGATTAAAAAAAAATGAAGTGCATGACCAACTATACCCGAAAATTGATAAATTTTCTTTTTTCTTTTTGTTTTAACTGAAATAATTTTTTTCTTTGCATGTAGGTATATATCCTACATGCAAAGAAAATAATTATTTCAGTATATATCTGGAAATCCGTAGATCATAATTCTCTAGCTCCCGAGCCTGCACATTATAATTAGACTACATTTTGTACTATGTAAGGCGGTCTATGAAATTGCTAAAAGTGAATTTATATATATATTTAAAGTTTTCTAAACTGCTTATTTACATACCTTCTTAATTAAAGGTGAAGTTTTTATATAGATTTCTAAATGTGTTGGCAACTCGTTTCATTATCTCCGTTTATGCCGAGATTTTTCGTTCTTGATTAACTATAAGGAAAAATTTATGTATACTTTCATTGACTCTCAACATAAATATGTTATTGTTACATAATATTTTATTGTTAGAACTAATCTTATATGGTTATAATTTTATTATTTTTGCATTGTACTTCATTTTGCACATTTTTTTTTTTTTTTTTTTTTTTTGAGAAAAGATAAATTAAAAGAAATAACGTAAAAATTTTCTTAATCATTTTATATTAAAAAAATAGAAAAAAAATAAAATTTAATGATTTTGTTAAGAATAAAACTAATTAATGAAAATCAATGTCGCCATGTGATAATATATGTTGTGTTATCTTAGTGAACGTGTAAATCTAATCAAGTCTTTATAATGTTTCATCGCTTTTATAAATCTCCTTAGCATAACTGTTTTGGACATGATGCAAAAAAAAAAAGAGTCAAGATAATAAACTGCCAGTTAATTATAGAATTTAAAGCTGTTATGTAAATAGAAGAAGCACTAAACTGTCATGTAAATGCGATTGAATTGGGATTTTACTTGGGTTAAATAAATTTCGAATAAACGGAACATTGTAGAAACAGAATAAAAGTACTTACTTTATGAAAGTACTTACGTCCAATTACAATATGAAGTCATTTAACATAATTGTATTGACTGTGGGAAATTTGTTTTGAGCTTTTACACATTTTATTATTAAGATTTTGAAGAGTATTATATTTTACTTAATGTTAAATGCAAGTTTAAGTCAAAACAATGTTTATAAATCAATGGTATTCCCTACGAAGCCCGCGAGACACATGTGGGCCACTGCATAATATCATATTGTCGCATAATTTGGGATACTAATTAAAATGTTTTCATACATATGGCAGTTACATATATGCAGAGAAATATATTTTTGAATCTTTCAAAGACCTTTCGAAAAAAAAAAAAAAAAAAAAAAAAAAAAAAAAAAAAAAAAATCTGATACTTTAAAAATAAAGGATGATAATTTTCTTATTTTTTTCCAAGTCATAATTTCAGTATAAGAATAAAATATTACTAGTCTGATCCTGATAGTCCTTAGTCATCAGTACATTAATATTAAATTGTTCACATTCGTAAAATTAATATCTGAGTATTTTTATTGTATGTGTAACAGTAATCCATTATAATATATGGAGTGCAAAACCGTAAGTGCGTCCTCCAAGTTTCCTTCTCTATCAAAAATAATTTTTTACAGTTATTTTAATGAGTACTACAGCCTTAAATAAATATAGGCTGTTACATCAAAAAAGGAACTAAATGATTTTTTTAAAGCTTTGGAATTGCAAAAACGCAAAACTCACTCGTCCATGGCCTGGACGTCGAAATGGCTTTATAAAGAGTATATATGCATTCTGACATAAATTATTTGAAAATAGATTTAAATTTCTTCAATAGTTTCCTAAAACGAAAATGCATCAATCTCAGATTTTTGACATGTGATTTCGAAGTTGTCGATCATAATAGTTTGCATGAAATACTTTACTTGTTAAGTAGCATGCTCTAACTTTTTTTCACTGTTCTGTACTGATATATCCGATCACTGAGTCATTCAGTTTCATTGTATTCGAAGCATTATTTAAATAAATATGATTTGACAGATATAATGCAAATATATAAGATTTTGTTCTCAATTAGATTTTCTATTCTCACTGTATCATTAAGTTTCTGTTAGACACAATTTGCATGATCCTGGGACATAGTGACCCAAAATGACCCACTAACCGAATTTTTTCGAATATGCGACCTAACCAATGCTCTTCTCCAACTCGAAAATGATAAAATACAAAATTTAGTCAAAATCATTAAAGTCGTTTTATACATAAAATTAGCTTGACTTACGGTAACCCAAAAGGGACCCACTAATCTGAATTTATTGAATATTGACCTATCCCAATTGCATTTTCGTGCTGGAAAACGATGTAATAAAAAAATTTGCCAAAATCGTTTGAGCCGTATTTTAGATACAAATAGCTTGACCCACAGTAACCCAAAAATGGCCCACCAATCGAATTTTATCGAACATGTGACTTAGCCCAACGGTCTTCATATGCTCAGAAACGATATAATACAAAATGTTCTGAGCCATTTGTAGACACAATTAGCTTGACTCACAGTGACCCAAAAATGTCCCAATAATCGAATTTTCTCGAACATGTGACTTAGCCCACATATCGTCTCATGCCCAGAATCGGTGTAGTACTAAATTTTGTCAAAATTGTTTGAGCCGTTTTTAGATACAATTAGCTTGACCCACAGTGACGCTAAAATGTCCCACAAGTTGAATTTTCTCGAACATGGGAATTAGCCCAATAGTCATCTCATGCCCAGTACTGGTATATTAGAAAATATTGTCAAAATGTTTTGAGCCTTTTTTAAATTCAATTATCTTGACTCTGACCCATTGTGAGACAAACTGACCCACTAATCGAATTTTCTTGAACATACGACATAGTCCAATGGTATTCTCGTGCCGGAAAGTGATAGAACGCAAAATTTCGTCAAAATCGTTAGAGACGTTTTCTAGATAAACATAGTTTGACCCACAGTGACCCAAACAGGACCCACTAATCGAATTTTCTTTAACATATGACTTAGCTCATTGATCTTCTCATAATCCAAATCAGTACATTACAAAATTTAGTCAAAATCGTTAGAGCCGTTTTTTAGATAAAAGTAGCTTGACTCGAAGTGACCCAAAAAATAACCCACTAATCTATATTTCTCAAACATGTGGCCTAGCCCAATAGTTTTTTCGTGCCCCAAAACGGTTGGATATAAAATTACAGATGAGTGACAAAACAATACGAACACCCATGAAAAAGGTATGGTCCATTTCAAAGGACCAGAACGCGCATGTCACTTTGCACAAATTCTTCCACCTAGTGGTTATAAGAGGAAAGGTATCAGTCATTCTACATGAGTCATAGGTGTTGCATGCGCTTACCATACGCTCTGAAAAACTGAGTAATGACTGGCCGGTCAGAGTTCGAAAAAGAACTGATTGTTGGAATGCGGTGAGCTGGTTGCTCCGTGAAGGAAACAGCCAATTATTTGGGGCGTGCAAGGAGTACTATGTCAACCGTTATGACAGCGTACATGAAATACGGTAAATTGTCGTCTTCGAAGTACAACAGTGGACGGAAAAGAAAGCTTTCTGAGAGGGATAAAGAGAGTTGACCCCCATAGCGGTCAGAAAGCGCAGGAAATCTTTATCTCAGATAGCATCATATATAAATAGTCATCTCCAGAATCCATTTCAGCAAGAACTGTCCAAAGGTAACTTCATGCTTCAAACATTTATGGAAGAGTTGCAATTCGTACGCCATTGGTATCATTGGTGTTTTTATTATTTTGTCACCCATCTGTAAGTCAAAATCGACATAGCCATTTTTAGGTATAATTAGGTTGACCTTGACTTATTATGACCCACTAATCGCATTTTCTCGAACACATGAACTAGACCAATGGTCTTCTCGTGACCGAAAATGCTAAAATAGAAAATTTAGTCAAAATCGCTAAGGCGTTTTTAAGATAAAAAATTACATACACACGCATACACACACAATTTTTGCTCGTATTATAATATAAGATTAATATTCTCAAGGATTATATTTATATACGAAATATGTATATTTATATCACGTTGGTAAAAAAAAAAAAAAAAAAAATCATTTCTTGAAAAAATAAGAAAAAAAAATCATTACAATTTTGTCCTTTTGCTAGCCCGAGAGTTTTAAACAGATGACAAGAAAAAAATTAATAAATTAAATATATTTTGATTTTATAGCTATTATTATAATTTACTTTATTTTTCAATAATATTTTTGTTTTAGGAAAATTAAAATAAGTTACACTTAATAAAGTAATTTGAAAATATTAACAATCAAATTTACCTAAAAAAATGGATTAGATAAAACTAAATATATGTTTTTAAACAGAAAACTGCAGTTAATCGTAAACATTAAAACAGAAAAGAACGAACCATTTAAAACACATCGCAAATATATTTTCTAAAAAAAGAAAGAAAAACAACTAATGTTCATAAAAAAAAACATGCAATTGATTTTATGGATACGAATAAATTTTCGACAACAAAGTGAATTTATCTCTCTGCAAAAATGTGAATTATATTCCAATTTATATATTACAGAAAAATTTATTCACGAAATCATTTTGTTAAAAAAGTGTAACAAACTTGGGGAAACATAAAAAAGTTATGAAGTAATGTTGTTTGGAGTAGAAAATAAATCCGCTAAAGTTCAAGTATATTTAATTGATTTCTCTAAAAAATATAAAAAATCATTATATATGTACAGCTGGAAAATATGTACCTATTAATAGAATAAAAACATAAATAGCAGTAAATAACAAAACAAAAAATGATTTTAATGGCTATGTATTCATTAGAATTTGCTACGCGTATTTTTATTATATACTTAAACAGTTGATTTAAAATATAAAGATTTAGATAGGTGTTTTCATTTTATAATACATCGTGTACCAGTAATTTACAGTGAGACCAAAAAAGTGTAGAAAACATAAATTGATGTGCGGATATGTGAATATTGTTTGGTCGAAAAGGTATCTAAGTTAAATAAATTTTCTACAAACCAAACCTAACATACCCAAACATTAACTTTTGTTTTATACAGTTTTGTTTTTAATTCGTCAATATAATTAAATTATTTTTAGCCGACACTTCTGTAACATTGAAAAGGGAGCAGCATTATAATCAAATTATTTTACACACTTATGCATGATTTCTTCAAATCGAAATACTATGTGTTGTTTTACTATTTTTTTTATATTATAAATGACAATTACGAAACAAACAGTATATGTTAATTTTCCAAATGAAGGGCTAAGCAATGTTTTTTATACTTTTACATATTTACAAGCAGTTAAATGAAATAGAGTTATGTAACCCTAATTACACCTTTGCTAAAATACCACATTACTTTCCAATCACAACAACATTACTTTTAAACTTTCACTATGCAGGTTTGAGTATAATCGTGCTGTAGAGTCTAAATCGTCAACATTTCTTTTTAGTAGTATTGTACAACAATGCATTCTCGTGGTTTTCCAAGCGTACGAAAAGTTCAATTCAAATCTTTGTCACATATTTGTAATAAAGTTGCTAGTTCACACAGATTCAGAATGTATAGAAAATAGTATATCATCCGTATTACCAATATGTTCATTGCGTATTCATTTAAGTAATTTAATGAAATTTTGATAAATACAGAGGTGTATCATTAGTACGTTGATACAGGTCGAAGAAAAAAAAAGTGATTGCAATAAAATATTAAGGCTGCATTTTGTGAAATCCAATTTAACATGAATTCAATTAGTATCCAGATATGTATAATAAAGTAGCTAGTTCAAACAACATCAAACTGCATACAAATCATTATATAATCCGTGTTACTGACAGGTGCATTGCGTATTACTTTCACCAAATCGGGTCTACGAGCCACGTTATATACAAATATAAATAACACGAAATATACCGCTTCGGCGAGCGGCCGCTTTCCGTCCGTAGCCTTTTATTCTTATCTTATTCCGACTCTTTTGCGAAAGCCAGGTTGAAAAAAAATTCGAAAATTGAAACCGGACAAATTTAAAAGGGAAAATACACAAATTAAAGACACCGAAAACCTGTGAAACTGCAAAAATTAAACATTTTAAAGGCTAAAATTTAGAAAATAAATTGTAAATAAAGACGCAGAGTGTAATATTTGAAAGTAAAGTTTTTATCAATTAATATTAATTAACTCACGATTATACGTTGTGAATTCAAGTTTAGAAATCATCATAATCACCTATTCCTCTAACTTAGAACGATTTACTCCATTTATGTTACTGTTATGTATATGATGATGGAGTATCCGTTCAGACTTTGTTTAGTGAGTAACGCTTATGCAACGTCATGTGTCATGTGTGTGCTCGTATTTTGATAAAAACAGAGATGTATCACTAGTACGTTACTAGAGGTACAAGACAAAAACTTTAAAGTTATTGCAATAAAATATTAATGAGTGCATTTTGTGAAACCCATTTTAACTTGAATTCAATTAGTACTGATATATTTGTAATAAAGCAGCTAGTTCAAACAATTTCAGATTGCATAGAAATCATTAAATCATCCGTGTTACTGACAGGTTCATTGCGTATTAATTTAGTCAAATTAATCATATTTTGATAAAAACAGAGATGTATCACTAGTACGTTAATAGGGGTACAAGAGAAAAACTTTGAAGTTATTGCAATAAAATATTAATGAGTGCATTTTGTGAAATCAATTTAACTTGAATTCAATTAGTACTCAGATATTTGTAATAAAACAGATAGTTCAAACAATATCAGAGTGCATAGAAATCATTATATCATGCGTGTTACTGACAGGTTCATTGCGTATTAATTTCGTCAAATTAATCATATTTTGCTAAAAACAGAGATGTATCATTAGTAGATTAATAGAGGACATAATAAATAGACAAAAACTTTAAAGTTGTTGCAATAAAATATTAACGAGTGCACTTTGCGAAATCCAATTTAACTTGAATTCAATTAGTACTCAAATATTTGTAATAAAGGTGCTAGTTCAAATGATTTCAGAGTCCATAGAAATCGTTATATCATCCGTGTTATTGACAGGTTCATTGCGTATTAATTTCATCAAATTAATTATATTTTGATAAAAACGGAGATGTATCATTAGTATGTTAATACAGGTACAAGACAAAAACTTTAAAGTTATTGCAATAAAATATTGACGAGTGCATTTTGTGAAACCCAATTTAACTTTAATTCAATTAGTACTCAGATATTTGTAATAATGTAGCTAGTTCAAACAACCTCAGAGTGTATAGAAAATCCATGTTACTGTCAGGTTCATTGAGAATTAATTTCATCATATTAATTATATTTTTATAAAAACAGAGATGTATAACTAGTAAGTTAATAGATGTAGACAAAAACTTTAAAGTTATTGCAATAAAATATTGACGAGTGCATTTTGTGAAAACCAATTTAACTTTAATTCAATTAGTAGTCAGATATTTGTAATAATGTAGCTAGTTCAAACAACCTCAGAGTGTGTAGAAAATCCGTGTTACTGGCAGCTTCATTGCATATTAATTTCATGAAATTTATTGTATTATTATAAATAATAATATGCGTCATAATAAAAAGTAGAAATAAATAATAAATAAATAAATATCGCAGACAGTAATAATATACAGGGAGATTTGTTCAGCTAAATCGTTAACCGGTTTTAGAGATAGATGTAGAAAGTTGCAACTATGTTTAAAATGTTCTTATCCCATATTAAAAACCATGTATGCTAATAATGATTTACTGTAAAATTTTCTAAATTAAAAATTTTAAATGTTTTTTCTTTACTTTATATATGAAAGAAATGGTGGTCTAACACATTAAAATTCAGTTTTAATGTTGAAATCTTCCCTAATATATGATGCTTTGCATTTTTTGTAAAAATAGTGTGTTTTCTAGTAATGACGGTTTTTTTATCCCCGAAATTTACTGAAAATCTAAATATACTTATTCGGTACATTTTCTCATAAAAACGATTTTAACTGTATGAATGTTCAAAATGTTTTTTTTTTAAATATATAAATAGAAAGACCAGGGTGTCTATAAAAATTTAAATTTCGTAATATTTACTAAAACAACATGTTAACTTAAATTTCGTATAAAATATCACCTAGAAATATTTGAAGCACTTTTGCAATGTAATATATGTAGTAAGTGGATGTATAATTTATGTATGTATTAATTTATAGAAGTATTTAACACTAGAATGCCGGACAGTGTCATTTCGACACCAAAGCATGTAAATTATTTTCTAAAATCTTTAAATTTTGATGGATTCTTTTTATTTCTCTTGACTTTTATAAAGTATGTAGGGAGATGTGAAACTGAATGTTTTGGGCAATTAGTTTTATTCAAATTTAGTATACGGATTCATTTATATATTACGCCGGCTGGTTTCAATTGAACACCGCAGTAATTTCAATTTCCTTATTAATTTTTAATTTCGTTCTTCTGTGCGATCGTTCCATTGTGTAGAGCAGGGGATCTTGGGTTGGTTTTTGACACCTGGTCATCCCGTGGTCTGTTTCAGCTGCATAAACACCTGCCGCTACGATTTCATTTCTTACAAAGGTACTGTATAGATGGTTGCTTGTGAGTTATGACTAGTAGAATTTTTGTGAGGTTTTCTTTTGTTCTTGTTACTTTCTATGAATAAAACTTAACATGTCTCGTAAGAGAGGGCTTACCGTGGAAGAAACAACCGCTATTCTGAAAGAATTGTCAGATAATGAATCAGAAGGAGGAGAATTATCCGGCATGCATGATGAATCTGATAAAGAAAATGTTATTCCCTTTGTATCATCTGGATAGGAAAGCGATGAGGATATTGAAATTGATCATTCTCAAAATCAGAATGAATTTGTGGCTCGCGATGACACACAGTGGACAGAATGTGGTTCTGGGAGTGCAAATGGTAGATTAACAAACCAAAATATTTTGTGAGAAAATAGTGGTCAAACTAGTTATGCCAAAAGAAAAGTGAATAATGACAGTGTTTTGAGTGCTTTGTTTTTTTTTATAGACAAAACAGTTTTAGAGCATATAATAAATTGCACAAACACAGAAGCTCATCAAGTATTTGAAAACGATGTTTGGTCTCTACCAAAACAGGAACTTTTTGCTCACATTTCTATTATGTACGCACAAGGAGTTTCAGGAGCTAGTAATTTGGAGCTTCATTCATTTTGTCTACTGCATAGGGTATAATTTTTTTTACGAAACCATGTCAAGAGACAAATTTTGTGAAATATCAAGATTTTTGAGATTTGACATCAAATCAACGTGTCGTAATGGAACAAAACAGGATAAATTCACAATGATTTCGGAAGTACGGAATCGTTTTATTGAAAACTGCATAAGCTGTTACAAGCCAGGACAGAACATAACAATTGGTGAACAGTTTTTTTTTCTAATAAGACTCGTTGTCCATTTACTCAGTTTATAGCATCAAAACTTGATAAATATGGACAAAAATTTTGGATAGCTTCAGACTTAGAAAGTAAGTATATTTTGAATGCATTTCCCTACCTAGGAAACAATGAAGAACGAGATCAAAGACAGAGACATTCAGAGTATGTTGTTTTAAAACTAATAGAACCCTATAAAATATGGGAAGAAATGTCGCAGTTGACTTTTTTTTCTTCTCTTGAGTTGGCTGAGAAACTAAACGAAAGACGGACGTGTTTAGTTGGCACGGTGAATAAGGCCAGACAAGAAATTCCCGATTGTATAAAATCCGGAAAAGAACCGTTATATTCAACAAAAATATTGAAAAATCGAGAATCGGGTTCAACACTTACAGTTTACCAGTGTAAAACGAAAAAAAATTGATAATCCTAAGTTCAATGTATTCAAGCATTGCAATTGCTATCAATTCAAAGGAAACACGTGAAACCATCAGTTTTTATAATGAAACGAAATGTGGCGTTGATATTGTTAATCAAATATCAAGGCAATATTTAGTAGGGTGGTGCGAAAAAAGTCAAGTTGATATTTCCGAATCGCTATAGTGCGGAAAAGTTGCGATTGGTAAATACAAGAAAGACAATAAAAAATTCTTCAAATCGGACTTTATCTTCTGATCCCGCAAACCGCCTAAAAATTCCAAAAAATTGAAAATTTCCGATTTTTTCAAAATTTTTCTTTTTTTTACGTTTATATAATTTTTTTCGCTATAGGAAAAAATATTTGCAGTTTGTACTGTTTAATAATAATAATAATAATAATTGTGTTTAGAGAATATCTTCCGATCGCGCAAGCTCAATAAAAATCGGCAAAAATTCAATTTTGAGTGGTTTTCATGCATTAAAAATATAATCAACTGAGGTCAGTTTGCAGTCTCAGGTTAAGATTTAAATGTTAATTGATACTATTGAGCATATTAAGTTATTTTTAAACAACCTAGAACTTACCACGAAGAGTTCGTTTCAGGTCTGAAAAGTTTAGTAGTGCACCCAACTGCCGTTAGCCACGTTGAAAAACAGCGCTGAAGTCGGCGTACGCGCTCCCACCTAGTCTCACCTAACTCCATAAAATTTACAGAATAGTCAACTGGATTCAGATGAACTACATGGCATATACTATTTTGACGGAAGAAAGGACGATACCCCAGTTAAAGAAAGTATTGCAACTAAACAGGTTCGTCGAACTATTAAAGAGGAACACTTTCCTGTCATAAAAGAACGTGACTCAGTTTATTTAGGCCATGTGCCTCCAAACTCCGGGCCTGCTAAGGACATTGTAGCTTTCACAGTATCATGTCTTACTGAACAAGGGGTTTCACTAGAATACTTAGATTTGGTAGGCTGTGATAGTACAAATACCAATACTGGATAGAAAGGTGGTGCTATCAGAAAGCTTGAAGTTTATGTCTGACGACCACTGCAGTGGGTTGTTTGTTTATTCCATTTTGTTGAATTACCTTCCCGCCATCTTTTTCAACATTTGAATGTTGAAACTACTGGCCCAAGATCATTTAATACACCATTTGGACACAATATCATTGTTGTGTAAAGCTCTCGGTGATAAATTTTCAATTGACTGATTGTGAAATTCCAGAAATGGATAGGCAACTGTTGAGCAAGGACCAAAGATATCTTCTTGGCGTAAGTCAATCAATTAACAGTTACAACTTTCCAAATGACTTATTAAAGTGTGACTCCGGTCCAATTTCACATGCCAGATTGCTCACTTGTGCAAATAGAGCCCTTCGACATTACGCGAGCGTGGAAAACTCATCGGATGCCTTAAAGCCATATTGACATTTATTTTAAAATCTTACTTGCCAGTTTGTTTTGAAATAAAATGCTGTAAGTACATTACAGACGGGCCTACTCATCTGTACAGAGCAATTGAAACATCTCGATACTTTCGTGACAACCTGAAGAAAGTGTAGTCTTTGAAACTGAATGAAACTCGTTCTTTGCTCACTCGGAAAACCTACTGATGGCAATGGTCTTTTATAAAAGGAGGCACATAAGAGATCTAGGGCTGTTAAAAGCCAGGCAGAATGTTTCAAATGGTAAAGGCATCTGAATCTTTATCACTCCTACAATCCAAAATTAATTGATTGTAATGTAGCAAAATTAACATTTCCACCGCTTTTTCGGAGATTAACCCATGAAGAAATACATTTCTTCGTTCAATCAGGTCATATCTCAGTCTAGGATGATAAAAAGTTTTTCAACCACACGTAAGATGTCCAGCGGTGCATTAAATCGGTAACGGAAGCATCATTTAAGGTATGTGGGCCCCAATCAAGAAAGCATCAGAGCCACACTGAAATCAATGTCCATAATACCAGACATTACCACCAAATCGCAGTACAAAGTTGCGTCTAAAAGTCAGACTTAAACAGATGACATAACAAATTGTATATCTTATACTGTCACGACACTAGTTTTTTTAATACAGTGGTTTGATTCTATTATAACAAATTATGTATTTAAGTAATGTAAATAGCAAACACCCTCATTGGTTGGATGGAGGATAGGGTGTGGTTTGAACTCGAAGTGCAGCTACCTTCCCGTGGTGAGTTCTGGTTTGTTTAAACATTATCAAATATCTAAACAAGCAAAGAGTTGTACATTGTACAATTTATATGCAAATGTTAATATTGGAACGCAAACTGATCTCAGGTGATTATTTTCTTTATTCATCAAAATCACTGAAAATTGAATTTTTGCCGATTTTTATTGAGCTTGCGTGATCGGAAGCTATTCTTTAAACGCAACTGTTTATTTTTAATATTATTAAACATTACAATCTGCAAATATTTTTCACTATAGCGATAAAAAATATATATACGTAAAAAAAGAAAAAAATTGTGGAAAAATCGGAAATTTTCATTTTTTTTAATTTTTAGGCGGTTTGCGGGATCGGAAGATAAAGTCCGATTTAAATAATTTTTTTTTATTTTTCTTGTATTTACCAATCGCAACTTTTCCGCACTATAGCAACTCGGAAATATCAACTTGACTTTTTTCGCACCACCCTAATATTTAGTCAAAGTAGGTTCAATAAAATGGCCAATTCACACATTCTACAATATTTTAGACTTTGCTGCCATAAATGCTTGGATTATTTTCAAAGGTGTGACGGGGAAAAAGTATCAAGGCGTACATTTATCCAAACATTAGCTGAAGAATTGCGAGCAGAATATATTAAAAAATTCACTAAAAAAGCAGGAGCGATGAAGATGAACTGCGGACTGAAAATTCTCTAAGCGTAGGAAATGTGAGGTTAACAAATGTCATGGAAATGTGACAAATAAAATATGTTCTTCTTGTAAAAGAATGACATGTGGCAAATACACAAAATATGTCAGCTATAAATGTATTGACTGTAAATAACGTAAGTAGTTGAAATTCCCCAACTGTCTTATTTATGTGAGCAAATTTCCGCCAACCTTAGCACTGAAGACGTTATGCTATGTGCTACCGGAACCGGTATGCATAAAATTTAAAATTATTCGTGCTTTTTACGTTGATATTTTTGCATTTCTATTATGTTCCACCAAGCTCATCTTAACAATTAATATAAGTAGTTATTTCTTTTCTTTATATTTTCATTTCAGCTTGCAAAAATATTCTTATTTTACAGGTATAATATTATTTCTTTTTACCTCATACATTTTCATATCATGCTTCAAAATTATTATTATTTTACAGATGTAATAATATTTGTGTGTAGCATACATATTTTCATATCATCTTGCAAAATTATTCTCATTTTACGGATATATCATGTATGTGCTCTCTATATAATTTCATAAAATCTTGAAAACTATTCTTATTTTACAGATATAATATTATTTGTGTATACGATATTTATAAAAAGAATATTAAAATGCACATTTTCTTCGAATTTTTCGCTTAATATCGACCAGTTTCAAAATGACACCTGGCCGGGTGGGTTTAGGGGGTAGCAAGATTTCCGGCGTTCTGTGTTAAGGGGTCTCAGGACACTTAAAGCTTTAAAATTTTCGAAATTTTAATTTTTTTTTAGATGTTAAACTCCTATTTTTTCTGAACATTTTGATGTAATTGTTTCCTTGAAATTCCTATTAGAACTGAAGTTCTGGCTTTTACATTTATACACGTTCAATAGCTGAAGCGTCGTTTCGGAAACTTTGAAGCTATTTTTCTCCAAATGACGTTTTTGGTCATAACGCGCACCATATCTCAGAAACTTATGAATATTTTTTCATGAAATTTTCAAAACATATGTTTCATGTTAGTTTGCATAACTAAATCTAAAATTTCCTTTTTATTGTTCAAAACAATATTTTTTAGGTGATTATACTGTTGAAATTTTCTTAATCTTGCATTAGCTAAATACAACTTCGTATTAAAAATATAAAAAAAGCTTTAAATACAAGTTTATTTAGGTTCAGAGTAATTATTATAATCTGAAGTATAAGTAGGCACCAAAATTTTCATTCTAGTTGCAATACTTATTTTGTAATCGTAGCGTAAGCTGTTATGTCGATTTTTTACTCGTCAAATGTCTAACAGTTTGGAGACCCCTGTAAATGCTAATTCTGCATCTTATAATTTTTTAACTACATGGAAATAAAGAACATACTTATATATTTTATTCAAATTTGTCTTAAAATCAAATACATTTTAAGATATTAAATGTTGAAAATGGTCTTTTTTTTTTCATTTTTTCCAATTTTAAGAGCCCCGAGACCCCTTAAATAATAACAGGATGCTGAAATCATGCAACATTTAATTTTACAATGCGTGACAATTAACTTATTTAAACATACCAGGATTAACAATTAAAGCATTAGTTTATGCAATATTTCTAGAACATTCAGATCAGGCCTAATAGACATTTGTTTTATAGGCAGCTTCTTCTGCTTCCTTGTTTCTAGCTAACATAATTTTTTCTAAGGAGCCATTTGAAAAGGAAATTCTTTGCATTCTTCTGGGTTTCAATTTGTTCTATTAGCACTGGAACCGTCGTGTTTTTTTTAGATACCTGAATCTCGCATTCCTCACATTGATTTATAAGATCACTTATTGTAGCTTTATTCAGAGTTGCCACGTTTATCTTCTAAATTTGTACTTGGAGAGGTATGATTATAGTTTGAGACTTCCATTGTTAACTTGTCTCAACAATGGATAAATGCTGTTTCGAGAGCCGCAATAATTGCCAGTCGAAGCCAAATGAACGGGAGTTCAATTGTTGATGATTCGATGTATACGCCACTAATCAACATCCGTAGTCAAGCTCTCGTTAATTTCACTTTGACTTTGGGTTTTCACCCCCAAGGCCGGTTGAACTGCTGTCGTGAGTGCTGATAGCTGATTTCGATAAGATGAAATATTTTATTGGAGATCAGTTGAGATTAAATAATTAACTGAAAAAGGCCTTTTCCTCTCGGATTATAAGATCAACATCGGTATTCTCTCTGACAAATCCAATTCGCTGCAGTTAATTTTGCAAATGACAGTTTAAAAATCAGACAGAAAATGCCTTTAAAAAATATTATAAACCAGTCGAAAACATATACTGAATGTTATACATAATTGTCTTAAAATGTTAAAAAATAATAATTGAAGCCGTTCGTAACAATTTCATATAACCGTTTAAGTACTAATGCAAAGTTAAAAGCTAATACACCGGGAGCAGAACAGACAATCACCTCATCGAGTTCACGGCTGAAATTCCAGAATTAGTTAAAATTCGATTGATTCGCATAGGAAAACGCAATCGGTTTGTCATGTCATAACTTCATGAAAAATACCTGAAAATCCAATTTTAGCGGTTGATTCGTAGGTTTACCATTGTGTTTTCCTGCTCCCAGTCGTCTATGTTTTCATACCTTTGGGTGCAGGAAAACAAAAGGGTAAACCTACGAGTCAACCGTTAAAATATATTTTTCAGGTGTTTTCCACCAAGATATGACTTAGCAGACCGATTGCGTTTTGATATGCGAATCGATTTTTAACTAATTAGGGAATGTATGTGGTGCCGCCTCTCGGAAGTTGAGTGTATAGCTGACTGAGTTTATTTAAAATTTTAAAAGCATAACTCATATTTATTGAAGAATAAAATAGTTCCAATAGCATAAATTTTATCTTACTTTTCTGAAGACATGGATCAATATTTATGGTTTTCTTATACGAGGTATCAGCGAATAAGACCCTGATTTCAAAATTAAATATTTAAAAAACAAAGATCAATAGAATCATGCGGTAAACGGTTTGTTCATTAGTTAAGCTGTAAAAATGTTATACAGAAGTTTCAAAATTTATTTGCAAAAACTGTTAACAGATGGCGTTGTAATCGCAATGTTTATAAATTGTGCTTCGAAGTCCAAAGAACTAGCGTCTCATTCGTAGATGGCTCCCTATGGAAGAACGGAAATTGGGAAAGTCCACTTTTTCGTTGGGGCTATGTGCAAAAATGGAGACATCTGGTCACAGAATTATTACATCAGCTTTAATTTTAGAGAATTTCAATTAATAGAAAGTTCAATAAATGCTTAGAAATCATTATATAAAAACTTATTAAAATATTTTATTAAATTAAATTTTTAATGCCATATAAGTATTTAAATCAAAATGCATATATTTAGAAAAATAATTTTGTACTTCTTATTTATTTTTTATATTTTTAAATGACGTCATAATAATTTGGTATTATTGTTTATACCTGTTTATTCCTTTATATTATAAATAAAAAAGTATTTTTGCACTTTTCATTTATTTTTAAATCACGGTATAATATTTTCATTTTAGCACAACACATATATATCTGTTCTTTGTAAACAAAGATTTAGGGACAGAAATTGTGCATTAAATTATTTCATTTTTAAAAGGAATTGGTGATAGGTCATATCATCAACGTCGAAGCCGAAGCAAAAGTATTTTGGAGGCTGCATTCCTTACCAACACTTCGGATCTTATAGCTGGAAGCTGCACCATACTTCTGTCCTCAATATTAAAAAAAAAGGAAAATGAGTTTTTAAAATTAAAATGTTTTCTTAACTTAATTAAGTTTTTAAAAATAAACTTTGTATTTTTTCATTCAAACTATTTTCTACAATTTTAAAAAAAAATGATTTATGAATCATTATTATAAATGTTCAATGATTTAAAAAAAGGGGGGTTGTTTTAGGCTTAATTAAATTTTAAAACTAGAAGCTTTAGATATTTTTTTATTTAAACATTTTTTGCACAATTTAACCCTTGAATGTCAGGTGTTGCTTTTCGGCAACATACCCAGTTTAGGCTTCTAAAATACTATTAGAATAATTTTGAAGCTATAATGTCTAGTGCTGCCAATAAAATACATTCTGAAAATGTTATTTCTACATGTACTTTTTGTTTTGTCTGGAAGCTTGCGAAATATCTTATTTTGTTCTGCTGTGAGCAAGTAAAATTTATTTCTTTTCATAGTTCCTAAAATTTTTGTGTGTTTAATTTTATAAAATTTTATGGAGAAAAATTATTTTTTCAATTAAAGACCAGTATTGCCGATTAGTAACAAACAGTTTTTTAGCCGTAAACCATACTTAAAACAAAATATGATTTTTTAAGTATTTTTCCCATGATTTATTTAAAAAATGAAAGTCAAAAAACATTATTAAAATGATTTTTAAAAAATGAGGCATTTAAGGGTTAAATAAATAAAGATTTCCAATTTTTTCAAATTCTCGTCTACTTCGATTTGATTCCACGATCCACCAATCGGGAGAGAAAATACATACCACAGAGATACTGGTATCCAGACCGAAAATAGCTTATAACAAAATTTCAAACAAATCTCAATTATGTCAACACATGGCTCCGTTTCTGCACATCAACCAAATAAAATATTTTAATAAGTTCTTATTTAATGATTTCTAAACTTTTTACTGAAAATTCTATTAATTAAAATTCTCCAAAATTAAAGATAATGGAATAATTCTGTGATCAGATGTCTCCAATTCTGCACATCACCCCGAAGAAAAAGTGGACTTTCGTTCTTCCCGATTTTCGTTCTTCCATAGGGAACCATCTAGGAATGAGACGCTAGTGCTTTTGGACTTCGAAGCACAATTTATAGGCATTGCGATTACAGCGCCATATGTTAACGGTTTTTGCAACTAAATTTTTAAACTTCTCTATAATATTTTTACAGCTTAGATAATAAACAAACTGTTTACCGCATAATTTTATTGATATTTGTTTTTGAGATATTTCCCTAGTAGCAAATTGTGTCTGGCCCTTGAATGGCCTCTCATCGAAATCCGATTACACGATAAGTGGCCGATTATCGTATTCTCATCGGACAGGGATGATTTTCATCGGCAATTACTCAGAAATGTCTCATTGGCCTTAGATCAATGGATGATCGCAACCTGATGAATTTTAGAAAAAAATATGATGAATCCCCGAGGAGTACGATTTCATGACGATGAATGTCCGATGACTTTGAGATGAGTTATCAAGCAAATTTTGATGAGAAAAGCGATGAATTATAGATTGGTTGGTTGGGTGTATAAATGAAAGCGATTTCAGAATATTTATTTTCAGATTTTGCGAAATATACATACATTAAAATTTTAGGAGTTAGAAATTTAAATATGCTCACTTTTAATTTCTATTAGCTTTACTACAATCATTTGAAACAAAATATTTAAACAAAAATATCCAAATTTTGTTTTATTTTTTGAGGGGGGAGGGGGGCTGAATTAAAGTTCCATATTTTCTTAGTTTATTTCTGAACAAATACTACTCCTTCATTTAAATAATCCTATTAAATTCTATTATTTATCCTCTTCCTAGAGCCTTTTATTTTAAATAAAGTTTGCTTGCTGAACTCAAACTGATTTATTTAAAAAAAAAAAGGCTCTAAAAAGGGGATTTTCCAATATTAATACTTAAAAAAGGGATTTTTTAAGTATTAATATTGGACTAACAATTACCACTGTTATTGTTTATCATTTTGTTTGATAGAAATATTTTAAAAGAATTTTGTTAATTCTAAATTATTGTTCTGCTTTGATAAGTTTTTGCCCTTTAAATTTTTCATTTTAAAATGTGAAAGGTTATTTCTTTCATTTTATTCGACTTTAAGAGATGAAAAATGCATTGGGCCTTTTTTCTACCAAGGTACATATGAATAATTCAGTAAGTTATACTATTGTATAAACACTCATAACTCACAAGAGTGCATATTTTTAAATAAGCATTTTTTGGAGGGGGGGAGGGTTAAGGTGGGATTCAGGTGTCTAATTAGGTACAATTTAGGTCTGTTCGGAGATCCTTGACAAGAGGCATACAAAAGAAAAAGGCCCTCACACCCTCCTCGTTTAAATAAAGACCATTTTTTATCACACAAACTGTCCCAAACACATACCCATATTTGCCAATAAGCCGTTTTTCCCAAAAATAAATACTTTGAACCAGAAAATTTATTTAATTAAATGTGTCTTGCCTCTATGTGGTAGAGATTTGAAACATACTTTATTTCATTAAATAAAATTTCTGGTTTAAAGTCTTTTTCTTCTTTCATTACGTGGGAAGGTGGTAATAAGTATGCTTATATTTTTTTTTCTTAAATATTTCATAATTCATATCTGTAAAGTATAAAAAATAAAACTCTTGAAGAAGCACACCGTAATAACAGATTATATTTCTAAATCAAATGTATGAATTAGGTTCAGCTTTGCAAGTCCCATTTTTAATTCAAATCCATTTCATTTAACCCCTTGAGTAAGTGATTATGTTCCTGTAATGTTAAATTCACACCGGATCTTTGAAAATTTTTGTTTCAAAATAAGGAAAAGCAATTTTACAAGTTTTTTCCATCAAAGTTACAAAAATAAAATTTATTTAAAAGTTTCCGGTGCAAATCTTGATTAAACTTAGGTGAGATAAAATATATCCCATCGCCTCTCAAGGGGTTAATATTCACAACTTTCACGTCTACGGTTAATTTCTTTTCTATTAGTACTACCTAGATGTTTAAGGGAAAATCTTATGTCACGCTGATACTTCAAGACTGCATTGTCTGTGAAAACTTCTGTAAAGTAGGTCTTTCCCCCTCTGAAATATTTGTATCTTTAATATGATTTAAGAAAAATAGATAGAAAAACTATTTTAATTAATATTTTAATAATTATTGATCAATCTAATTGTCCAATTTATTTGAAAATAACTTTTTGAGCCTTTCTGATAATTTTTTTCCCAAAACACTGCTGCAATGATTTTTTTCATTCAAAAAATTTACATAAATTTATATTCATTATGGAATTGGGCTTCATTAGCACAGGATCAACATTCTCTGGAAGTGTAGGAAAAAAATTTTCAACACCTAAACTTATGCATCCAGATGGTCACAATAGTTGAATGCGAACAAATCCACACAACGTGGAATAAGGAAAGGCTTTAATGCTCGTGATATTATTTAAAATGTTTAACTGTTTTTGTTTATTAATCCATAAATTTCATGACTGAAACAAAATTTAAAATACTACTGTAGTAGTTATACAGTCAAACCTCGTTAACATAAATTTCAAGGCAAATTAAAAGATTTTCCCTCATGTTATCATCAATAGTTTATATTATTAGTAACAAAATCGTTGTATTAATTTTGACAGGCATTGTAGGAACAATTCATATTAAAAGTATACCAGGTTAATTCTGTACATGTTAATGAGGTTTGAATGTACTTTTTGTTGTTTAATAGCAACATCCATCTCCTGTTAGTTTCTGTTTCATAGCTGCCAACTTGTACGTATTTTTCTTACCACTAAAATTTTATAGAATTTTTTTATTTATTTAAACGTTAAAATTGCTTGAATTGCGGTGATTAAATTAACTAAAATTTTCTGTTACATTTTAGTGGTATGAAAAATCCGTACAAGTTGGCAGCTATGCTGTTTAGATATTAGGGCAGATGACTGAAAAAATACATTATCTTAATTCATTTTTTTTTCAGTTTTATATCTCTATGCCTACATAAAACATCACATTAATGTTAGCTATTTTATCTTATTGTTTCTAAACTTGAAGTGTTGTTTTAAGAATCTACATATACTATCTGCATTTTTTAATTACTACATTAATAATATACCCCAATTTCTAGTGCATACTCTGCTGATCAAACAAACATGTTTAGATCCAGGAATGTTAATAAATAAGATTTATCTTATTTCTATTTTCTACATATTATGCAACATATTTAAAGAAACTTTCTTGATGTAAAATTTATTGGATCGGCTGCAAACTATGTACATCTGAAATTAGAGTACACAAAAAGTACTTAAATTCTGTTCAATTAACTTGCTCAATTCATATAAATGTACTATTTGAAAGTTTTATTAAGGTTAAACAATGACAGAAAAAAAAAAAAATTGTTGCTTCTTCCCGTAACACTTCATAGAAATCTAAACACAAATCTTCTAAGTTAAATAAGTTTCTGAAGCAATTTATTGTCACAGAATGATTCAAACGTGGCTGTGTATATTCACATCCCATAAAAAAGTAGAAGTAATAAAATATTTATTGAATATTCATGCATAAGAATTAAATGAGGACGTCAGTTTCAAAACTTGTCTTATCTAAAAGTTAAAAAATCGAGTTTTCTCTGTCATTCTATTCTACTGGTACTGGTGGACATGAATTGAGAAAACAATACAATCTGCAAAACACTAGCTTTACTGTGTATTTCTGGCATTGTAAAATCTTGGTTTAGAATGAAGACCAACGTGATCAGAGGTTTTTCACGATTTCTGAAAATTTGATTTTCTGGATAAGGCGAATTTTGAAACTCATGTCCTCAAATATAGCTAATAATTTCAAAAGCAAACTTTAATTAACTCTGATATAAATTTAAGATTTATTTATTTTTAAATAACACATAATATAACATACACATCAAAAGAAATTCAAGGTAAGTTTAAATATATAAGTGCATCAATTACACTGTTTATAATTAATGTTCCAACAGGAACAAACAAAAACTAATGCATTTAAAATAACTTCGGAAAAAAAAATCGCAAGGGAAGGTTGATCTGTATTTTTCATTTGAAGTCTGTCATCTGGGTAATTACATGAAGTATCTTGTTTTAGAAGTGTTCTAGCCAAATTATCAGGACGGAATGCCATCTTTTCTTAAATGTAGCTAACAAAACTGCTGACAATATTTCATTTTCTGCAGTGTAGAGAGGGGATATCATGAATGTCATCAGATGTAAAATGCAGTTCACAAAGCTAGACAAAAAGAGAAAAAAATAGTAAATTTTTGTGCATAATCATGTGTTGTGTATATACATATAAAACTGTGGTTTATTTCAGTAAGCTTTATTTAGTACCCTTGTATTTTATTTCAATGAGAGATATATGGGGTCATTCAAAAAAGTCCATTTTGAAATTTTTAAGAAAGAAAAAATATCTTTTGAAAAGGATTGAATACTTATTCAAAAAAGAAACTGAAGGTGAATTTGGGATTTTGGCCCCAGCTTAGTATTTTTTTTTTTTTTAAATCTTGGATTTTTTGGGTCTGCACAGTTTGAAATAACAGCAAAATTGTAATAATTTTAAGCCAAGATAGAATTTGTTAAGGCCAAACCTGAAAATTTTAGTCTGTGCAGACCTTTAATGTCTACTGTTATTTCAGTTAATTTTTCTATATACAAGTTAAAATTAACAAACATAAAACTTTCCAAATAGGAACCGGCAAATTTGCAAAGAAAAAAAAATTAAGACTTCATATACAAAATTACACTTTGTTTCTATAAACAGTTTCAGTGTTTAAATAACCATTTTACAAAGAGCCAATTTTGGAGATTTTCTTCAGATTGAAACCTGGTACTTATCAAGTATACCCTACAGATTTCACCCAAAATCTTATTTCAAACAACAAAAACCAGCTTTTTGCTATAAAGAAAAGGTGGTTTTATGATTTCATGGAATCCTCTATAATTTTCTTTAAAGGCAGGATACCATTCATTGAGCCGAAAAAGTAGGTCAATTTCATCCTCCCCCCATAGAAAGAATAAAGTACCACAAAAACTGAAATTAACCAGTTATTATTCGTAGTTTGTAGTATAACAGATATTTTTTATTATACAACAACCCCAGTAGCAGAAAATTCTCCATGTGCCTGTGACAGATACTTCAGGGACAAAAAATAATCTGCAGGTAAAATATTTTTACAATTGAAGCGTTAATTAATCAAACAATCACTTACATGTAACGTTTTTAGACATTTTAAAATATTTTATTAATAACAATATTAACTTTTTGTATTAAGTAATAAAGAAAGAGCTAAACATAATACTATGAAGCAAAATAAAGGTCTGACGAAGAAGAATCTGCAAAAGAGAAAAGAAAATCTGCGAAGCTCGTCTCCTGTTTCGAACATTCTGCTACCGGGACAACAACTATTAAAACTGATGGCAATATTGTCAGTTGCATATACAACATTTTTAGCATGACATGTAAAATACAGTTTAAATGGATCACCCAATCATGTTTTTCTTTTTGGAAATAGCAGAATATTTTGCGGGCCCATCAGCCTTTTACATATGTAATTATAATATATTCTTTGAGCTACACCGAAGTTAAGAGATAAAAGTTTTCAGAAAAAAGATGACACTTTTTTTCTGAAAACAATTTCGCCCCCCCCCCCCCAAAAAAAAAAAAAATCAAATTTCAATGAACTGCTGTAAAATTTGTAAAAAGTTTACACCACCATCGTTATTTTATGTCACACAGACCTTTCGATTTGAGACAGACTGCACGCAGATTGAAGAGAAAATTTACTATTTTTGGCTTTATTTTCAGTCACACAGATAATTTTACAACATCTGTTTTATTTCAGGTCCAAGGTGCATAAAACCAAGCAAAAAAAAAAAAATACAATTTTGTATAATTTTTATTCTTGGAAACCTGAAAAGAAAAAAAAAAAGCCAAATTTTCACAATTGGGGGGGGGGGGGTTCCAATTTCGAAATTATTTATGTTTCCACAGACATGAGGGAGAAGAGGGGAAAAAAAGGGAGGGGTGAAAAAAAATAACAACAATTTAAAAAACAACTCATAAGCATTCAACGTTTATCTTTAAAAATCACACCTTTCAAAACTGCAAGTTTATGTAGTTAAAAAAATTTTTCATTACAACACGTTAATTTGGCATGGGCCCGATTATTGAAAATTCATCCTTTTGATTGACACTTGGATAAAAAACATGAAATGGTCCTTAAAAATAGACTTCTACACGGTTTTCTTGATGTGTAATCATAATTATATTTATTAAACCATTTGAAAATTTTAAATGATAAAAAGAGTAGGCATATAAATTTTTAAATACATTATTTTTTTTATCTTTTCTACTTTTTAGTGTTTAAATATTTTGTTGTTGCAGATTCACAGTCAGTTGGCATATTTTCGAAGAAATGATTTGACACATTATCTTCATTGTTTTTGTACTCATAAACAATTATAACTACACTTCTTCTAAACTGTTTACTCAATGTATAATCATAATTATATTAATATTAAACTATTTGAAAATTTGAAATGATAAAAAAGTAATATTTTTAAATACATTTTTTATTTATTTATATTTTCTACTTTTTAGTGCTTAAAATATTTTGTTACTGCAGATTCACAGTCAGTTGGCATATTTTGGCAGAAATCATTTGACACATTATCTTCGTTGTTTTTGTACTCATAAATAATTACAACTGCAAAAATTATTTGGCAATTTATCAACATTTTCAAAATCACTTTGTGGCAACCTTTATTTACATTTTAAAAACATTCACAGATTGAAATATCTTTATAAAATAGTTATCAATGTATCAAACGCACAAACAATTATTTGTTTTATATTGATACCATTTAATATACACATTAAAAAACTATTAGTTTAATTTATGCATAAATAAAACATAACAATTAATACAATATATATATATATATATATAATAAGAAATAAGCCATATATAGTTAGACATTTTTTATTGGTCGCAATTTCAGTTTCACGACAGTTTATAATATTTGCCAAGAAATCACACTTCCTTAATCTTAACTCGGTCATGACTGAGTTATGTCACAGCCCCTATAATAAAGAAGTATTTGTTACGTTAGTGTATAACTTAACATACTCTTTGAAGTAGCAAGAGACGTCAAGTTACGTCTGGTAACTCAAAAACATTAACGTTTAACATGGATCAGTTTATACCAACCAAAACACGAATTTTCTGCTTAAAATCAATACGAATCGAACAACAAAAAAATTCTACAAACTGAAGAGAAAGGAAAGTAATACATATTTTAATACAATTATGGAAAAAAGTCTATAATTAAATGTTTCATATAAATACTGTCTTTTTTGCTTTGAACAGTTTGAACACATACAAATTTATTAATATTTAAATACAGTAGAACCTCGATCCATCGTTTTTCAAGGTGTGTGTGGAAAAAACGATAAATGCAGGAAAACGATGAATGTGGTCTAACGTCAAAACACGAAAAAAAAAAAAAAAAAAAAAAAAAACCAAAGTTTAAGCATTACTTACTAATACATGCAATGTATACAGTATATTAATAAATACTAATTTGTTACAGACCAAACTGTAAAATAAATAAATCAAAGTTGTAGAAAATGGATATTTATTCTAAAAATGAGTAATTTTATATTCAGTTTTTCGTTCATTTTTTAAATTAAACAACAAATTTTCATGTCATTTTCTGTAATTTCATGTACATATAAAAAAGTTCGTATAGTTTCAAATGCCATAATTAAATCAGACAGACTTTGCGCTGGTGTAGGCTTAGCTTCATCGGCATGAACATTATCCTCTGCTTCTTCGCCATTATTTTCATTTTTTGCATCATCACGCATTTCTTCTATGCTTAGGACACCACATGTCGCAACATCTCGATCAATAGAAATATATCGTTAAATTTTGTAACAGAGACATCCTGTTTTACACGCAACCACTCTTCATTTGCATTATCGTCAGCATATTCATTATTTTCTTTCCCTTCTGTTGAGCATTCTTCATGAGTTTTTTGCAAAAAAACTGCATTTCACGAAACACTTCTGGATGGAATGAAGAAGTTACTCCATGCCAAGCTGAAAGTACAAAATGAATAGCCTGCAGAAGCTCTATTTTTGGAGTACGTTCTTTTGCTTATTCCATGAAACAAAGATATTTCACTAGCTTTCTCCTGTAAAATTGCTTAAAACAATTGATTATTCTGGCATCAAGAAGATGTACGACCTCTTGATAATCTCTGCCCCCCCCCCCCCCCTCCCGAAACAGCTCAAATGAGTTATTTTAGGATAAAAGAAGTAATTCCAGTTTGTATGTCATATGGATCCGCTTGACCTTCAATTTCATTTCGGTGGGGAGAAAAATTTTACAACGATGAATGCGGGAAAAAGATTTCTTGACGAACGATGAATGCGGGTTTCGTTAACATTATTTAAGTATAATTTGTGCAGGGACCATAGAAGTAAAACGATCAATGTGGGAAAACGATGGATGCTGGAACGATAGATCGGGGGTTTCACTGTATAGTATAGATGCTGCTTAATGTGATTACTTCGGGACCACAAGTTTTTGATAACAATAAACAGGGTTTTAAAACACCCAGCACACTGGTCTAAAACTCGGGGTTTTCTTAAAAAAAAAAAAAAAAAAGTGGGGGGGGGGGACTTTATTGAGTTTTTTTGCAGAACACTTTAAACTTCTACATAATACATATACATTTATCAGTGAAACCTGGGTATAATTTTGCATTAATTAAGTATGATTTAGCAAAATATATATATAAAAAATTAAGTTAATTTAAAAAGTACATTTGTATCTCATGGGACCGGTTTGCTGCATTAAGAATATATTGAACCAACTACAACTGAATTTTTTTATATAATTCTTAATATAATTCAAAATATTTTTCACACAAAGCGATGCTTTTAGCATGATGCGTTAGGTCGAGACATGATGATTTTGAAAACACTAACAGGCTGATATTACACATAATCACATTAAGCAGCATCTACTGCAAAAAGTAGTTTCTTTAGCATAAACATAATTATAATTACCGTTAAACAGATTTCTCTAAAAAGTCACGCTGCAAGGGGAACACTGTTTGCATTCTCAGAGTGGACTCTCAGGAATTCTAGGTATATCCTAAGGATAAAAAAAAAAAAAAGTAATTGAAATGTAAAAAAAATATTGGATTTCATTAAAGTACTGATACACAAAAACAAGTTGGAAATTGCACGTCAAACGTAGCTAATGAGGTGCGTTCGTACTATAGCTAGTTTTATAAATATTTTTTGCACCGCATATTGTACTCACTGAATGTATATTTTAGTACGGTTCAATAAGTGCATATCCATTTCATTCTGTTGGCTGTAACATTATTAAAATGCACTTGAATTTTTTTTTTTTCCCATTGGCCGTAATGTAATGGAAAACTTTAGACTATCCCTGTCATTAAACTATAGATCTGATTTTCATAAAATTTGAAATGACTCAACAAAATATTGCAATAATTATATATTTAAAATTTCAGAACATTCGGTTGGGTAATTTTTCCTCAGTTATATACAGAGTGACAGACAGACAGACGTACTGACTGAATGACAACTATAGCTACATATTTATATAATTACGAATGCACCTAAAAAGGAATTTTGGTAATGTAAAAATAGTATTGACTATGGGCTTATTTGTCAGGGCATAAAGCCCGGCGGCCCTACTACTAACTACTTTATGCACCCAGGGGTCCTTACTGCTTTTTTTGATTCACCCTTTTATTTAATTTAATCGAAAAATACATCAATCAGCTGCAAAAAAAAATCAGAATTTCACTAATTGGCCGAAGGAGAAAAAAACCCAGCTAAATTCATCGAATAGGCAAGGGAAATGCAAAATTTGTTAATTGATTGTAAAGAGGGGGGAAAAAATCAAGAAATATGTCAACTCCACACAAGAAAAAAACTGAAATCTTTTAATTGTGATCGATTAATGGGAAAAAAATATCAAATTGTCTACTCATCTCAGAAAAAAAACATGAAATTTTTCAATTCAACAGAGGAAAAACAGAGTAAATTTTGTCAATCAATCGTAAAATGAAATGGCAGGATTTATCAATCGTCGCAAAAATTTTATAACCGCTGAAGACAGGGCTTGAAATTCAATTTTTAGGGTTTCGTTCATCTGATGAAACCCTATTCGTCTCGCTCCTCTGTCAGTCTGTCACAGAGCCCGTTCTAGTCTTTTCTGCGAACCATTCACAAAATTTGAACTTTTCCGTGCCCTATGATGAAATTTGCATCCCCCCCCCCCATGATCCTTCGATGAAATTCACGATTTTTCAGCAGCCATTCGACAAAATTTGAGTTTTCGTGATCCTTCGAAGAAATTGGAGTTTTCGCGATCCTTCGAAGAAATTGGAGTTTTCGCGATCCTTCGAAGAAATTGGAGTTTTCGCGATCCTTCGAAGAAATTGGAGTTTTCGCGATCCTTCGAAAAAATTGGAGTTTTCGCGAACCTTCGAAGAAATTGAGTTTTCGCAATCCTTCCAAGAAATTGGAGTTTTTGTGATCCTACGAAGAAATTGAGTTTTCGCGATCCTTCGAAGAAATTGGAGTCTTCACGATCCTTCGAAGAAATTGGAGTCTTCACGATCCTTCGAAGAAATTGGAGTCTTCACGATCCTTCGAAGAAATTGGAGTCTTCACGATCCTTCGAAGAAATTGGAGTCTTCACGATCCTTCGAAGAAATTGGAGTCTTCACGATCCTTCGAAGAAATTGGAGTCTTCACGATCCTTCGAAGAAATTGGAGTTTTCACGATCCTTCGAAGAAATTGGAGTTTTCACGATCCTTCGAAGAAATTGGAGTTTTCACGATCCTTCGAAGAAATTGGAGTTTTCACGATCCTTCGAAGAAATGAGAGTTTTCACGATCCTTCGAAGAAATGAGAGTTTTCACGATCTTTCGAAGAAATTGGAGTTTTCACGATCCTTCGAAGAAATTGGAGTTTTCACGATCCTTCGAAGAAATGAGAGTTTTCACGATCCTTCGAAGAAATTGGAGTCTTCACGATCCTTCGAAGAAATTGGAGTCTTCAGGATCCTTCAAAGAAATTGGAGTTTTCACGATCCTTCGAAGAAATGCGAGTTTTCACGATCCTTCGAAGAAATGCGAGTTTTCACGATCCTTCGAAGAAATGCGAGTTTTCACGATCCTTCGAAGAAATGAGAGTTTTCACGATCCTTCGAAGAAATGAGAGTTTTCACGATCCTTCGAAGAAATGAGAGTTTTCACGATTCTTCGAAGAAATGAGAGTTTTCACGATCCTTCGAAGAAATGCGAGTTTTCACGATCCTTCGAAGAAATGCGAGTTTTCACGATCCTTCGAAGAAATGCGAGTTTTCACGATCCTTCAAAGAAATGAGAGTTTTCACGGTCCTTGGAAGAAATGAGAGTTTTCATGATGCTTCGAAGAAATGAGAGTTTTCACAATGCTTCGAAGAAATTGGAGTTTTCGCGAACCTTCGAAGAAATTGAGTTTTCGCAATCCTTCCAAGAAATTGGAGTTTTCGTGATCCTACGAAGAAATTGAGTTTTCACAATCCTTCAAAGAAATTGAGTTTTTGTGATCCTTCGAAGAAATTTGAGTTCTCGCGATCCTTCGACGAAATTTGAGTTTTTAGCGATCCTTTGACGAAATTTACGCTTCTTTCGCGATCTCTTGACAAAATTAGCGGCATTTTTCATGATTTTTTGATAAAATTTGAGTTTTTTTTTTTTTTTTTTTTTTTTTTTTTTACAAAATCCTGCACCGGTTCCTTCCATATTTTTAGTCGCCAGTCTTTCAAGTTTAATCGCCGGGTGGCGAGTGCTTATTTTCATCTTTACGACAAATCCCTTTTGATTTTCATAAAATAAAAATAAAATTATATACAGTCGACTCTGTAAAATCTGCACACTTAGGGACAGAGGGTTTTGCGGATTACACATCTTTGCAGATTATAGATCATCCATTTGTTTACATTTTACTTTTTAGAGTCTGGCAATAAATTAGAAACAACTGCACACAAATTATAATTACAATGTAAAAGAAAAACATAATGCATTATTATTTTACTAATTGTATTAATTTTTTTAAACGTTGACACAACATAATGGTAATTTCAGTTTTGCTTTGTTGTCAATAATTTTTTTCTATAGTCTATGAACAATCATTACTTTTTGCTCTGAGATAAAATTTTGTTGCCCTGGAAAATTTAAACATTTATGTCCAATTTATATTTAAATATTTATTCATTGGAGAATTGATAACTTATGAAAAAAAAATACCAAATTTAACTTTATCTAAGAGTTTAACTGTTAATGGAATTTTCATTGTTTACATTACAACATGTAGTCCGGATAATAGACATTGGCGAATTATACATCAGCGGATTTCACAGAGTTGACTGTATTTAATAGTTCACTTATATATTATATTAAAAAAAAGAAAAAAAAAGAAAAAAAAGTCGCCAAACAATGTGATTTAAGACCATAAAGTTTATAAGTGTAAAATGGTCACATTTGTTACATGTTTATCATTTTTGGACCACAGTCAAATATCTTGTCTGTGCATTCTAATTATAGAAGATTGCTAAGAAAGTATGGCAACAACCAATCAAGACTGCAGTGAAGATAACCAAACTATGGCTGTCAGAATGATTGGTACAAAATTGCATTTTTTTTTTTTTTTTTTTTTTGCTTATTTCTACTATTATATATATATCCCCCAATCTTTATGTTTCGAGCTAAATTTGCTGTGTCAGAACTGATTAATAAAAAGTCACTGGTCTCAAGGACTCAAACATTAGAATTTACTGGTCCACAACATAAAATTCTATTAAGCACCTTTAACCCTTTGAGCCCTCTCCCCTCCCCAGAATATAAACCAAACTCACTTTTCAGTTATCCAAAATTTTCAGCATTAATAAAATGTGAAATTTTAATTTGTTAAAAATAAAATAAAATTGTGATTTGCGATCGGGAGGGCAGAAAAGTTACTGGTTCTGCGGACAACTAAATTTTTCAAATTAGGGGCTGCCCACAACTAATGTCATGCTTGGAGTAGGGTTCGTGAAATTGTGACAAGGGGATGGGAGGGGGTAAGAAGAAATGTGACATCACACATTTTGGTTAAAATAAAAGCATTAAAAATCAGCAGATTAAATTTTGAAGTTATTTTGAAATTAAAATCAGGGGTCGATCCATGCAAAATTTGGGGTCTAGGGCCCTTTCACAAAAATCTATTTAATAAAATAGGCCCCTTCACAAAATTCCTTTTAATAAACAGGCCCCTTTCATAACATTCTTTTTCATAAAAACTGTTTTAAAATGTGTAATTTGTAAATAAAACCAGATCACGAAAACAAAAAATTTAGCAAGGGGATTTAAAGAAGTTTTTGTTTATAAATTCTTGGTTCGAATGAGTAACTGGATTTCCACTTTCGTTACAAAATGCTATTTTTCACAAAAATATTATAAAATTCACAAAAATAACTTACTTTTCACAAAATGGGCCCCAAGAATAAAAACCTGCATCGATCCTTGAAAGTATTTTATACTCATAAAGTAAGGATAGTATTGAGTTGACTCTAAGCCGCTTTTTAGCAGGGCGCAGCGCTAGGCGGCCCTTTTTATTTCTTTTTTGCGCCCGGCAGCTCTTTTAAACCCTCCCGATACGCCCAGCTGCCCTTTTCAACATTTCCTATGTGCCTCGTGGCAATCCAATTGATCCCGAAAAAATATCACAAATTCTAGGCGCTCTAAACAAACCAGTTCAAAATATTTTTGTGAACAAGGTTTAAGTGTCCCTTTTTTGAAAAAAAAATGTGCCTTTTTTTAGAACAATGTTTCCTTTTTGAAGAAATGTACCCTTTTTTAGATAGTGTTCCCTTTTTTTAGAATAGTGTTCCCTTTTTAAAAAATTACCGCCCGGAGGGCCTTTTTTTCTAGAGTCAACACTAAAGGATAAGATTTAAAGCCAAATATATTAAATTCCATTTCAAATTCCAAAATACTACTGTTTTCAAATGCTCTTTCATATTAATATTTTATGACTATTGCATATTAATTTATGTTTTTTGTCGTAAACCTTAATATTATTTCATACAAAATAAATACACAAATCATATTTTATAGTTATGCTCACAAATGTCGTGAAAACAAATAGTTAAAGTTAATATGAAAGTTTAATTATAAAGTTAAAATTTTAAATATGATCTATAAAGCAGTGCTTTGTTTCTGAAGTGCAGGTATATGTTATGTAATATAGCATGACATGCGACAAGAGGGGAGGGCAAGAGGTAAGGTGAAGTGTGACAAAGGGGGGGGGAGGGGCCAAAAAGTGTGACATCATTTATGGACTGTCCCTTAGTGGTCAGGTTGAATTTTCAGTGGTCGCGGACCAGCAGAACACCAAGGATTCTGAATGTTGATTTGTAAACGTAGAACGAATATTTATGTGGAGCAATATTAATTTATAAACTGCCTAATTTAGAAGACAATGAGTTACTTATAGTTTCATTAGAAAGAATATTTTCTGGTTTTCATTTAATTTAGTTTAAAAAGGTTAGGCAATAAAAATACAGGCATGCTAACATTTGCATTCAAATTCTTCAGTAAAAAATATATTTTGTTCTGTGTATAAAAATTCCCTTGATAGTGAATGTTTGTTTTTTGTGAAAAGCAAATTGTTTCTGTTTTCAATTAGTTGACTGTCAATTTTGGTGTAAATAGAAAGAAAAAGATTGTGTTCTTTTTAGGTGCAATATATTTTAGTTTCCAATTTATATTAAATCTCAAAATATTTATAATCAGCAATAAGTATTTGACTATTTTGCAGCATTCGAAATCCTTGGTGGTCCGCTGGTCCGAGACCACTAAAAATTCAATTGGACCACTAATTTAAAAAATTTAGTGGTCCGAAGGACCAGTAACTAACAGTAACTTTTTCCCCTTTCTGACAGGTAAACGTAAATTTTCCCATCCCTGAGAAAACTGCAACCAAACATTACAATAAGCATAAAATTTGCATAAAAACTTAGTTAAAATAAATAGACGGAAATAAAAAACATAATAATTTCAGTTTTTGTTTATGTACTATTTAATTTTTAGCAAAATATAATTTTACATTTTATTATGCCGAAAATTTTGGGTAACTGAAAGGAAGTTTAATTTATATTCTCGGAGGAGGAGAGGGGGGGGGGTCACTCAAAGGGTTAAGGTACTTATATAATTTTATGTAGCGGGCCAGTGACAATGTCTGCGGACCAGTAAACTCTGATGTTTACTGTTCCTTGTGATCAGTGATTTTTTTTTTAATCAATTCTACCGCTGAAAATAGTCAGGGTTGCAAAATCGCTAAAAAAATGTCGGTCATAACAAAAAAGATGACAGACGATCAAGGGAGAATATGCAAGGGATATACAAAAACTCATTCAATTTCATTATAAAAATTAACATAAGGTTAACAGATGATAAGATTAAAAATTCAAAACAATATTCTTGTATTTAATAACATTTGTTATAATACTTGTCCCCAAGCAGCATTAGCGATAAAAACATCGGCAAATTAGAAAAATTTTGGTTAAAAAAAAAAAAAAAGATCTATTCAATCTATCTTTTAACATGCTTTTACAAACTAAATATCAAAGTTCTCCAAATGTTATTTATGAAAAGGAGAGAGAGAGAGATGGGGGGGGGGGGAGAAATTTGTAAAAAGCAAATAGTATAAAATTTTGTAATGATAATGATTCTGAGATTCATATAAATATTAAAATTGATCTAAGCCCAATAAAAAACAATGATGTTTTCAAAACAACATACCAAAATTTTCCAAACGTTATTTCTAAAAAAAGAGAGGGGAAAGGGAATTTGTAAAAAGCAAATAGTAATAAAATAAACAAAAAATTTTGTGCATGCATGTGCAGTAAGTAAAAAATACTACATGTATGAGCACTGCATGCCCATAAAGCAAAAATTCAAAACAATATTCTTGTATTTAATAACATTTGTTAATGCTTGTCCCCACGCAGCATTAGCGATAAATACAAAATATTATTTTGTCTTTAAAAACATTGGTAAATTCGAAAAATTTTGGTAAAAAAAAAAAAAAAAAAAAAAAAAAAAAAAAAAAAATCTATTCAATATGTCTTTTAACATTCCGATGAAGCAAGTAACTTTTTTCCCTCTCTGACAGGTAAACTTAAATTACCCCATCCCTGACAAAAACCGCAACCAAACATTACAATAAGCATAAAAACTTAGTTAGTTAAAATAAGTAAACGAAAATAAAATACATAATTAATAATTTCAGTTTTTGTTAATGTACTACTTATTTAATTTTTAGCAAATTATAATTTTACATTTTATTATGCCGAAAATTTTGGGTAACTGAAAGGAAGTTTGGTTTATATTCTCGGAGGAGGAGAGGGGGGGGGGTGTCACTCAAAGGGTTAAAAGTACTTAATATAATTTTATGTAGAGGGCCAGTGACGATGTCTGCGGACCAGTAAACTCTGATGTTTACTGGTCCTTGGGACCAGTGACTTTTTTTTTAATCATTTCTACCGCTGTTTTGATATTTGCGAACCCTGCAAAAATTTATTTTTTATCATAAGCGATAAAAATAAGAGTATTTTATGAACTTTTTTGTATTTTAATATCCCCCCACCCTCCTTCTGCCTGTTTTTTTTTCTTTTTAAATATCCCAGCAGTAGGGGTTGTTTTGTGTGTTAATAAACGAAAGCGTTAAGATGTTTTTTGTTTAGTATCCTTAAATCTTGACTGAATGATACTAAAGCATTTTGGATTTTGGCTGCCAGACTGCTTGGTTTCAGAAACAAAATACCACTACATACTAGGGTGTAAAAAAATCATGATTTTTTGGAACAGATGTCATATTCGCCCCATATTGGCGTGATTTTTTTCTGTCGCCAATATCATATAGGCAACAGGTACTTAACTTGCGCCAAAGTGCTTGATGTGGTAACCCGGATTATGTTGTTTATGCTGTTGATGTTTTCGCCAAATTGGCAAGCGAAAACAATCGCGCCAATATGGGGCGAATATGACATCTGTACCGATTTTTTTTTTAAAAATCAGATTTTTTTAATTTAAATCAGATTTTTTTTATTTTTTTCCCTGTGTTAAAATATTAAACATTTACCCACAATTAAGCATTTCAAAAATGAACAACCCTTCAGTTACTAACATAATCTATGTTTTTTTGCTTTAATTAATAAAATTTTAATTATGCAATTATAGAATTTACAAAAAACTGCAAATTAAAAATTTCTTTAGTAACATACAACATTATGTGCATTAATATTTTGTAATAATTATGTAAACCAATATTAAATACTGCTTACATTTTAAAGTTATTGATAAATTGCATTTAATTTTAAATTGATGATACAGATTAAATTTTGTAATTATTAAACAATTAACTTTTTAAGAACACAATCTACATTTTTGAAAAAGTGATTGAAAAAAGGTGATAAATAATAGTTTGATAAATACATAAAGCAGCCAGTAATTTTACACAGGTTCTAAAGCGTATGTATATCAAATCGATCAAAAATTGTAGCAATGTATACAGCAAATTCACACATAATTTAAAAATAGATTACAAAAATTGTATTTTTGAAACTTAAATCGGATTTTTTCCCCATAACATTAAAATATTTGAATAGCTACTAAATATTATAATGTTTTGAAGTTATTTAACATTTAGTTAGATGTTTTTTTATTTAAATGTATAATACTTCTTTTTACACAGTTTAATATTTTTATAATTAACAATAACAAATATTACATTTTCTACAAGTGATTTAGTGATCATTTTCATTACTGATTATAATGCTTTTTCACACTATTTTAAAAAATCAGAAAATATGTGATTTTATCATCTGATTCAAATCAATTGATTAAAATCATTGACACTCTATTGCTATGTTTATTGTACAGTATAAAAGAATGAATAACTTGATTATTAAAAGGAAATTATGGCATTGTAAATTATATTAGATTGAAATATAATTTTTAAATTAAATGCTTTTTATGTTTGTTAGATAAAAACCATGCTTTTTACAAACTTACTGTACTTAAAATTTCACAATACTCAGGAATTATGCTTAGAAACAATTATTTAAAGCTTTGTTTTGTGTATTCATAAGTCACAATACCTGTAGAAACTTTCCAAATTATGTTCATCTTAGATTTGAACACTTTTTACGTCATTTTAAACATTTAGAATTTTTTTGATTTTAATCAATGATTTTTTTTAAAAAAATCACTTGATTAAAATCATGATTTAAATCGCTGATTTAAATCAACTGATTTAAATCGTTGACACCCTACTACATACAGACTTGCCAAGCTCCGAAATCCAAAAATCAGAAATGAAATCAATTTTTTTTTTCAGTTTTAAATTGCGCTTTGTTGTCATATAAGATTAAATATAAACAATTACACAGACTATTAAAAAAAGTGCATTACAATCAAGAGCACGGGAAAACGTGTGTAAATCAGAAGCGTTGTCAAATGAAAAAGGTAATAACATCAGAAAGAATGAAATAGGTACTTACATATTTCCGGAAAAAATGTATTTATTCCACGGATAATGCAGTGTAGCAATGGCGACCGCTTCCTTCTTCCTCGCGAACGGCCGTTGACAACAACATCGTCTTCATCCGGGATCTTCGTAGCTCTCGTGTTTCAACCAATCAGATTCACGCTTCCAGAAAAACTGCGTTTTCTAGCATATTTCACCGTGATTTGATATCAGTCCGTTATCTGTTGCACATGACTATGCGATTAGCACATTTTTCTCGGTAATTATGCTCATAATGATACCTTTCAACCGAGGAAATTGTGCCCATCAAAAACCGGTTCTCAGGTACTGCTCGCAAGGATATACCTGTGTTATTACTCGAGCACATTTCGAGGAATTGATGAAAGGCCGAGAAAAATACGATCTGTCGATGCTACTAGGGTTAATTTTGAAATCAGGGTCTTATACGCCCTGTATATTCTATGTTTAACTTTTTAAAATAATAATTTTCAGTTTAAAGTCTGAAGTCTTCACCAGTTTTTAAAGATTCGATATCTGGAAAAATTTTCCATACATAATTTCAAAAAATAAAAAAAAAGTTTCATATAGTAATGGAAATATATTTTTATTATTATTATTTATGAAACTTTTTTGTATGTCTTTAATTTGGAGAATATAATTAAAATTCAAACATTATATATAACTTAAAACTATATTTTGCATTATAGAGGGCAAAAATTCAAATATTACATCGAAAATTATAGTGCGATGTGTTACACCTGTATGTTATACATTTTTATATAAGAAGTGTTTTTAAATATATCATAGAAATCTCCTGTATTTTAAAATAGAGCTTAATTCTTACGTTTTCGCTACAAAATATAATTAAGCCAATTTAATGTTTTTTTCATGTAATTTTAAATACTATTTTTGTAATGTCAAATGGATAAGGATAATAAAAGATGACATTGAATAATGCAATTTAACCATTGTAGGGAAAAGATTTACATTTCAAATAAGAGATTATAGTTCGACAAAAATAAACACTATTCATCGTTAAGGGACTTTTGTCGTTATCAGCAATGCTTTGAGAAAGGTACGCCGTCATGAATTAGACAGAGACAAATGGAATGATAGCGGTTGTCAATTGCTTAAAACAGACAAAGTTAACATAAACAAACACTAAGCTGTCGTATAGTTTGGATTTCGTTTTTATTTTGATTAAATTAACTTACGCTGGAAATAAATACAACTTAAAGTGTTGTCAATCTTATATATTACTGTTCAATTAATTTAATATGTTCCATTTTATATGTATAAAAAATAAGAATTATATTTTGAGGCATTTAAAGACCTGTATTAAACATTCAGAATAAAGTTATTTTTAAACTTACAGTACACAGGATTTTATGAAATTAATAAAATCTTTAACGAAATTCTGAAAAGGTTTGCGATAAACGAGTTTGCCTCTTAAGACATTTATTATAGCTCTAATATTCTTTATTCTTTTTATTTTAGTCTTTGATTCTGCACAGTTTGTGTAGCAAGTATATTAATTTTAAATCTCTAATATAATCATAACGTGCTACACAATTGCAATCATGTTAAATAATCCACACCAATCTTAACAATTTCTACATACACACATTTAACTTTTGTATATAAAGTGCGTCCGATAAGTAAGGTGCATCCCCCTACTTTTTCGAAAATGTTTACAGCCGACGGACTGACACCTGCGCATTAGGCTCTTTAAAGTCTTGCGTAAATTTTGCACTTCCTTTTCAAACTTTCTCGTAGTTTGAATTTAATTAATTTTTCAATCAATTTTCAGCACTGAAATTACGCCCGAAATGATTGAATATTAAGCACGTGATTTTTTCAGATTGCTAACTAAGCGTAAAACAACACAATTAAAAATGCCCATGCCCAAGCCGGATATCGAACCCGGATCCTTGCTTCCGCTTCAATGCTCTATCTACCATTAAGCTACGAGGACAATACCCAACCTGACATCTCTCATTCTTAAATATCAGATCTATCTTGTGCTGCGGTTGCAGCCTTGCCGACATATAAGAAGTGGGGAAAATGTCAGGCTGGGCACCACCCTCGTAGCTTAATATAGAACATTGGAGCTCTATTCCAAGAATCATGGTTCGTTTCCTAGCTTGGACATTTTTGTACTCTGTTGGTTTACGCTGCGTTAGCAATCAGAAAAATATCCCGTATTTAATATTCTCGATAGTTGTTTGTTCATGCGATACCTGCAACGGAACAGTATTGAAATTATGAAATTATGTTCAATGCCTTTTTAGTGTCTGTTGCTCATATGCGGTCGCAATATGCTATTGTGATATCATGCAAGTGACGTGTTTTGCACGATAATGCATGTATTCATACTTATATATGTGCAAAACAATTAATCTCAAAAAATGGGTATTGGAAGACCGATTCTTTGTCTTGTCAGCCTTTTCAACATTTAAGAGTGAGATATGCTAGATTTAGTACCGTCCCCGTAGCTTGATGGTAGAATAATGGTGCGCTATTCCAAGAATCAGAGTTCGCTTCCCGGCTTGGACATTTTTTGTTGGTTTAAGCTTAGTTTGCAATCTGAATTTTTTTCCGTATTTAATATTCTCGATAGTTGTTTGTTCATACGATACCTGGAGCGTAACCGTAGTTAGTGAATTGTGTCATGGAGCATAGAGTATTATGGAATTATGTTCAATGCCCTTTTAGTTTCTATTGCTCGTATGCGGTCGCAATTCGTAATTCTGATATCATGTAACTGACATGTTTTCCACGACAATGTCCGTCCTCATACTTCTATGTGTGTAAAAAAATTCCTTTAAAAGAATCGGTACTGAAAGAACACAGATTTATATTCATTTCAGATATCCAAGCTTCCGTTACTAGAGGACATAAAGAAGTAGCAAAATAGGTCTATTTCACACGTTTCCAAACATTGTATGAACATGGTCAGAAATGTTTTATGTCTGATAAAGAATGCATAAAAAGACAATACGACAATTTCCCTCTCATATTCAATACTGTCATTTTTTTGTAATTAGACATCTTAATTGTTAATCACACCTTGCAGTACAGATGGGGACATATTTAACATCATATTAACATCGTTATTAGTAGTATTATCAAAATATGTAAAGATTTCTTATAAAAATTATTATGGTTGTTTATTAAACGTATAAATATATCAACAGGGAAATACAATGTTACATGAAGATAAAGAATACAAAATTATTTACTTTCGAAGGAAGGTATCTTGTAAATCAGTCAATTGCGGTCTGATGTATTGCGGTGAATAAAACAACAGCAAATGATTAGAGTTCACATTTTTGTTTACTTCAGTTTCATTTTACTTTAATTTTTTTTACAAAGAAACATAGTGTATTTGGTAACTTCGAACATTTCTACTAGATTGTTTTAAAAGTAATATAGTCATGAATGAAATTTTCTTAATTTTTTTTTATAAAACTTAAATTATGGTTTAAAGGGGAACAGGACCTTCGAGTTTGTCGAAACAATCAAAAACATTGTATATTTCAAAGTACCAAATTGCAAATAATATGCAATTGAAATCTTACTTTTCCTTTCCCACCTAAAGAATGTATTCTCAGCTATATTAGGCAGAAAAATAAATGTTGTATATGCAAAGTTAATAATATTTAAATTTTAAAATTAAAATTCATCTCAATAATGCGCGAATTAAAATTATTAAATGCTGCGCGCATGATAAAAGTCTAAATTAAGTATATAGAAAATAATTTTTGAATAAATTAGACACATAACATACCTGCTTCTAAATAAAACCAAATTATACACAAAAAGATTTGTTTAAAATTTATTTTTAGCACAAAATACAAAAAAATTCAAAATTTTCAATAAACTTTTCAAGTTTTTCAAGTGTAAAAAATAAATAACCATTATATGTAATTTTATTTGGTTTTAGCATGCAGGCTATAAAGAAACGCAAATTTGATTAATTTTTCTAAAGCTGTAGCTTACATAGTTTGAAAGTAACTGTGCGCGAAAACTAAAAATTTACTAATCTGAGAAAACGTGTTATAAAGTTTCTATAGCTACGGACCTTTAATTATGCTCACCGTCTTTAAATGATTATAACTCAAGAAATAATGCAGGTTTTTGAATGGGCTTTTTTGCATATTGTCCAGAAATTTTAAAACTTTCGGAATAAATCAAAAACCAAAAACTGATTTTTGAAAATTTAAAGCTCCTGTGCCCCCTTTATTACAATTAAGAGTTTAAAACGGGATATTCTGAAATATATCAATATAAATACTTTATTTAGCAGATTATACATCAAATCTGACATTACCCCTCAAAGGTACTGATCGGCAACTGCAGTTATTGGTAATTGAAATAATCAGAATGATCTGTTCCTTCATATTTACTTAATATAACATCTCCCTATTTAATATTATATTACAACAAAAATCAATATATGTATATGATGATAAGAAAACAACAAGCAACAAAGAACAAGTGGTTTAAATGATTCAAAGAGAAACAAGGAACAACTGAAGACGATGGCATCTCCCCCCCCCCCACACACACACACCGGTATCTTACGACAAAAACGCCCGCAGGCATTCAAAATATTGGTCTGTTTATCATACTGTCAATTAAAATTAGTACATTGAAGTTCTAAATGTGCTTGGGGTACCGTTAATAAAAGGAAGGGGTCATTAGTTGAAGAATCGTTTTTGGATCTTTCGTCATGATAATACGCCAGATCATTATGCTGCATGTCTGTTCAGTAGGGTGGAGTGAAAAAACGAAAGTTGGAATTTTGATTTTGAATAGCAGCCAAAAGTTGCTTTTTATTACATCTAATATACGTGAAAAAGCTCATAAATTTTGAAAAACTCCTTCAGGGATGTACCAGGACCATTATATTTTCATTGTTTCACAATGCGTTCTTATCATAAATTGCACATTTACAGGATTTTTTGGTGATCTCGTTTGACATTTTAATGTTTAAAATTTTTAATGTGATTTCCTTTGTTATTTTTATACTTTAAGTCTTTATTTTAAAATATCTGAAACATTTTATTGAGTTTTAAAAATTGTTTGTTCTCATTTTTAGAGTCATTTTTAAATGAGTGCGTGTAGAAGCAAATCAATGTTTTTCGTTATTACAAGTGCAGTGGAAATATTTACATGGCTCTAAAATTACCCTATTTAGTGCCCCTTCAAAACTAAATAAAGCTGCTTTGCCAACAATGTCAGATGTTACAAAATATTATTTTTATACAAGACAATAATTAAAACACAAGACTATTGGCAAAGGTACACCAAAGTCAGAGTAATTAAAATCCTAAGAGAAAAGATCGAAGAAATTTGGAAGAAAGTATCAATTATTGTAATTTCCCAAAGGCGTATTGATCAAATGATCGACAAATTTTTTTCTGAATATGAGAAGCTTATTCGATTCCTCAAATCCAAAAAGAATGAAGGAAAATTTGAGATAGATTAAATCGAAGAATTATAATAGAAGAACACGCATATCTGATTGAAGAGTCAAATTAACTGTATCTGGAACACATTGCCCAATCTTCTGGATCAGGAAAGAATATTGCAGAAAGCATTTTAAAATATTGCACTGAAAACAATTTAAACCTTGATACACGTATGGCTATATGTTGTGACCGAAGAACCGTAAACACTAGGAGAAATAATGCTGTTATTAGATCTTTTGAAACAAAGATTAGTCGTCCCTTGCAGTGGTTAATATGCCAGCTTTACGCAAACGAATTGCTATTGCATCATTAATTTTCTGAACTTGATGGACAAACTACAGTCCCATCAACATTTTCTGTTCCTATTGGAAAATCGGTCGATCAATGTTAACAATAGACAGTTGTGGAATTTAAAAAAATCTGCTCTTGTCTCCCAGAAATGAACTGTGCAGAGTTAAGTACAGACCAAAATTATTTTTACGACATGCGTCAAACATTTTCATCTGGCCAATGCTCCTTAAATCTGGTAAATCTCAATCCATGTAAAATGTTTCACTCTAGCTGATTCACTCTAGGTTGACAACTGCCAATCGATTACTTTGTACATTGGAAGACAGAATCCTTCCCAAAATCTGAAGATTATGACTGAATTTGTACTTAAAGAATATTCACCTATGTCGTTTCACAGTAAGATAGATTCTTCCTACAAAAATACAGCTCAAAATCTTTTTTTTTAAGAAATTAAGTTGTCTCGTTATTTCGGGGAACATTTAAAGAAGATTGTCGATCTCGTTATTCAAGAAAACACATACATCCCTCATTGAGAAAAAAATAATAGTGATGATAACTGATGAAAGAAACCATGTTCGAGAACTTGGACTCTGAAGAATATTGAAGGCAAGGGAAATGGAGTGTTCAACAATAATACAGTTTCATATTCCAATTTTGAACTTCTGTGCTATAGACTATATTAACATGACTGGCTATAATTGAAATCACATCACCCCGCATTCATAATAGAGTATCAATAGAGGAGTTAAGAGTTCTCATAAAAAGATCGGAAGTCCCATCTTATCAATTGCCCAAGTTTCCGTGTTATATTAAAGTAGTTGAAATTTGCGTGAAATTAGATACTGAAGCATCATTAGCGGCTGTAGGAGTAGAAGCAAGGGACGGATATATGCGAGCAAAAATCAAATCACGAAAGGTAATGCCTTGTTTTGATACCAAAGGCCAATTTAAATTAGAGTGAAATGAAAGATAATTTTACAGTCCATCGTATATATTATTTTTGTTATATTACTATATGCTCCGAAAAATGTCTTCCTATTTATTTAGAGAAGTATATTTTATGTACATTCGAAAAATAAAAGTAAACTGTATGGCTAATTATTTTGCTTTTTCTTTATCTTCTTAGCGAAATTGCAATCCATATATTAAGGTTATCCTTACCATTTAAGGTGTTAAAACACGACAACACTTACATTGTTCACAAACAATACTTTAATCAGTCATTTTTTATGGGTCATTTTATAGAAATCAGAATCTTACAAAAAACGTTTGTAATAATTTATACTATATTGTAAAATCTTGGTTTTTTACATATAAATGGCATAATTGTGAACGTCTGGTAGAACCCTAAAGATGAATTCCAAGTGAAATGAAAATTTAACTTTATATTTAGTGCGCTAAAAAGGCAACGTCTTAGACCTATCTGAAGAAAAAAATTCCAGAAAATTGTTTTTCGGTCGTTTTCGCTCCACCCTACTCTTCAGGTGTACTTGGTTGAGAAATGCCAGTCGATTACTTAGATTGTACATTGGAAGACAGAATCCTTCCCAAAGTCTGAAGATTATGACTGAATTTGTACTGAAAGTATATTCTCCTATGTCGTTTCACAGTAAGAAAGATTCTTCCTACAAAAATGGAGGTCAAAATCTTTTTTTTTTAAACAATTAATTTCTCTCGTTATTTCAGGGAACATTTAAAGAAGATTGTCGATCTCGTTATTCAACAAAACACATACATCCCTCATTGAGAAAAAATAATAATAATGATGATAACTGATGAAAGAAACCATTTTCGAGAACTTGAACTCTGAAGAATATTGAAGGCAAGAGAAATGGAGTGTTCAACAATAATACAGTTTCATATTCCAATATTGAACTTCAGTGCTATAGACTATATTAACATGACTGGCTATAATGTGAAATCACATCACCCCGCATTCTTAATAGAGTATCAAGGGAGGAGTTAAGAGTTCTCATGAAAAGATCGGAAGTCCCATCTTTTCAATTGCCCAAGTTTTCGTGTCATATTCAAGTAGTTGAAATTTGCATGAAATTAGTTAGTGAAGCATGATAAGCGGCTGTAGGAGTAGAAGCAAGGGACGGATATATGCGAGCAAAAATCAAATCACGAAAGGTAATTCCTAATTTTGATACCAAAGGCCAATTTAAATTAGAGTGAAATGAAAGATAATTTTACAGTCCATCGTATATATTATTTTTGTTATAGTACTATATGCTCAGAAAAATTTCCTTCCTATATATTTAGAGAGGTATATTTTATGTATATTCGAAAAGTAAAAAGTAAACTGTATGGCTAATTATTTTGCTTTTTCTTTATCTTCTTTGAGACTTTGCAATCCATATTTTAAGGTTATCTTTACCATTTAAGATGTTAAAACACGACAACACTTCGGTTGTTCACAAGTAATGCTTTAATCAGTCATTTTTTATGGGTTATTTTACAGAAATCGGAAACTTACAAAAAAAAATGTTTTTAAGAATTTATACTATATTGTAAAATCATGGTTTTTCACATATAAAGGGCATAATCGTTAACAGCTGGTAGAGCCCTAAAGATGAATTCCAAGTGAAATGAAAATTTAACTTTATATTTAGTGTGCCAAAAGGCAAATTTTTAGACCTATCTGAAGAAAAAAAATCCAAAAAAATTTGTTTCGGTCATTTTCACTCCACCCTACTGTTCAGGTGTACATGGAAAAGAACTGCATTTCTGTGTAAGTGTCTATACAATACTCCCTGAGTAACCCACTCTGATTTCTATTTATTTCCAAATGTCAAACCGCAGATGAAGCAGTCAATATTTGGGAGCGTGCAATTATGACGATTGAATAAAACAGAATAATGATGAATAATAAGATTATCTGCAATCGTTTCCCTTTTTGAATAGCAAAATTTATGAATAAAATTATTTATTTTAATTAATGTCAGAATTTCACAAATTAAAATAATAAGACTTGATATTTATAAACAACGGTAGTTAAAAGTATAGAGAGTTGACACCTGTGCATTAAAGACGTGTTCTTTCAAGATAGCAAAATCAGAGATTCATTTTTATGTTCGCTAAATGAACATTTTAATATTCAGCCTTTCCAAAAATTGTATGAACATGGTCAGGAGTGCATTATACCCGACAGAGAGTACGTAAAAAGGCAATAAGAGGTTTTGTTCTCTACATATTTAATATTGTCAAATTTTACTTGTCAAAGTAGATATTTGTTAGTCACAGCTTGCAGTACAGATGGGTATATATTTAACATAATATATTTTTTAGTAGTATTATCAAGATATTTAAAGATTTATCATAAAAAAAAATATTCTGGTTGTTTATTAAACGTATATAAACATGGAAATACAGTATTACACAAAGAGACAGAATTTAAAATTATTTAATTAGTTTCGAATGAAGATATCTTGTAAATCAGTTGAAATTACGAAATTACGTATTATGGTGAATAAAGTAATAGGAAATTATTAATTTTGACATTTCTGTTTATTTCAGTTTCATTTTACTCTGAATTTCTGATGAAGAAATTTAATGTATTTTATTACTTCTAAAAATACTGCTAGATGGTTTTCAAAGTAATATATTCATGATTGAAATTATTTTGATTTTGTTTTATATAAAACTTGAATTATGGTTTAAAATATTGCAATTAAGAGGTTAAAACGGTATATTTTGAAATACGTTAATTTGAATGCATTATTTAACAACAGATTTTAGGCAAAATCTAATATTACCTCTCAAAGCTACTGAACAGCAATGGCAGTTGCCAGTTGGAATAATCAGAATGTTCTATTCCTTCATATATGTAATATAACATCTCTATATTTAATATTATATTAGAACAAAAAATGCTGCACGTCATGATAAGAAAAAGTGGTTTAAAAGATTCAACGAGAGAAAAGGAACAACAGAAGACTATGGCAAATTCGCCGATCTCTTACGACAAAAACGTACACAGGCATTTGAAATATATGGTTGTGTCAATTAAAATTAATACATTGAAGTTCTAAATGTCCTTGGGAATCAAGTAATAAAAGAAAGGAGTCATTAGTTCAAGAATTGCTTTTGGATTTTTCGTCAGGATAATGCGCCAGACCATTATGTATGTCTGTTAAGGTGTACTTAGAAAAGCACCGCATCTCCGAGTTGGTGCCTGAACACAACCAATCACGTGACATACTGTGATTGCTATTTATTTCCATACTCCATCACGTAACCCGCTGTGATTTCCATTTATTTCCATAGGTCAAATCGCAGCTGAAAGTGGCAACATTTAGGAGTGTGAAATTTTAACAATTGAAAAAAATAGAATAATGATGAATAATAAGATAGCTGCAATCGTTTCCTTTTTGAATAACACAATTTATGAATAAAATTATTTATATTAATTAATGGCAGAATTTTGCAAATTAAAAATAATAAAGATCAATATTAATAAATAACAGTAGTCTAAAGTAGAGAGAGACCTATGCAAGACGTGTTCATTTAAATATAGCAAATTCAGAGATGCATTTTTATGTTATTTAAAGAAGCACTTTTAATATTCAACAATCAGTTTTATTTTTCAACAAGCCGTTAAATATTTCTCTAACTATGAATGGAATATTAAATAATAAAAAATTAAAATATTCTGCCATAGAACTATCAGAAAGGAAAAGTTAATTATTTTATGCAATACAGAGTAAAAATTGTGATAAATAACACACTAAAATTAATTTGTTTGGAAGATTTATTTTATATCTTGTAGGTAATGGATAATTAATGAATGAACCTTAATAGAATGTTCTAATCGGTGAGGGAAGTTTTGAGTAAAGTGAATGTGCAAGTCTGCATATTATTTATCATTTTGTATATGTCAGTAATTTTATCAAATAATTTTTCAAATAATATTGAAATGAGAATGATTAAAAACACTTTATCATTTTATTTATTTCTAAACACTTTTGGGGATCTAAAATATTTTGCACCGCGTCTTATGTTTTCACTATTTCTATCAAATTGAAGAACATTAAATCAAACATATTATTGTAAAAAAAAAAAAAAAAAAAAAAAAAAAAAAAAAAAAAATCTCTAAAATGTTTTTTTTAAATAAGAATCATTAATGCAAGTCTACCCAATGGCCACCCTATAGAATCACATAAAATGTAAAGAAGTGATGCCATATCTTAGTCCATATAGGAAATAGTGTCTATTAGAAGGATATGCAGGCAATTAGTATACTTCATTTTTGCTTAATTTCTTGTTTTATTATTAAAACAATGATGGATTATGTATGCCACAAAAATATCATTATGCAAAGTGATTTTTACTGAACAAGTAATTAAAAAAAAAAAAAAAAAGGTGAATTCCTACTTAGGTCAATACGAGAATTTTTTTTTCTCCCATTCTTCTTTCGGCCCCCACCAGTAGCTGAGAGGTTCTGCTCTCGAAGCTGGTAGACGGGACGTGCTGGGTTCGAACCCAATCGCGCCCGTCGGCCTAACCGTTTCGGAGTTTTCGTGTTTTTCTTCGAAACTTTGGATTTCCATGCGTAAATACGGATTAGGTTCCCTTAGAAAGACCCCCACGAAGGGCACACCCCCCAGGGCCTATATCCCACGTGTTGATAATTGGCCGTCATAAACACAAACCAAACCAAATCCATTCTTCTTTCCTCTTAGGTGGTGCTTAAAATGCGTTGATCAAGAAGAGGGCTCTCTCGGTCTTAAAATTCCTTGATAAAGAAGAGAGCTCACTCGGTTATGGAAAATTAATTAATTAAATTAAATTAATGAATTAATATTTGAAAAAAACTGGATTAACATCAAGTGGCATTTACTACAATTAAAAAAAATTATTTAAACTCGATTGGATGAATAGTAATTATTTTATCAACGATTGAAAATTTGAACAAGATATATATAGCGAGAGTGTGAGCTAGTACTAGGAATTGAAAAATAGCTTTAAATTCTATTTTTAGTTAACTGTGAAGAATATTACTTCTCGAAATTTAAATTAGCGTAAAAATCTTCAAATAATATATATATATATATATATATATATATATATATGCACGTTATGTTGAACATCTGTTATAGGGAGAACATATGAAAGGAGCGTATTGGTGTCCTGTTCATTGTATTTCAGGTCGTCAGCTACATGTGATTTTTTAACAAATTTTTCTGCTGCTGAAAAACAGTCGACTGCCTTGTGAACCCTTTCTTGCAAACCGCGCCCCTTTTTCTTCCTTTTTTTATGAATTATTAAATATGTCACGAACGTTTGGCACAGCCGGTATATATGCAGTTTCAATGAATAAAATTCTGAAAATCATTATATATATATATATATATATATATATATATATATATTACACTATTAATATATTATACATCTAAAATTTTAATTAAAAAAATGTACGTTGCTTAATGTATTCTGAAATAAATGAATTAGAATTGCCGTAGATATAACATTTAGTTCTGATTAACAAATGTATTTTCAGACTTTCGTAATTTTTAAATGTAGCAATCAGTGCGTTTCGCACGTACTTTATCAAAGCATCAATATAATTTTCTGTTTGACAATTTTAAATTTACGTTTACATAAGACAAGATATAATTCACTCACGATCCTTTTCGAAATGTCTAGAAGAAGTAAAAGCTACTTTATTCCAGATACTTGAATAAATTTGCAAGTCACGGAATTCTGTAATGTCTAAGTGTTCTTGTAAGTACTTTATCTGCCCATTCTCACAATTAACCTTTAGAAAGTACTGTAGCAAATGTTACTGTATTATACAAAAAGTTGACTTTTTTAATACTAGAAAAAATGTACTTTTGCTATTAAATTTAACATATTTAGATTTTATAATTCTTTAGTTTTAATAATACAACAGCGGAAAAATTATTAAATTTATAAATTTGTTAAATTTAATAAAGAAAATTTATTATAGAAAAAAAGTATATTTTTCAAGATTTTAGCAACGCATACCTACCCAACGCATATCTATATATAAGATCCTAATGAAACGACTGAAATGAAACGAATTTATGTAACGATTCTATGAAATGACTGACTAAACAACTGATTATGTTTCACGGCGATTTCTCATGAAATATGGAATACTTTGCGATGAAATTAACACCAAAATTCCATATTGATCCACATATCTCAAAACTGGTATTAGAAGTTTTAAATTCGAATTATTTTCGAAATATTATTTTTTTTAAATACTTAATTTAAAAACTTTTTCTGATGTTGGTAACTCAAATTTCAATCATAACAGATATTTTTTTTCAAATTTTATAAACGGTTATAATTTTAAATTAATTTGGCGACCAGTTTGGCCTCCCTTAAATCTCCGTAGATTTTTTTTTTTTTTTGTATTTCGTTATCATTTTATTTAATACAAAACATTCCTTTAAAACTGAAACATTTAAAATTAATGGCTTTCACTTCTTTCTTTCTTTTTTTTTTTCTTTTTTTGAGCGAAACGAAAAGAAAAATATTAGGCTCAGATGTCATATACGTACCGGGGTACCTAATTGGCGCCAAAATGGCGTTATTTTGCTTTACACGGTAAACCAGCTATTGTTGCTTATTCATTAATAAATGTTTATTTACATTTATTTTCTTTTTATTTAAAAAAAAGTTACGAATTGCTTTGTTCTATACTTATTAATTTTTTTTTTTAATTTATTGTTATTTCATTTTTAAAATAATAGAAAATGATTTAAAACAATAGAAAATAAATTTAAAATATACAGGGTGATTCAGCTCGTCGGTGACAAACTTTAAGGATCGATAGAGCACACCTAGACGAACATTTTTGAATAGGGAATGTAGGGTCCCTGACGCGATGGTAAGGCGCTAGGCGCTTTCGAAAATTTGGGTGCCGAAATTCGAAACGTCATAAAAACTAGGGAAATGGTTAGATTTTCTTGCTTGTTGCGTCGAAATGATTCTGTTTGTTTAGACTTTCTTCAGTACCAATTTGATAAGCGTATCTCTTAAAACATGGATAGGGGGCGCTGCAGACTTTGGAGAGCTAGACAACAACTTTAAGCCCGTTATTTTGATAATTTAACACATGCTCGCCAAAGTTTATACTCTAACTTAAAGTTTGAACCCAAAAGTAGAGCCCTGCAAAAAGCGTAAGAGCCGGAATAAAATGTCAAAGTACAGGGTGGTCGAAACTCGAAGGCTCCTAGGAGATAAACAAACAGATTTCTTGACTTATGGCATGCATTTTCATGATTCTGTTTGCTGGGGCTCTCTGAAACTCAGTTGAACGGTACAAAAAGAAACATCGATAGGGGGCGCTTTGGGCAAAAAACATAATTCGTTGACATTTCGGACGCTAACTGGAAACGGGGCGCTACGATCAGTTAGAAACAAAACAAGAGAGTAATTTACTTATCATAAGAAGCTATTAAAACTGCAGTTTGTTTGTTTTTTTTAACAAACATAGCTGGTTTCAATCATGCACAATGCGCGCAATAAAATTTACATAAGGTGCTTTTTGCTGATTTATGCAAAAGATATCGTACCATATCGATATGCAAAAGATACGTAATGCGTAGACGACAACGCGAGATGACGTAGTTGTATGCGCAGACACGTCTTTTGAACGTGCGGTACCTACTTAAGCTTCGGGTTACTTGTCTGCAGATCGGTAGTAGGATGGAACGGTACACAAACTCTGAATTGGCTGACATGCATTTGGCGTATGGCGCTGCTGGTTGTAATGGACGAGCCGCTCAGCGGTTGTACGCCGAGCGTTACCCCAACAGGCAAATCCCCTGCCATGCCTTCTTCGCTCGAGTACACCAGAGGTTGTCCACAACGGGATCTTTCGACGGAGGCAGGCCTGAACGGGAGCGATCAGTGAGCACCCCCGACAACGAAGAGGCTGTGCTTAACCTGGTTGAGGACAACCCAGGTCTTAGCACGAGAGATATCGCCAGACATGTTGGCATTTCGCAAGCAACTGCGTGGCGCATCTTACGTTCCCGGAATCTGCACCCCTACCACATCCAGCGGGTGCAGTTGCTCAGAGAGCAGGATTTTGGCCCTCGAGTGGAATTCTCAAGATGGTACTTGGCGATGAGATCCAGGGATCCCCGTTTTGTAAACAGCATTTTGTTTACGGACGAGTCCACCTTCAGCCGGGAGGGAATGTGGAACGCCCACAACAGTCATGTGTGGTGTGATGAAAATCCACATGAAACCAGAAGCCGAGCAGCCCAGGAGCGTTTCTCAGTAAATGTGTGGGCCGGCATTCTGGGGGATTGCCTCATTGGCCCTTATTTGTTACCTGAACGGCTGACAGGTGGAAATTACCTGATTTTCCTGGATCAAGTGCTGCCGCAGCTTCTGGATGAGGCGCACGTACCCGAAGGTTCGCGTCGCCAGATGTGGTTCCAGCACGATGGAGCTCCGGCCCATTACACGAACGACGTGCGTCTCCATCTAAACGCAAGGTATGGCCAGCGGTGGATCGGGCGTGGGGGTCCAGTTCACTGGCCTGCCCGATCACCAGACCTCACCTGCTTGGATTTCTTCCTTTGGGGTTACCTGAAGGCCGAGGTATACCATACACCTGTCAGCAGTGCTGAAGAACTTGTGGCGCGCATTGTGGCAGCTGCAGGGCAGATCAGAGATACTCCTGGCATTGTTGGAAACACACACTCCTCAATGCGACGGAGGTTCGAAGCCTGCATCATGGCCCAAGGTCGAAATTTCGAGCATTTTCTGTAGTGTTATTTTTTGTAAATAAATTTCCAGTATCATTGATGTTTTTGGTCTAAATTTATTCAGAAGTGTTGAGCAGAGGTAGAAAATGTGTTTTCATTATTACTAACTGATCGTAGCGCCCCGTTTCCAGTTAGCGTCCGAAATGTCAACGAATTATGTTTTTTGCCCAAAGCGCCCCCTATCGATGTTTCTTTTTGTACCGTTCAACTGAGTTTCAGAGAGCCCCAGCAAACAGAATCATGAAAATGCATGCCATAAGTCAAGAAATCTGTTTGTTTATCTCTTAGGAGCCTTCGAGTTTCGACCACCCTGTACTTTGACATTTTATTCCGGCTCTTACGCTTTTTGCAGGGCTCTACTTTTGGGTTCAAACTTTAAGTTAGAGTATAAACTTTGGCGAGCATGTGTTAAATTATCAAAATAACGGGCTTAAAGTTGTTGTCTAGCTCTCCAAAGTCTGCAGCGCCCCCTATCCATGTTTTAAGAGATACGCTTATCAAATTGGTACTGAAGAAAGTCTAAACAAACAGAATCATTTCGACGCAACAAGCAAGAAAATCTAACCATTTCCCTAGTTTTTATGACGTTTCGAATTTCGGCACCCAAATTTTCGAAAGCGCCTAGCGCCTTACCATCGCGTCAGGGACCCTACATTCCCTATTCAAAAATGTTCGTCTAGGTGTGCTCTATCGATCCTTAAAGTTTGTCACCGACGAGCTGAATCACCCTGTATAATGTAACTGGTATTCGAAAACGAGGTTTTCGCCAAATTATCGTAAAAAATATCACGCCAAACCTGGTGCTTATATGCAATCTGTGTTAAATATTAAGTAATGCAAGAAATCATGGCATTTAATTTCAATTTCAAAGTATCGCCAAATTATATAAATCGCCAAACCACTCGCCAAATTATACAAGTTGACGTAATTTTTATTTTAAATAACGATAGAACAAATAAATTAGTATAAAAATACAAATACAAATAAAGCGTCGAAATAAAAGTCACTTGATGGCGTAAACACATGTAACTTCCTCACAGTCAAGTCAATGTGATATTTACGATCAACCATTATTGGCATTTAATCTTATAGTCTGGCGAGAGATTTTTGGTCAATGGGATAACGAAGTAGTACGTTTTAATTTACCACTCGAAAAAAAAAAATGCTAACTTACGAGTTAAAAAATGGTACGTTTCCGTTATACGGACACCTTTGTCGCCAAGCGTAATAGTTGGCGCAAAATGAAAATCACGTGAATTGAAACATTTGAAAAAGAAAAGAAAAAACATTGTCCATAGTAAAGTGAGCCTTTTAAAAATATAACATTTGGAAATTATAGACTTTTACGAACTATTTTACTAAATCACAAATATATACTTAAAATAAGTGAACAAATAACTGTTATACAATAAAGTATAGCAAATAATAGAAAATCACAATGTTTCGCATGGTTAAGAATAAGAATCCGGTACTATTTCAAGATGATCTTTTCCACTATTTTTGCTGGGACAGCGCAAATAATATTTCATTTCTAACAACAGTATTTTCAGGTGAATATTAAAAAGAGAAATAAAAGTTTGGTGAAAATTCCGTCAGAAGGAACTTCCTTTTCTCTTTGTTAAAAAATACTGGGAGACAAAGTCTCTGTTTACTTAATTCATTTTATATTCGCTTATTTTGAAATGCTTAAGGATTTTATTTAACCAAAGACGAAAACAGCCATTGTATCTTTTAATAGCACCTGATTTGTCTTTAAAATTGAACAATCAAACAGAAATGAATCGAAACCCGTTTATAGGGAGATCGCCACTGTTTTTTAAATTATAATTCAATCTTTCAAAATCTTTTTTAAGCCAATCAAATTAACGTGCTTTTAGGAAATGTGGTCTCTGAACGGGGGTTGGCGAGCGTAACTCGTAGGGAGCTGAGCCCCCTAGTTTTCGAAAAAAAACTTAATATATAATACACAACAACTTTAAAGATGTAATGTTAGATTTATAAAAAATGTTTCTCTCAAGAAAATTTTATAACAATTTAAGAAAAAAGGGATTAGATTAAAAAATTCAAAAACCCGTGCCAACCAGATTTTTATTATTATTATTATTATTATTATCTTTTACATATTTGCTTGTAGAACGAGAAAGAAAAAAATCCCTGCCGGCCCGGCCTACAGGCAGAGGTAGATTTCGAAGTCAAATATACTAATTTCACAAACAACAACTAAATCATGATTAGAGATAAATCCACTTTAACAATTTTATCTGGCCGCTTTTGACGAGTTTTTATTTCATTTTTATATAATAGCTGGTTTTATAAGAATCATGTTAGGGCGGTATTCAAAAAAATACTTTTCCATGCTCAACAACTCGAAATTTTCTGGCATAATTCCAGATTCATTTTTAATATAAAAAAAAATATGAAACTTGCTGACGTGATTTTTGAAGAGATTTATAAGCGACCTGTGTTTTTATTTTTTGTTCAATTAATTAAAACTTGATATATAAACAATTATTTTCTCAGAAGAACAATATTTTTCGTTTCTAACACCATCGCTTCGGGAAATTCCGTTCAAAATGCCCACTTTGACATAATTTTTTGAAATATATTCTGCCTCTATCCAAAAATCGATCATTACAGTACATTATATAGTTTCTGAATAAGCGAATCTACCTATTAAATGCGTTTGAAAGCAAAAATGAATTTAAAAATGAGTCAGAAAATAAGCAGTTTGGATTTGAGTGACAATGATTTTTCCAACACAATCCGCTTCGGTAGATTCGGTTCAAAGTGCCCTTTTTAACAGCATTTTAAAAAATATATTCTGCCTCTATCAAACAATCGACCATTACGGTAGTTTATATCATTTCTGAGTAAGAAAAGGTACCAATTGGAAGCCTTTGAGAGCAAAAATGAATTGTAAAATGAGTCAGAAAATAAGCAGTTTGGATTTGAATACACCCTTACTAAGATGATTTTTTTTCGTCAACCGCTATGTATTTTTAATTTGTTTTGCTGTAAGAATTGGTCCTATCCAAAACTTGTCTATATAGATGTTGTAGACAATATTAAGAAGATATATGATAAATTCATGGGAATTTTATATCTTTTGAATTGACGGAGTTATGGTTTTTTTTTCTTCTTCAAACCCCCTTTTTGTTTTCGTTTTTATTTTTTTTTTCGGTACGAATTGGTTCTATCAAAAACTTGTGAAAATAAAAGTTGTAGATAATGTTAAGGAGATTTATAATAAAATTAATTGGATTTGATATCTTGAGAATTGACGAAGTTATGATTTTTTTTTTATCCCCAAAACCCTATTTTTTGCGCCCCTTGAGCCCATTTTTAACTTTATCAAAAATCTGTGATACATAAATTTTTGACCCTATTTTTAGAAGTAATAAAAACTTTAAACTGATTTGATATGTAAAAAAATTAAGAAGTTATGGCGGGTTTTCTGTTTTCACAAATCCCCTCCCTATTTCCATCCCCTTGGTCCGATTTTGCCCATTAACGAACTTGACCGAGATTTTAATGCCATTGATTTTATGTATCAGTTTGGAAGAGATTGGTGCAGAATTACGAAAGTTATCGTGTCCAGAAGAAAGTGATATATATATATAGATAGATAGATACATAGATAGATAGATAGATAGATAGATAGATAGATATAAAGTTTTTTACTGAGGGTGGTTTTGGGTTCTAGGTGTCATGATCGGTGTAGATCTGCAAACATTTTTCAGAAATTCCAACATAGGAACGATCCCAATAGGTAGTATTTCATACGAAATCTACCTAAAAATAACTGTCTTCGATAGTTAGACGCAGACACTCTCAAAATAATGTTCTATTCAGGTTTCTTGTTTGCGTTTCAATATTTAACACGTTAAGCGCCACGTCAGCCACCGGTGACTCACACTGAACTTTCTATTTAAAAAGCGTCATTCACCGATGACTGATTTCTAAAATATGATATAAAACTAAAAAAAATATCTATCGTTTTAAGTAATTACTGAAAATTTATTTAAAATTTACCTACCTTTTATTTATTACAGGATTATACTTTCTTAAAAATTACTTAAAACATTGTAAATTTTTCAGCGTTTTATTGTCAGCCACCGTGGTACTCAACGTGTTAAAAAATGTTTATTTCATAAGATGTTTGAGATCGACTTCGAACAATTTGTCTTCGTAATTTTTCGAATTTTATTTAAACTTTGATTTTAATGTAAAACTTGATAAAACAGACTTATGTTTATCTAAAAGGAATTCATGATATTTTTTACAAAAAGTACACCCATTACACATATATCAAATGGTAATTTTTTTTTCAAAGATACCGATCATGTGACTTATTTGTTTTAGGTGCATTCGTAATTATATAAATAAGTAGTACCAATAGTCAACGTCTGGTCCGTCCATCTGTCCGCATACAACAGACCAAAATCCCCCCAACCTAATGGTTAGAAATTTAATATTTATAATCGTTGCAGAATTTTTTGCCATAATTTCAAGTTTTATTAAAATTGAATCAAAACTTAAAAAGATATTAATAAAAGTTTTCTTCCTTCTAGTAAATCCTATCATACGCAATGGATTTAATAATATCCCATGATAGGTAATGATTCTAGGATTTCATGTTGATTACGCCCTATTTACTATGGATAAATTTTTTTTTCGAATTACTGACTTTATTACATATAAATAAATTTTGTATTCATGCATTTTTGCATCAGAGGTCAACAGGCTTTGCATCAGACCTGAATAATTATAAAACTAGTTATAGTACGAACGCACGTCATTTGCCACTTTTGTCGTACAATTTCCGATTTGTTTTTAATACTTTGCTTTAAAATTATTCACATATTTGATTACACGTAAGTGTAGAGTCGAGGAAGATTTGGGTGTAGGCAGTTTTCCTAACCTAATCGTTGAGGAAGATCTGCTCTTTTTAGTAAGGAATTAAATTAGTGCGTGTTCATAAAATATATCACCCTTAATCGCTATCAGCAAATACAGTAACTTAAAAAAAGTATAAAAGTAAATATTTTTTTTAATATGTTTTTATAAATATTTACAGTTTATTTCAGATTCACGCCTTATTTAATACTTGTATTTAACTGATTCCAAAAAATTCCGACGCAATATGTTATTATGGCGTTGGTCCCGATTATGGAAAATTCACTGATTTCATTTAGACTTGATAGAAAGAGTAATGTGATGAGTTAATTAAAAAATGAGGATAATTTCTCTGTTTCAATTAAAAAAAAATGATAACAGTAAAGAAAACAATCATTTAAAATTTCTATACGCAATTTTCTGAATACGTTTTCGATGTGTAATCACAATTGAAGAGCTAAGTGGAAGAACATGTTAAGTAGGAAAAATTACATTTGAAGAAATTTGAAGTGAAAGTTTTTGCTGTAAATTTTAATGATTTATTTTTTATTTGATACCATTTGTTTAAAATATTAACAGGTATGGTACTAAACTCTCTCAGAATAATTTATTCATATTTAATTTTAAAATATTAAAAATTATTAATATTATTGACATTATTAAATATTAAAATATTAAATATTAATGAATAATGTCTTAAATTCTCAAGACTAATTAGAATCTTAGTATTTTAGATTCACCATATGATAGGATACCTCATAACGCTTTCATCCAGAAGACAAAAAAAAAAAAAAAAAAAAAAAAAAAAAAATGCGGCATAACATGTTCATACACTCAGCTCTTCAATTCAATATTAAACTATTAATAGATTCAAGTGTATTTAGAAAATATATTACATTCTTTATTTTATATATATATATATATATATATATATATATATATCGTAATTTTAGTTTCGAATCCATTAGTCAAATTTTGGAGAACGTTGTATAGCGTAAAACGAACCTCCTGTTTGTTTAAGTCCTACACTGTTAAAAATTTGCAGCATTCTGGCAGGTCATTTGACCGTTTTTTTTTCCGAAAACGGTTACACAACCAGTAATTTAACACTATTCTGACCATATTATTGGCCATTTTATGGTCAGAATGCAGTTAAATTATGGTTATGAAACCGTTTTTTTTTTCAAAAAACGGTCGAATGATCTGCCAGAATGCTGCAAAATTTTTAACAGTGCACGATAAAGTTTTCCTGGCGATTTTTGAAACATGAAAATTATTTGGCAATTTATCATCTGCGAAAGGCTAACGAAAAAAAACCCATAAAGTTAATTTAATAATTTAAGCTTAAGTTTTCAAATTATTAAATGGGTTTTTTTTTTTTACATCGGAAACATTATCTGAGCACATATTGTTTATAATTCTAGAAAATCGAAAGGTAAGTGAAAATTCGATTATAAAATTCCATTTGTGCTTACAAAAACTAAGTTAAGTTACATAAAAGATAAAAAAAAAAAACAGTTTTTGCTATTGTTCTTTTATATAATATGCATGAGAAATGTTTCTCCCACTTTAACTCATTCCTTTACACAAAACTATTTCTAAATGTAATCAAAAATTTTGTCTTAAGTTACATAAATGAAAATGAGTAAATGTTCCACTTATTTACACAATATAACTGGAGGAGTTATTTTTAAAAATAAAAAAAATTGTTTGTATAAGTTTTAGTTTACATTTCATTAAAAATTCTCGCAGTAGAGCAGCCAATTTTGGAACCCATGAATATTTTAGGACTTTTTAAAACTTTATTGCCCTTCCGTATTTTTCTTTAAAACAAGTTTCAAGATTGAAGTTTCATATTTAATTAAAAGCAAACAAACAAATATTTTTGTTTCCCAGACGTTTTAACTGAACTACTCCTAAGGTTATTTTGTAAGGTCTACATATAAAACGAAAGAACATAAAATTATGCAAACAAAAGCAATATTTTTCAATTTTAATTCACTGAGTGTTTACTTGTTACTTTTTATTTATCAATCTAGAACTAGTTTTTGCATTTTTTTCTCTGAGATTAAATTAAAAATGGGGTCGTAGTATAGTTCATAAAATACTTTTAACCTGGAGTAATGTAACACATTTTTTTAAGTTAAAAAGTCGTATATATATATATATATATATATATATATATAACCATTAATTAAACATAACCTACCACCATCAAAAACCGTAATATTATGAATTAAAGCTGTAAGTATAAAAAAAGTGCCAAATAATTTATTAAAATCATAACTAGAAAATTAAATAACATTAAATAAATCTTTGCAATGATAGGAATGAAAAAAAAAATAATTATATATATATATATATGTGTGTGCGTGTGTGTCTGTGTATGAATTTTAAATCAATAGTGATAAGAAAAAGAAAAAATTTAAAAGGCATAAAAAGCCTGCAAGGTATATTTTGTACGATTTTCGAAAAATGTAGGACATTATAAATTTAGGTAAATAAAACCGGTAATGCTAACAACCAACTTCATGTGGTGTATTTAAAATACATTCCACACTATTTTGAGTTTTATGTTACTTATTTTATCACCACAGTAATTATATCGATCGTAAACAATTGTCAACAAATAATGCCAACCATACTCAAAATCATTGTTTCTTGCTAGATTGGTTTCACTTAACCTATACAGAATTTTCAAACACGTTTATAATTTGATTTCACCAGTATCAGTAGGATAACAAATATTATCTATAAAAAAAGAAACAAAACATCAGGAGCTTTCAAAATAATTTCAACAATTCATAATGATAATATTTAAGAGTTTGTAAAATGTTCTTTTTATCTTACGCTTTATATACATTTAAGTTTTAGTTAAGGGTACAGTGGACTCTATTTTTTTTTTATTTTCCAATGAATTTTTAAAAAAATTTTCTGGAGCTATTCGCAGTATAAATATCTTTTATTTCACAAATTTTTGTTAAAATATATTCCATAGTGCTTGAGATACAGAAAATTATTTTTTGAAAAATGGCAATATTTCAAAATGCTCCACGCGCATCCAGTTTTCACATACGTGTACAATATTTTTTCATAATAACCATTTCATACATACAAATAAATGTTACTATACATTTTTAGCATATTACTTGTAAAACATTAAAAAAATTATTGTAACTTAATTTTTTTGCATTTTTCGTTAAAAATTCAATAAAAATTCTGTATAAATAACAATTTTAAAAACTTAAATGCCTCTAAACAAGTGTATTTTTACTAACATTTGTTAACACATACATAGAGAGTATTTTTTAAAAAAATCAGGAAAATTGAGCATAAAGTAATGCGCATGGAACATTTTGAAATCAGGAAAACGACGAAAATGTTCATTTTGAGAAAAACAGGTTTTAGTAAACACAATGGCTCTAATTGCTTAATATTTTCCTACTTTCACAGTTTCAGTTAGATATAAGGGATATAATTTTCCATACTTGCCAACATCCCGGATTTTGAAAATCAACAAAACATACTTTAAACCAGAAATTTTATTTAAAAATTTCAATCAGTTATGTTTCAAATGACTCCACATAGAAGCAAGTAATATTAATTTAATAAATTTTCTGGTTGAAAGTCTGCTTTTTCATTTAAAAAAAAGCGGGAGGTTGGCATATCATTTCTTGCTTATATGTACCGTAATTTCCGGTGTGTAGGCCGCGGGTCAAACAATCGTGTTTCGACCCAGAATTTTTTAAAAATAAAATGTAACTTTTTAGATCAGGGTAAATATTTGTCTCCAAATACTGAATAAAATTTCTCTGTCCAAACTGAATTGTTTGATCTGCGGGCAATACACCGGAAATTACAGTAAGTTCTTGCAGTTACAGTAACATAACAGTAACATAAATTACTGTAACATAAAATGTGCGACTTCGAGAATGCGTGCTGTGAAAATGTGTGACTATGAAAAATGCAGTACTCCAGTAAATACAGTCGTAATCAAAAAATTTTTGTGTCTGTGTACAAGATAATCAAATGTTAAAGGAAAAGTTAAAAGTTGAAGTTTAAAATACTTAGTAATAAATTTAAAGACATTCAGAACTTTTAGTTCTGAAAAGAACTGTTTTTTTTTTAATTATTATTATATTTTACGCTAAAAAGATTGGCAACAAGAAGCAATTCGCTCTAAATACATTGTAAAAAACGCTAAAAGATACAGTTAACGTATTATTTTGCGAAATCACAAAATTAATAAGCATTCAATGGAAAATAATAACACTGAGTATGGCCAAACGAAAAACTAGGCTAAATTTTACAGTTGCGAATCTGCGAAAAAGTAAACAAAGGGGCGTGGCAGAATCAACTGATTGGATAATAATGCTTATAACTCCAGTAAAAATAATCGAAATCGAAAAATTCTTTCTGCGTTCAATAGCAGGGAGATCATATATTGTTATTATGCTAAAAATAAAAATTCCACAATTTGGTGATTTTTTGCGATTTTGAAAGTCCACTGTACCCTTAAATCATTAATTTAATCTTATTGTAAAGATCTTCTATATTTTAGTATATTTAGAAAAAATAAATTTATGCAGATAGGGAACATTTAGTATTAAAAATATTTCTGGATATTAGAAGAAAATATATTGTATGATATCTATTGGGGTATAAAAAAATAACTACAAATATTAAAAAAACGTCTTACCTGAATTAAACATACACAACTACTACAAATTTAACTGTCAAAATATCCATTAACAATACGAACATTCAAATTAAAATTATATATTTTTAGGTAATTTTAACCCTAGGGTACCTAAAGTGAAGTCATTACATGCCAAATCTGGTTAGTAAGGACATTTTAGCACTGGGGAGTATGAGCGACCAGACAAGTGAACAATATAAAATAATAGAAATATGTTTTTAATCAAACATAATATTATAGTCCGCTAGGCGTACTTTAGTTTGAAAAAGTTAATATAACTGAATTGTCACAGTCAGGACGAAGAAAAATCTTTAGTGAACTATTTTGTACAAGCGGGTCTTGAAATATATTCAACTATTATCGCAATGGCTGGCGAATATCCGTCATCAGGTTAGTATAGACTTTAGAATCGCCAGACCCTTTGATACCGCATACTTCGCTGACGCGACAGTCGGAATATTTTTACGTGATGAGTTAAGTAATATCAGTTAAACATTTGAAAATCAGCTTGTATCAATGGTTAAGTAAAAGTATCGCTGACTAACGGACAACCACTGCTAATATTTATAATTTAAAGCGAAAATTATACCCATGAGTAACGCTAACGTCATAGCGACCGTTGTAATACCTATGAAAAATATTTCCCTTCTTTCTCGAAATAAATTACTTCTGTAACATATTATTCAGAATCCAGGGTGGAAACTACCTTATGTTACGAAATAAAACTTGATAACTTATCATCGATTAATAAGTTTAATAATTACAACATATTTACATGTTACTATTTACAAAATAACACAGTTTCTTCTTCTTCTTCTTCTTCTTCTCATAATCTTTTTATGAGAAAGGCATTTGTAGTTTATATGGCGCGTAAAAAATAACTCAGTTAATTTAAAATACAGCATAGCACAAATGCCTTGTCGGCAACCACTTTGTAAACATTCTTCTCTCTCGTAAAGTCTAATTTACTCAGCTTGTCAGTTCTTTTGAAAGAAAAGAAAAAAGTAAAGGAGAGAAAAAATGATGGGGTGTGTATTGTTCGAGCGTTACACTCTTCCCCTCACACTGCATTACTGGTCCCTCAGATGCAGTGTGCATTTCCTGGGTGGATTCCTTCGGGATGCTTTCTGGTGCCTAAAATCCTCTATGGCTCTCGTGTTTTGGGGTCCTTTCGTAAATATTTGCTGGCTGGGCGTCTGATGTTTCCCGGGTCTGCCTCTAAGACGAATAAAGCCTTTAGAAGATCCACCATCATCTTGCGTGTAAGGACACAAAGCTGATATATGATAATTTCCTAAGGGAGAAAAGGGGTTTTATTTAGTGGCAATAGTATAAGAAGTAGGGGATCTTTGTTTTAAAATAGCATATGGGCCATCTCGACGGGGCATGAATTTAGTTGTTTTGTCATTTTTCTTTTGACTAATCGGATGTAAAGTAACCCAGACGTGGTCGCCTGGTTTATATTGTTCAGAAGCTTTTAAATGTTTGTCAGCATAATATTTATGCTTATCTTGGCTTTGTTCTATGCGATCTCTTATCTGCATAGTAATTTTAGCAAAGTTTTTTAAATAAGGAATTATTTCAGGTATGAAATTATCATTCGCAATTACAAGGCGTAAGTCATGAGCAACATCATCGGAGGTACGTAATTCACGACCGAACATTAAAGATGCAGCTGTGTGACCAGTGGAACTGCATCTTGCAGTATTAAGGGCAAAACGGATTACTGGTAATTTTTCACTCCAAGTTGTATGATCATCTCCAACTAGCATCGCTAAGCAGGGTTTTAGATCTCGGTTTTTTCTTTCAACCGGATTTGCTTGAGGGTGGTACACCGGAGTTAAACTTTGATCTATCTTTAAGAGAAAACAAACTTGTTGCATCACAGCACTGATGAATTGCGGACCATTGTCGCTAATGATTTTTCTTGGAAAACCATATCTTAAATACTCTTCCTCAATTAAGGTAACAGCACATTCCGTGGCTGCTGCGTTATTTAATGTAAAAAGTTCTACCCATTTTGTGCTACAGTCTTCGATTATAAAAATCCACTTTTTCCCATCTGCTGTTTCTGGCAAGGCTCCAAATAAGTCTATTGAGAAGGTCTCAAATCTTTGACTATGAACAGGTGTTTGTAAAAGTCCAGCAGGTTTTTGGTTACTCGCTTTATAACGAATACAGTCTACACAATGTTTAACATAATCTGCGATATCTTTTCTCATTCCGGTCCAGTAATATCTCTGGGATAATCTGTAATAGGTTCCCTCGGCTCCATAATGGCCTGCGGTCGGTGAATCATGGTAATTCTTCAAGACTTCTTTCCGTTCTTGAACAGGAACAACCAATTATGCTTCTTCTGAATCTGATTCTGGAGAGTAACGATATAAGACTCCTTGGTTTAAGAGGTAACCACGTTCAGTCCAATTAACAAAATCTGTATTATTTTCTTTAGATTCAAACGCTACGATAATTTTCTTTAAATCTTCATCCTTTAATTGCTCTTCTCGGATATCTTTAGGAGATCTAATAGGCATATCAATCGAAATTGTGCAAATTTCACAAGAAGGTTCTTCATGACTGCAAATAGGCCGAGACAACATATGAGCAACAACGTTTACTTTTTCAGGAATATATTCAATCTTGAGGTTGAAAGATTGTAACTGCAAAGCCCATCGGGCTAGTCTGCCTGACGGTGACTTTAAACTCATCAGCCATTTTAGGGGCTGATGATCGGAGGCAACTGTTATTTCATGTCCTTCAATATAGCCACGGAATTTATTTAAAGCCCAAATGACAGCAAGTGCTTCGCGCACGGTGGTAGAATAGTTTCTTTCTGGTGCAGTTAACAAACGACTTGCATATTCTATTGGATGCTCTTCTTCTCCCTGACTCTGGAGGAGGACAGCACCTAGAGCATATCCACTGGCATCTGTACGAAGAAGATAGGGCTTGGTCGGATCATTTTGTTTTAGTACTGGAGGATTGATTAAGGAACTTTTCAATGTTTCGAAAGCACTTTGTTCTGCTTCTTCCCACTTCCAATTTGTATCTTTCTTCGTAAGATTACTTAGAGGTTTAGCTATATGAAAATTTGTTCTGAAAATTTGGGAATAAAACGTCTGTACCAGGAGAAGGACTGCAAAAAAGATTGAACTTGTTTTACAGACTTAGGAGCAGGCATTTGTTCAATTGCAGCGGTTTTTCCAGGATCAACTTCGATTCCTGAGCTTGTTATCCAATGTCCTATATATTTAACACGGGGGCAACCAAAATTGCATTTTTCACGATTAACATACAGTTTGAATTCTGATAGTTTATTAAAAACTGCTTCTAAGTCAGACAAATGTTTCTCAAAACTTTCCGACAAAATTATAATATCATCTAAATATGACAATATAAAGATGTCTTTGAGGGACTTTCTAAAGTTATCTATTAATCTCTGAAAGGTTGCTGGGGCATTTTTCAATCCGAAAGGCATTCTAATGTACCAAAAAGCTCCGAATGGACAAATAAATGCAGTTTTGTCTCTATCAGTGGCATTTACTTCAATTTGGTGGTATCCAGACTTCAGATCAATAGTGGTCATATAAGGGGTATGTTTGGCTTCATGGAGCAAATCATCTATTCGCGGTAATGGATAATTATCTGTCTTTGTGATGGCATTCAATTTTCGATAATCGATGCAAAGCGAATTTTTCCATTTGGTTTTGGGACCAATACTACAGGAGAGGCATAAGGAGACTCGCACTCTTCGATTATACCCTTAGAGAGTAATTCGTCTAATTCTTTACGCAAAATTTCCTTTCTCGCAGGTAACATGCGGTAAGGGGGTACTGCTACAGGCGGATGTGATCCAGTATCAATATAATGTTTAACTTTAGGTGTAGCCTCTTCCCCTAGTTGGAAGCTACTAGTAAATTTTTCAGGCAGTTCATTCAACCTAACTTGTTGCTCTGAAGTGAGATGTCTACCTTCATCTTCTCTAAGAAAAACGGTGTCTAATTCAACGGATTTTATCGCTAATTCACTGGGAGGCCTATGTGTATCTTCAGCGAATTTATATTTCCACCTACATCTATCAGAAAAGAACCATTCTTGATTTACTACATCCGAAACAATTTTTGCTTTGCGTAAAAAAACGATTCCTAAAATTGTACGATTATTTCTGGCATTCGGCGGAGCCATTGTTTTAATATCGCGACCTTCAATTTTAACATGAACTTCTGTTTTATAAACTTCGGTAGTGTTGTGTAGCCCATCCGCTAAGACTACGATCATTTGAGTTTTTTCAAACTTCACACCTTGGTCTTTTCTTAAAGAATACAAACCTTCACCCGCAACGCAATGTGCTGCGCCAGTGTCAGCACAAGCTGTGCCAGAGAGACCATTTATGCTTATTTTTACCAATAATGTTGGTGATGTTTGCATATTACATGTACGAAATTCTAGTGACTGAAAGTGCACCGATACATTTTTCGGAGAACAGGTTGGACACTTGGATTTAATAACTCCCTGGTTTCCACAACAATAGCAACTTAACATTGGCCGATTTAAATTTGAAGGGTAATTAATTTTATTTCTCTTGGACTCTTTTTGATTGCCAATTTTGCCAAAATCATTTCTTTTAAAATCTAAAGGCGTTTTTTCAGAGCGATTAGAATTCCCGACCTCACTGATTTTATTTGATCTCTTTATTTCTACTTTGTGTGACCTCAAATTGTCATATAAATCTAACTTTTCAGCTAATTCAACAGGATCTGTTAAATTCTCCCATTGGTCTAAATAATGTTCTTTACAATCAGGGGAAAACTTTTTCTTTAATTGGTCAGCAATAATTAATTCCGATAATTTTTCAAAGGAATTTATATTTAATTCGGATAGCCATCACTCAAAATAGCTTCTGATTTCAAAATAATATTCTTTCCAGCTAATATCGGTTCGCTTTGGATGTCGACTAAACAAAACTCTAAACCTTTCTGCAGTTAACTTGAACCTCTGCAACAATATATCTTTAATATAAGAATAATCCTCAAATTTTTCTTCCGGTTCACGCGCTATTAATTTACCGATTTCATTTGGAAGGACTCCAATTAAATACGTAATCCACAGTTCTTTTGAAACCTTTAAAAGTTTCATTTGCCTCTCAAAAGTTATTAAAAATAAATTCATATCATCCTTTTCAGGATTGAAATCGGGTAAAACCTTTTTCAAGTCAACGCGTATTGAGGAAGTTTCTAGAGGGTTGCTTGTATTTGCAACAACATCTCTTGTTCCTGCTTCTAACCTGAGCTTCTCTAGCTCAAATTCTCTTTCTTCGGCTAAACGTTTCTCTTCCTCAAGAGTCTTTTTTTCTTCTACGATATTTTCATAAATTCCCTGTACAAAATCTATGTTATCTTTAAATGCCTCACTATTTACAATTTTATCACGTAATTCGAGGACTTTATCATCGCTACTTACTTCTACTTTTAATTCTGAAGCTAATGTGATTAAATCAATTTTCTTACCCTTTGAAAGAAACACCATCATTTGAACTAAATATGTTTTAGCTAACTTCAAACTTAATTCGTGTACGAATAACTCTTAGCAAAATACGCAATTTTTAACATATATAGAACATAAATAACATACAATATCTTTCAAAAGTCAATATAATGACACCAACTATTTGCCTTTTTTTTTTCTTCTTACACAATAATATCAATCATATAATAATTAAATAATGCCAAGTACTCATTTATAATAATAACTTCATAATAAAATAGCTCAGTGCAACTACATAAATGTATAAAATAAAGCAAACGATTTTTATTTTTCAAAAATAATTATTAGAATTATTTCTCTTATGAATATCTTCATTTAATTCAGATACTAAAATACTTGAAGCTGCAGACGACTTTTCGTATTTCAATTCTAAGGAAAATATTCAGGCTAAATAGAACAATTCCAAAATATTTCGATTCTGGATGAATCAAATACAATTTTCAAAAATCCACATATTCCGGATGAATCAAAAGTACTTTTGTGTAAATTTTTGTACTTTACTGTCTAAATTTTCTTATTAAAGCAGTTTAACACAATTTAAAATAATACTTATCTTCATATCTTGCTTCTGTTCGTGCCAGACGTTGGGGAGCCACTTCTGTAACATAATATTCAGAATCCAGGGTGGAAACTACCTTATGTTACGAAATAAAACTTGATAACTTTTCATCGATTAATAAGTTTAATAATTACAACATATTTACATGTTACTATTTACAAAATAACTCAGTTAATTTAAAATACAGCATAGCACAAATGCCTTGTCGGCAACCACTTTGTAAGCATTTTTCTCTCTCGTAAAGTCTAATTTACTCAGCTTGTCAGTTCTTTTGAAAGAAAAGAAAAAAGTAAAGGAGAGAAAAAATGATGGAGTGTGTATTGTTCGAGCGTTACATTTTACGTTTCACATAATTTTAATTATTACCCAGTAGAACATGCAAAAAATGCCCTTCCTTATGCAACTTGTTTAATAACTGCATCACAATTTACCGATATTTTATGGTTGTTCAAATAATTTTAAAAAATGAATTTTTAACCCTTTATCTACGGAGGTACTTATAAGTACCATTAAAATAACTTGTTTTAAAATTCATTTAATGATCGATTATTAGTAATGCAGTTTAGAATGAGTTATAGATGCATTAATTTATCTTGTTCCAAAAGCATTATTGGTTACACAAAGCAAAATAAAAATAAAAATAAAGGACGATTTCTTTGGCCTTTTGCATGTTTTTAGCTTTCTTGGAGTTGGGGGGGGGGGGGGTTCAATTCGGCAATATTTCTATATTTCTATTTTAAAAACATTATGTTTGTACGTCTCCCAATTCTACAAAATACTACGAAAAATATTTAAAATAAAAGAATGGCGTTATAAATATTGCAGAAAATCCCTATAAATTCAAAGTTCCCAGGCGAAGATTTTCTCAAGATCTTTGTTAATGCAAATATTTTTTTTTATGGCTTTTAGCAATTATTAGCACGAGGTGGAACCTGCCGAATTTCGACGAAAGAAAATGTTTACAAAGGAACTGTTGCATCAAATTTATAATACACCAACCACAATAATTAGAATAAAAAATCCATCTTATACTTGTTAATTTAACTCTCCAAAGACATATTTTAACCTAAGATTAACAAAATACTTGTTTCATAAACTTCAACTGTTAAAATTATTGAAAAATTAAATTTAATTCATATACGTCATCAGTAAAATATAATCAAGATAAGTAATTTTGATTAAGTTATTAATTGATGCTTGGTATTACGGAATGAAAAATCCGCAAAAATGATTTCACCTTGACATAATCATTGAATTTTTCGACCTTTAGATCTAAACCAAATCAAGTCATTTTCCACGTTTCACATCCATATTAACCAATTAAAAACATTTTAATGCGCAATAGGTTATTAATAAATATTTTTTCAAGCTTGAAGTCACGTTTGTCAACTATTACAACTTTTCATGTTAAAATTCCCACTCGTGATTTGAGGTCTTAGTATAATCTCTGTACTTGCGCGTAAAAATTCCCGAAATTTATAACTTTTAGACGTATTCAAAGGGAATTATTTCGTTTTATCAAATAAAATTATCGTTTACTTTTAAATATGACGTCATTTTCAGTCGCTGAAATATTTTGCCTATTGAATCAAACTCAATATCAGCGAAATGAAAAATAGTGAAATATAACAGCATCATCAGGGAAATTGTGTCTTTTTTTAAAGCGTAACGTCATTTTCTGTTCAAATCTTTAAAAACATTTTTTTAATTGTAATGAGAAAATAGCATCAGTAAGAATATAATCAATAAAGATAACTAAACCACTTTTAATATAAATGAAGTACTTCAGTTGCCACAATTAGAAAATTGGTATTAAAAACTATGAAAAAATTAATATCTCAAAAAGAAATTGAGATACAGCTTTCAAACAAATTGCATTTAAAAGTGCAACTTTTTCTGCATACCACGGTGTAAACATTTAAAATCTGGGATGTTTAGAAGTTTAAAATTTTGCAGCAGCGAAAATTGCAAAAGTGAAATTTCATTTCAAATTTCAAAGTGTTGCCATTCGCAGAATGACGTATGCGTTACGCACAGATATGTTTGTCCTTTATAATATATATTGATAGTCTGGATGATTTTAATTGCTTTTCATACATAATTTTATAAAAGACATTGTAAATAAAATCATGTTATTACAATATAATAAATTGAGTTTTCGCTGGATTTGCAATTTTTTTTTAATTATAAAAAATTATAGAAAATATTACATGTCAATTGATTTTTTTTGTGTGTGTTTAAATTATCAGTGACACATTTTTGCATAAAGTTTACAAGATTTCGAGCTTTTCGAGATATTAAAGCACACCATGCCTCTCAAGTAGTAGCGTTAAATTCGGCGTTCGAGTTCTACTGGACAATTTGACTTATTTTTTTAAGCTATTGCACACTATTGTACCCCATACATTCTTCAAGGGTTTTAGATCCGAATTTCTGTACAGACATATAAATGTGGAAATCTTATTATCTTAAAACCACTTTTTTCTGTTTATTGCAATGTGAAATGAAGTATGGTCTTGCTCAAAAATATAGATACTGCCGACAGGTTTTTCACCCTTTTTTCAACAAGTGGAAATCTTACATATGAAATTATTTATATATATTATTATGAGAACGGGCTGCTGGATTTTAATCAATCTGGTACCAAAATGTTTCCATCTGATCACGAAGGTGACGGGTTATAGTTATATAAACTGTGTTTCAGGTAATAACCTAATATCGCAAAATGCTTATAAATGGCTTTTCCATCAAAAAGTATAATGTCGCAATGTTAGCATGCCTCTAAGGATCAGAGGTAGCGTCACACTCTAGTAAACGCGTAAAGTTACGCGGATGAGCTTATCATTTCTATTGTAACAGAGAAAATGCATCGGAAATTCATGAAAGTTTAAAAATTATCAATCGACAGTTATAATGAAATTTTAATAAATAAATGATAAATAAATGAAAGAAGTAATTAGGAATGAAACAAGAGGCCGTAATGAACTAAATATTGAAATATTTTAATTATATGACAAAAGTGGAATCGTTCTTTTTTTTAATTTAAAGTAATATATGTGTCAGTGTTTTTTTTTTCTTTTTAATTTACACTGGTCACTTGTTCGTAAAATTAAATCTCTATTATCTTAGTTAAATATTGTTATCTGGCACTAAAAACAGAAAATGCATAATTTGTAAATGGGTGGTGACGTTCTAAATTAGCACATGAGAGTCTAATATGCTATTATTCTATCATTAATATTTTATTGATAAATTTTGATAAAGCTGTAATGTTTTAATGTAACAATAGCCTGAAACAAGGTTTTCGAAAAAATATGTCAGTCATCAGGAAACATGTTAATTTTTTTTTTTTCATTTTAATTACTTTACTAGTTTTATCTTATAACAACTAAATTAAATTTCCTAAACCTGGAATAATTCAGAGATAGGATGTAACTTTTCGAGAGCACTTCAAAATGAATTTGTTTCATAAGTGTGTTAACAAATCCAATTGAGCAAAGGCACTTGTGTCGCCAATATATTTTATTAATTACTCCCTACTTCAAAACTTGCATTTCGAGAATAAACTTTTATTGATTTAAAGTTTTTTCTTCACTTGAAGTGACTATAATGATGATATATTATATTATTAATTATTTATACTTATTAAATTCGTTAATGAAACTTTATTTTTCTATATTTTTGTTCCATGCAAAATACGTTGTGTTGTTAAATAAGTTAAAAACATAAAAAAAAAACCCGGAAAGTACAGTTTTTATGTATTAGTTTTAATTGAACTGTTGTAAAATAATAAAAGCAAATTTATAAAAAAATAAAGATTTTTGTTTGTTTGTTTGCAGTTCTTTTAAAAGTAAAGAAGTAGAAGCAAATAAGTGCATAAAGTGTAAAACAAACTGCGTGTTTTCCCATTAAGATAGATTGCGATTTAATAAGAAATATATTACTCGTAATAGCAACCCATTAAACTATAATTTTATACATGGTAAATACTCTTATATCATTGTCGGATACTTTATTCCGGTATCGTTTCTCGGCATATCGGTACTTGTTTCCCGATAATAATGAATAACAAAATTAAAACTTTAATTATAAATAAAATGTACTCTTAAACGCATTTTGTTATAAATTTCAAACTCATTTTTTTTAATGACATAAAGTAATTTTCAAACAATTATTTTTTCTCAAGTGTGGACATTCGTCAATTAATCACAGCTAATAACCGTTGCAAACTGGCCTGTATGTAATCCAAGAAGGACCCCAACTACATAAGTGTTCTCCCACTACTAAAAATGCTGTATTTTTTAAAGTAAATGAAAAGGAGGTCAGAAATAAATAAAATAAAAACTTTTTCCAATTACTTTTAAAAATTTAATTGCATTGCAGCTATCTTTTATGCTGACATAAATATACAGGGTGCCCCTAAATTCATGGTACATAGGGTAGGGGGTGATCACAACTAGACTAGCACAAATCAACATACAATCCATGGTTGTAAAAAGCCGTAAGGTCGTAAAAATCTAGAGCGCGAAACATACTGTTGCACAAAATGAGGAGAAAGAAGATAGACAGCGATAGAATGAAACGAAACCAATAATAGGAAGAAAAATATTTTGTTCAACAAAATGAAAGTAAATGACACGTACGTTCTCCATCACAGCATCTGCTCAAAATTGCAGCCGCCAACAGTTACGCAGGCTTCACACCGTCGATGGAGTGACCACCGTATATTGGTGAAAATACCAGGCATCTCTCGTATGATGTCAGCAACTACGGATATCCGGGCAACAAGGTCTTCAGCGGAATCGATGGGACCATAATTGTATATGAATCTCTTCATGCGACCCCAGAAGAAACAGTCAAGACATGATAAATCGGTTGTGCGGGCTGGACAGTTGATTGGTACAACTTGTGGGCTTCCCTTGCATTGCCTTCTGCTGCTCCGTACATGTAATGCATATCGGCATTCTCCACATTTGAATACGAATCCATCTCGTCGATGATCCACAGCACGAATGAAGACAGCTGCGGTGAACAGGCTTTTTATTGCGGTCGCTGGGAGACGTCATCTAGCGCTTTACAATTTGCGTTCCGACCATGGCTTGCATGGTGATTTGTGCTTGTCTAGTTGTGTTCGATCACCCCCTAACTATGTACCATGAATACCATGGACAACCTGTATATGTACTCTGCGTTAATGAGTTCAGAATTTCTAAATCTTGATTTATGGTGTAACAAATGTACAGACATATGTCTTTCATTAAAACAATTAATAATTTTCATATAAAATCAACGCGTGAAACAAGATGTTTTCATGAAAATTTACGATATAATGTACTATTAAAAATACGTGTATAAATAAAGAAAAAAAACCTCCCTTTGTCTCTTTATTGCATACTATAGTACACATGTTTAATTATAAATAACATAGAAATGTTTAAAATTCACTTCATAGCAGTTTTATTTGAACAGTTGTTTAAATGCTTCATTAAAAAATGCATAAATCACATCATATGAAACATATTTATAGAAGAAAGTCTTTGTATGTGTATGAATAACAAAATTGTGTACATTTAGAGGAAAGAGAAATCATAGTTACGTAATCTATAATATACATTTTTTTATTCTTTTACGGGCAGAAGATTCTTAGGAATAAAGAATAGAAAACCACTTATTGGATTTGTGATACTCTAATAAAAAATAATAAAGAAATATTCAAAGCTGTTATAACAGATCATAATTTTTTTTATATAAATTAATTTTTTATATGTTATTTTTAAAACTGTAATAATATTTTTGTGATAAAAATACATTTTGGTGTCTAAAAATTGTTGAAAAAAAAGTAATCAGGTGTTTTATATTTTTACAGTAGTAGTCTTTATATTAAAATTGAAAAGAAAAAATAGTTTTAATTTCAATGCATTGATTTGGATTGTTCTTTAAGGTCTAAACCTGCAATGCTTACACGGAGGGACATGACAAAAATTCCAAAAGAAATCATGTATTATAAATTAAATATCTTAACTAAAATGACGTCATTGCAATTCCACTGTATTTGAATTTTTAAATCAAATCATTAACATTCAAAGTACTTTCAACAAAATATGTTAAGTTGCAAAATAACGCATTTGAAATTGCGTGTGTTTTTTACTGCATGAAAATCATTTTTTTAGTTATAATTGCAGAATTATAATCTCGCAATGTCCGCAATGCAATGCTTTAAAATTTTATTTAGCATAAACTTTAAATATCATTTCCCTACTTGTCTCTCTATTCTTAAAAAAAGGTAACTAACGCTGTTAACGCCGCAGTAATTGTGTGTTTTGTGACCTTCGATCTTTCTTCTTTAATATTAAGAAAAATAATGCATACAAAAATATGATAATTGGAGGTATTATAAAAAAATGTTTTATAAACAGCAGACAGTTTTTAAATCGAAGAATTATTTTAAGAGATATTTAATATTAAAATTTGTCAAAATCGTTCCATTAAAAAAGTTTTAAAGACATATAAACTATACATAGGAAATGAATCATTTTTTTCTAAGTATGTTCAATAGAAACACCTGGTGTGCAGACTGCATTTTTTATTATTTTTTTTATTTAACTAATTTTTTGAGAGTTTATTTACATTTTAAATTCAAATTTTCAGCATTTCCAGAGATATTTTTTACGAATTTTAGAAAAGGTTATTATTTTAAACTGTTGCTAATTTTAAAAACTTCTCAAATAGTAATATATCCTATAAAAAAATTATTTATCGGCTACTATTATAAACAGAATAAAAACCTATGAAATTAGAATTAAAATGTTACGTGTTAAAAAAGGAGAATTTTTAAAATGAAGTCATAAAAATTGTTTATACACATGAATATTTTAAAAGAAAGAAAACTGTAAAAGGATTAACTATTTAATACGTGTTAAAAGAAGTAAATGAGGTTAAATTACATCCTGATTCGCATGGGCAAACTGTTTAAATTAAAATATATATTTACATGCACACGAGAGATTTATTTCATATTTCGAGATGATCTTTTTAACTATTGTTGCCAATTCTAAGACAGCGCATATAATAATATTTCCTTTCTACGATGCAAATATTTTCATGTGAGTATTACAAAAATAAAGTTTGGTCGAAATTTCGTCACATTTAAAACGTGTCATTTAAGATCATTTTCTTATAGCATTATTAAAAAATATCGGGAAGCAAAGAGTCTGCTGACTTAGTTCATTTTATATTAGCTAATTTTCACCTGCTTAACTAATATTAATTAATGAATCACGAAAACAGCAATTAACATCAGCTGATTTGGCATTAAAATGCATCAGTAAAAGATAATTGAATTAAAACCCGCTTACAGGGAGATCGCCACTTGTTTTTTTAATTATAATTCAATCTTCCGTAATTTTTTTAAAGCGGATCAAATAAACGGATTTTTTGCAGTCTGAAAGGGGGTTGGCGAGCGTAGCTCGTAGGGGAAAGAGTCCCTAGTTTTATATAATTTATTAAAATTATCATTATAAGTATTTTTAAGATAAAGTAATATTAGATTATTACACCTATAATTAAGAGATATGCAGTTAACCAATTTAATAATTGAAATAAAATTGCAAAGGCGTAGAAGTTTCAGAAAATCAAACTGCAGTGTTATTTTCTAACAATATTTTTAAAAAGTCACATTTTATGGTGAACGTTATAATATTTTTTCTGGTATGTTCACTTACCCAGTCACGAAGTTCTGGTATTTCTTCAAAAGTTTTTAGAGGCATGTAAGAATCTCAAACTTTCGGCAAATGTCCACAATAGAAGTTTTAGTATTTTGTAGTGCTTTTTGGTCATTAGAAGTGATATTTAAGCTTAATTTTATGTGTAGTAAATTTTGAAGTGTCAAGAGTATCCATTGTTTTAAACAGTATGACTCTATTTATTTGAATTCTATAAAAATTGATGGATAAATTAAAAATGTATAATAGAAATGTTCTGTAGCAACTTGCGTTTAAGATGCTAATACCATGTACTAAGACAACAGAAACAAAGTATTATAGATAAAGTGCAAAATTATATTATACATATACATTTTTAATAATGTTTCAGGCTATCCAGTATGAGAACTTTATTTGCCCTCAATATTTTAAAAAAGTCTCGGTTATGTAGAACGTTGTATCCTTTAATTTTAACTTGGTTTTCCCAGTCACGAACTTCTCTTATTTCTTCAAAAGTTTTTAGAGGCATGTGAGAATCATAAAATTCCGATAAATGCCCGCAGTAGGCGTTTTAGTATTCGAGAGTGATTTTGTACCACTAGAAATGATACTTAAACTTATTTTTATGTGAAATATTTTTTAAAGCGTTAAGATAATTGAAAGCTTTAAACAGTATAAATATGCATTTTGGAATTCTAAAAAACATTATCAATAAATTAAAATTGTAAAATAAAAATTATCTGTAGCACACATCTCAAAAGAAGATACTGAGATACTAGTACCTAGCAATAAAACATAAGAAATCGTAAAAAGAATAATATAGATACATTAGATACATTTCTGTTACGATGTATGGATATAAATGATGTAAACAATTATGATGTATATGCATTCGAGAGTGATTTTGTACTACTAGAAGTGATACTTAAACTTATTTTTATGTGAAATATTTTTAAAAGAATTAAGATAATTGAAAGCTTTAAACAGTATAAATATGGAATTCTAAAAAACATTATCAATAAATTAAAATTGTAAAATTAAAATTATTCATAGCACACATCTCTTAAGAAGATACTGATATACTAATGCCTAGCAATAAAACAATAGAAATCGTAAAAAGAATAATATAGATACATTTCTGTTTCGATGTATGGGTATGAATGACGTAACACAATTATGATTATATGCATTCGAGAGTGATTATGTACCACTATATTTAAACTTATTTTTATGTGAAATATTTTTTAAGGCGTTAAAATACACTGGCCTCTCAAAAGTTAAAGTACAGGGACTGGATGCTTTCGATTGCACACGTTTTGTCGAATATCTACCAACATTATTGGCGAATTGTTCTTGAACTTCTAGGATATAAAGAACATGTTTGATTTTATATTTCTCAGTGAAGAATTATTGGGAGATACAATTAGGGAGCTAATAATAAATTTAATAATAAAATAATATTTGCGATCACCTATGTAACAAAAAAGGCTGGAAATGGTTTGTCACTGTGGTAAATGACTATTTGGGTCCTGTTCAATATTTTTTGCATTTGTTTAAGCATAGCACTCATATTCCTGAAGATGCTAACGTTTTTGTGAAAAATGCAAATGTTTTTTGTTTATAGCATACGGTGTTTTCAACCAAATCTAAAACAACTTTCGAAAAACCTGGCAAAGAACAGTAGCAAATGTATATTGCAATTAAAACATTAATATATTGAATACTTAATGAGATATGGACATTCGTATGAGATAATTTTTAACTGCGCATCCATGGAGGATCCTAAAATTTTTATTATATAATTTGATAGTCAGCTATTTAGGGCAACTTATATAAAAAGTCCAGTCAAATATCTCGAAAATTCACAAAGTTAGGGTCGATATAGTGAGATGCTTCCTAAAAATAGCTTTATTATAACGTTTCAATCAGCTCAGTAAATCTTTCCAAGCTTTCACAACATTTGACTGAACTTTTACAGAAGTTGCACCAAAATACTGACTACCAAGTTATGAAATAAAAATTTTGAAATCTTCCGCGCATGTGCAGCTAAAAATTATCTCATAAAAATGCCCATATCTCATCAAATATTCAATATATTCATGTTTTAATTGCAGTATACTGTTGCTACTATTCTTTGGCAAGTTTTCGGAAAGTTGTGTTAAATTTGGTTGAAAACTCTGTATGCTATAAACAACAAAATAAAAACCTTTGAATTTTTCACAAAAACGTTAACATCTTCACGAATATGAGTGCTATGCTTACACAAATGCATACAAACGTTGAACAGGGCCCAAATAATCATTTATCACAGTGACAAACCATTTTCTGCGTTTTCAGTTACATAGGTGATCGCAAATATTATTTTATTATTAAATTTATTATTTGCTCCCTAATTGTACCCCCCGATATATATTCACCGAGAAATATAAAATCAAACGTGTTCTTTACATCCTAGAGGTTCAAGAACAATTCACCAATAATGTTGGTAGATATTCAACAAAACGTGTGCAATCGAAAGCATCCAGTCCCTTTACCTTAATTTTGCAGGCCAGTGTAATTGAAATTTTTATACAGTATAAATATGTATTTTGAAACTCTAAAAAACATGATCCATAAATTAAAATGAAAAGCAAAAATCATGCATATCATATACCTCTTAAGAAGATACTGATATACTAATACCTAGCAATAAAAAAATAGAAATCCTAAAAAAAATAATATAGATACATATCTGTTTCGATGTATGGGTATGAATGCTGTAACACAATTATGATATATATGCATTCGAGAGTGATTTGGTACCACTAGAAGTGATATGTAAACTTATTTTTGTGTGAAATATTTTTAAAGCGTTAAGATAATTGGAAGTTTTAAACAGAATAAATTTGCATTTTGGCGTTCTAAAAAATGCTCAATATAATTAAACATAGCACATACCTCTCAAGAAGATACTAAGATACCAATACCTATCAATAAAAAAAGAGAAATCCTGAATATATAGTCGCATTTCTGTTTAGAGATATGGGTAGGAATGCTGTTACACAATTGTGATATATATGCATTCGAGAGTGATTTTGTACCGCTAGAAGTGATACTTAAACTTATTTTTATGTGGAATATTTTTTTAAAGCGTTAAGATAATTGAAAGTTTTAAACAGTATAAATATATATTTTGGAATTCTGAAACTCATGATCAACAAATTAAAAATGTAAAATAAAAATTATACATTACACAAATCTCTTAAGATGATACTGAGATACTAATACCTAGCAATAAAACAATAGAAATCATAAAAAAAATAATGTAGATACATTTCTTTTTCAATATGTGGGTATAAATGCTTTAACACAATTATGATATATATGCACAATTTCAAGAATATTTCAGAGTATCCAAATAGAGAACTTTATTTAGCCCCAATATTTTTTAAACGTTTCATTTATGGGGGATATTGTACCTTCACTGTTAATTTGGTTTTCTCAGTCACGAAAGTCTCTTATTTCTTCACAAGTTTTCAGAGTCATGTAAGAATCATAAAATTTCGATAAATGTGTAAAGTTGAAGTTTCAGTATTCCAGAGTGTTTTTGTAGAACTAGAAGTGATGCTTACAGTTTTTTTTTATGTGATATATTTTTTCAAACGTTAAGATTATTGAAAGTTTTAACAGTATGCATATTGTTTTATGGAATTCAAAAAAAAAAAAAAAAAAAAAAAACATTATGATCAATGAATTTAAAATGTAATATAGAAATCATCCATAGCATATTTCTCTTAATAAGATTCGAAGATACTAGTAAAAAGTAATAAAACAATAAAAATCCTAAAAAATAATACAAGTATATTTATGTTTAGATGCATGGGTATGAATGCTAAAACACAATTATTATATATATGTACAATTTTGAAAATATTTCAGCCTATCCAAAATGACAACTTTATTTAGCCTCAATATTTTTTAAAGTTACACTTATGGGGAACGTTGTACGTTTACTGTTAAGTTCGTTTTGCCAGTCACGAAGTTATGTTATTTCTTCAAAAGTTTTCAGATGCATGTAAGAATAATAAAATTTCGATAAATGTCCAAAGTAGAAATTTTATTATTCCAGGGTGCATTTGTACCGCAAGAAGTGATATGTAAAATTATTTTTATGTGAAATATTCTTAAATGGTTAAGAGGTTGAATGTTCAAACAGAATGAATATATTTATTTGGATTTTTGAAAACATGGCAAATAAGTTGAAAATGTTAATTATTATCAACAGAATAGCACGTTTAACAAGATACCGATACCTAAAAAAAAATACAGAAATTCTAAAAATATAACAGATATCTTAGAGTTCATATGATTAGCTTTAACTGCTATGACGCATTTACAATATATATATGTACAGTCGCGGAATAAACGAAAACACCCCCTACAAGCTCCCCAAATAATTATAATAGAAGAAAGTTATTGGTACCAAAAGATTCGAAACGAAGTCTACTTTTAAATTGTGTATATAAAAATTTCCAATGGAGTCATCTAAATACCGAAAGCAGGCTAAAGATTTTTTTTTCAATAGCAACAGCAAATTTTGACAATATACTTGAAATCATTGGTCCATATTACGCTTAGAAACAAAATTTCAAGTCATTTCGGTAATATGTTTTTGAAGTATAAACATTCAAATTTTCGAGCTGATAATGTTCAATTACATTTTCATATTTTTATTAATATCTCCTGAAATTATAATCCTAATGTGATAATTTTTTGTGTGGGTATAATACTAAAAAATTCAAACATAATTACATTGAATTTGTAATTTTAAAAATTTTATAATATGAATTATGAAATTAGTATTCGAAAAAACATATGAATTGCAACCTACATTTTTTTGATAGATTTATATTTATTATGTCCTGCTTTATGCGGATTCTCAATTTTAAATATTTCTTCCAAGTAGTTTCCGAATTCAGATTAAAAAGCTTCAGAATAATGGCTTAAGATCACGTGTATGATGTGCAGAAAGGCATAATTTGAAAAAAAAAAAAGTATATTTTACTCATTTATGGAAACATTTTGGCTGAATGTAGTCGAAACATATTTAGCGAGTGAAATGGTCATATTGGCAAGAAAAAATGCATTAATAGAAATCACATAGTCATTGTGTAGTATTTCAACAAGCCATTATTGAATTTCAATTTGGATACAGCCTTTAAAATAGGCTTAGGATAAAATAATTAATTTCTTTGAAACTAATCGTACGAAGTTCATGAAAAAATCTTTTTTTACTAATTGAAGGGTGTAGAATTTATTTATGCGTCCCATACTTGGGTATTGATATTGAAGAAAATAATGTTTGGGTTCTTTTTGATATGTAAATGGTCTCCTAAACAAATTTTATATGAACCACTTAAAAGTAGACTTTATCTGCAGTAGTTTGGTACCAGTAACCTTCTTCTAGAATAATTTGTTGCACAGTTAGTAGTGGGTGTTTCTTTTTTTCTCACGACTAGGCTTCGGAAAATTCAACCTTTCCAAAATTCAGTCTTTATTTACCTTCAATACGTTTCTGAAATGTCTCTCTTCCTATGGCCATTGTACTCTTTTTCTGTTATATTAGTTTTCCCAGTCACGGAGTTTTCTTATTTCTTGGAAAATTGTTAGATGCATGTAAGAATTATAAATTTCCTATAAATGCCCATAGTAAAAGTTTGAGTAATGTGCAACGCTTTTTAACTATTAGATGTAATACTTAAACTTATTTTTATGTGAGATAAGTTTTAAAACGTCTAGAGTATTGTAAGTTTTAAACTGCAGAAATTATTTTATTTGTATTTTATAAAAACACGATCAATATTTAAAAGAAATTAACAATAAATTATGATGAGGATATTTTGTTTTACAATTATAATGAAAAAGATTTTCTAAACATTTAATAGGTATATTAAATTTTTGAGCAATGCGTAATTATGCTGTAAAAAATTATGCTCAATCTATGAAGTTTAAGAGTTTTATCCCATTCAAAATGACAACTCTGTTAACTCTCAATATATTTCTAATCTTACTTGTAGTGAACATTGTATCTTTTTTATTTTATATTGGTTTTCCCAGTCACGATGTTTACTTATTTCTTCAAAAGTTCTTAAAGGCATGTGAGAATCATAAACTTTCGATAAATGTCGACAGTAGAAGTTTTAGTATTCTATAGAGTTTTGTACCATTAGAAGAAGTACTTAAACTTATTTTCATGTGAAGTAACATTTAAAGAGTAAAAAATATTGAACCAACTGAATGTATATATATATATATATATATATATATATATATATATATTTAGATTTATAAAGTCAGTATGAAATTCTTGAAATACTAAAAAAAAGTATCAATATTACATTTCGTTTAATATGTACTTCAACTCCAATAATGTGGAATTAAACACAATTTTCTTAATGTATAATATAAAATAATAGAGTTTTCAGTATGGCTGTTTTCAATGTACAAAAATTAAGATATTTTGACCAACTTTCTTATGTTGGATTGGTTAGGTTCTACATATAACGTCCATCTCAAGTACTTAATTTCTAAATGAAATTCAATAGTTATACGTCTATTGTTCCAACACATTCATAATGATTAATAATTAATCATTAATAATTCCTTTTTAATTTATAAATGAGTAAAGATTATTTTTTTAATATACATTTTATTCATCATAACAATTAACTATACGCTGAAAGGGTTAATGAATTACTCATTCTATCTTGAACTTGCTATGATGTCAATTATAAAGTACCCATTTTTTTATTAGCATGTGAGTATCAATTATATAATTATTTATAACATTATATTAAAGGAGAGCTCCTTCAAACGTTTCTTAGGTTTCAAGACAACACAATTAAGATAAGAATATCCGAAGAGTTACAGAGCTGATTATTTTTCCTCTTAAAACAAGATACCGTTAATGAAAACTTTCAAGATTAATACTTCTTCTATGCAGTGATATCTTTCTATCCGGTTCTTTTGTATTTTTAAACTAAAATTTAGTTGATAAATGAACTTCGCGAACCTTATAAACTTTTTATTACTATTTCATGCAGTGGCGTGGCGTCCGGTCATCGCTGGATGCGGCGATGACCAAGCAATATTTTAAAACTCTTAATAAGCTTTTAAAACTCTACGATCCAGTTTTAGCAGAGCATTTGGAGTTCATGTATAAGTGAAGGTAAGATTTAAAGTTTCTTTTTTGAACATTCAAACATTGAATTTTAGAGTTAATAATTTTTCACCACAAACTTAAATAATTGCGATGACCACCGAAAATTTTCACGCCACGCCACTGATTTCATGTGTAAATATAATTATATTTATAATAATGTTTTTGTAAAAAAATAAAAAAATAACCATTTATATTTTTAAAAATCTTCATATTCACAAGCCTATGTATAAATTACAAATCGAATTTTTATTGTTAGAGCATGTATTTTTTCCTCCTTAATAGCTTTAATAAATCGGATTATTTCCTGGCTTGTACTCACTGGATTAGCTGGAAATAGATAGATCATTCTTCTGAGGATTTAGGGATATTCCAGGTTTTTAAATTATTAGATATCAAGGAACGTGTCTGCTGTCTCCTGTAATTAATCTCAACGGTACTTTTCTAATACAAGGTCGTTGGAAAAAGCAAAAGAGAGATTTTAGAATCTAAAATGAATGGAATATACAACTCGTGGAAGGCATACAACTTGTCGGAATCATACCTACATAATCTACGTCGACAAAAGGATGTTGAAGAAACAACACAGCACTACTCGGTCACGGACTTCTTTATATGTGTAGATAAGTTTTGAAACACAGGAATTGTGAAACTTTTATGTCCATTTTTTTATATTTTTAATAGTTTTAATGTTTATAAATTGTATATTATATTTCCAAGTATTATAGTAATACATAAATTGTGAAAAAATGTATTCACGTTGTTTATTTTGAAGTATAAAGATATATGTGGCGTTTCAGCATAATGTATGGAATTTTCTGTATATATTTAGTTATACTTCAGTTGTTAAGCATTCTACAAAGTTAGATTTTGATTTGTTGGTCTAACATTCTTTAACAAACAGCTTTAAAAAATAATGCGATTATTCAGCTTTAAGAAAAGATGTTTGTGAGTGTGAATGAGTTTACTCTACACGCAATGCTTGAATAAAATTTAACATGTTTTGCTCGTTTTTTTTAAAAAATATGCTTTCATTTATAGCAAAAATTCCAAATCCCTATTACTTATATATTCTCCCCAATGTTAAATTTGTTTAGACAGAAGACTCGCATATTAATGAAGAAGTGTTTTCACTGCATTCATCGTGCTTAATTAGAAAACTTTCAAAACAGAGAGCACTAGATGTTATCTTCTCATGAGCCATCGTTATGAAATTATCGTTATGTCTAAATCCCGAGAAATGGTGTTTTTTCTGCCAAAAAGATCATCCATAATTGTTGATTCATAAACAGGAAAACTAATACTAACAATCGATTTCTTGACAGGAAATATTTCAATGAACAAATCATTACAAATACACTTAAAAACGTTCTGCCACTGACATCTAGAAAATGAATTGTGGCTCCAGAAAAAATAGTTCCTTGTCATCCTTATAAATATTAGTTCCCTTTTCTACAAGAGTTCTAGTTATCCCAAATAAAATTCAAATCCCAAAAAAATCTCTGCATATAAATGCGAATACAAGAATTGAGTTTTAGTAACTTTAATTCCAGTTTATGAATTAATTCTAGAAATCATGTGATAATTTCTCACAATTCAAACGATTCATAATAGTATAATGTTTTATTTCATCACCTAGAAAACTATAAACTAGAAATTCTCGATCATTTCATCTATTTAGTGTATTTGTTTACTTTATTTGCGTATCTCGGACATCTATATTTATTGTTTAGGAATTTAGAAAATAACTATCTACTCATTCTAGATGAAAGTGGTATATTTTTTCTTTCAGTGTAGCGAAACTCTTATCAGTCAAGTAATTGGTGGGTATGTCTATTGAAAGAGGACTAAATTCATGTAATTCTTCTTTCTGGATTTGAATTTTTGTATAGAACTAAAAAGTATTGATATGGGAAATTGATACCGCGCACCGATGAGAAATGCTGTTCTAATCGAAAAATCATCAATAGAATGAGAAAATGTCGAATATTTTAAGTGTATTTTAAATTTAATTGTTTTCAGTCTACACGAAAATTTTAAGAGTCAATCATATATTGAATATTTCACTTATGATATGTCTATATATTTTTTTGAAATATACTCTGCTATTCTAACGTTATATTTTGATTTAAAGAAAAGTAAGTTTTATATTTTCTGTTTTGATCATATGAAACGCACATGTTTAGTTGAATAACTCTAGAGTTTTTAAAATGGAAAGAAAAATATTTTGAGCCAGAACATCTATTAAATTAAATGGGTTTAGCTTCTGGTAGCCATTAAGAATCTAATTATATTTACTCATTAAATAATTTTGTTGTGCCAAGTATGTTTTAAGGTTGAAAAGTCAAAGGTTGGCATGATTGCAGGTTTAAGTACACAGCCAAATAAAACACTGGTGCATTATGAAGTGGAAATACCTACTTTATTATTTCAACAAAGCTTATTAACAATTGCTATTTAGCATAATTTTAATACAGTATATTAAAATAGATATCACACAAACTTATATCATTAAATATCCTAAAAGATGTTTCTTATAACGTATCTAGGTCGTCGCTAATAGATTAAAAGAAATCTGTCACCAAAATGCTTAGAATATTACAAAACATCTCTAGTTTGCAAATATTCCGCCTTTTTCTGGTTTCACTTCAGGTAAATGAAACAGGTGTGAAAGGCATTAATGTCGATGGCGTAATTTGAACTTTCAAGTTAAAAAAGCGAAACCGTGATCCTTGTTTAGGTGTTTTTCGCAGCATTTTGGAAGTTATGGGGGCTGTTATCATTGAACGATGTGTATTCTAATGTGAATTTTTTTAACAATAAATGCAGTGAGATCTTGAATATAGGAAGTTTCATTATATAGCATTTATATACTTTTCTTGCATTACGATTTTAAGTGCAAGAACTATTCGATTTTGCTTAGCGGGTCTTGACATTTAAGCATAACGACTTTAAAGCCCATTTTTGCTAAGATAGGGGCATTTTTCAATGTAGTCTTTATTCTTGAATGTCAAATTCTTACTTACTGAGCTGATCTACCCCTTTCATATGAATTTACCAGCTATACTCTGTACAAAATATATTTATACTCAATTTATAATCAATTGGACTTTTTTCTATATCGGGAATTGAAAAGAATTTGAGTGCTTTAGGTTTGAAAGAAGCAATTTCATTCAGATTAAATGGGAGAAAGTTTTATTTTAGAACTTAATAAAAAGCTATTTTATTTAACAAGAAATGTTTTGAGGAGATATTGAGTTTGATTTCGATGGCATAAAACTCCAGTAAATATCTCTAATAATCCCTCTCTGTATTTTATAAATAGTTTTTTTTTATTTGATAAACATGTATAGCTAATAGATGTGTGAATAATAAATCACAAAGGATATATCACAATGAAAAATATATATGTTATTTAAAACCACTTACGTAAAAATCAACTGAATTGCAATCTAATTTAAAAATATGTTAACTGTAAATGTTACTTTTATGACCTTTTTCTGTGCAAGCATAAAAATTGTACAAAAAACAGAAATTTTTAAAAAGAAAAAGTGCTTTACTTTACAGGCAGGCACAAAAGCGTGACTTTTAGAGATGTAACACATACAAGATTTTCCTATAAAACAAACAAAAAAAAATCCAATAGATAAAAACCAGTAGTATTTTGGCTCTATTGACGTGAACTTAGATCATTGCATATAACAGAACAATGCCATATTTTTTTTTTTTATATAAAGCTCCAAATTTAGAAAAAAGAAAAACATAAAAACTATCTTAGTATCGCATCTTTATCCTTTTACAAATATCAATTGCACGTGGTATATAAATGGCATAATCATCCTCAATAGTAAAAATATTTAATCGAACAATAGTGTGTTTACGATATCTTTTATTTTGAATAATTACATTAGAAAAATATTATACTTAGAATAATTAAACTCAAACAAAGTTATACTTTGAAAAGTTGTACTAGAACAATTTCAGCATTTAATATAACTGTGTAATGTTTTAATGAAAAGCAAAAGGCCGACATTGATTTCAATCTACCTTATGCATCGTTCAAATATCAACACTGAAACACTTGTTTTTTATATAATATGATAATCTCATCAACCAAATCAAAGCTAAATTATTTATTTGTCCTTGTCCTAAAGTGTCAATGCCGAGCGAAAATGCTTTCACTTTAAACAAAACAGCAAACTGGAAAAGCTGTATTTCGTGAGCACTCTTGTTTTATAATTGAAAACAAATGAAGTTTTAAATTTAGAATTACTACACTCAAAAATATTTTGAAATCTTTGTAGATATTTTTTTAATTTAAATTCATCGTTGCACAATTAAGTAATTGTTTATCAAAATTTCCAAAATTGTTTTCTGCAGCTTATAATTATTATTTTCTTTAGTATATTTGAAACGATCATACGCTTAGTTATGAAAATAATTCAACTAGAAGTAGGTATTTAAGTTACAAATAAAAAATGAATCTAATATGTAGCAAGGAAAAGGTTTTCTGTTTATTGAATTTTGTACAAAGTTCAGAAAAATAATTAACATAAAATAGAATATATCCATAAACTACTGCAGAAATGCATGAAACGTTTATCACGCATCAGGGTTAAACAAAAACCAATTTTTCCTATTAAGCATGTACACTCAAATTTAAAAATTGCTTTAAGCGAGCTTAATGGGGTGTATATGCTTTAAGATATAAATACATTTTATTAAATCTTTTTCCAAAATGTGTTAGATCGGGAAAAAAAAAATGTGTTTGCTTTAAATGAATCGTGCAAAATAGATAAAACAACAGTATAGCAATTAAAACGAAGAAGAATTTATATGGAGGAGTAGCATATTAAGCCAACATATGCAGTTTTTTCGAAAGGGGGGCTATTTTTGTTGGTGCATGCAAAAACTATTATAAGTAAAACAGATGAAGGAATTGCAAACATGGTAATAGATATGGAGTAAACAATTAAAAAAGTGTGAAATATATTATTTTCATTATTTTAAGAGTATGAAAAATAATTAAACATATAATATGTTTCGAAATTAATTAAAGATTTGAAAAATAAAATAAATTTGTAATAGTAAATCTGTACACAATCGAATTTTTTTTATGTAAAAAGATTTCAATTGAAACTATGTATCTTTAAAATAAATTGTTACATTTGATGCATTTATTAAGTATGCAGCATTGTTAGATATAATTATTTCAAAATATTAACTTTAAAGTTCAGTTTTTGAAAACTATAAATGATTTTGTAAATTAAAAAAAAATATATATATATATATATATATTGTAAAAATATTTTATTAAAATTGATAAGTGCATTCATAGTATACTATTTACATACATATATAAAACTAAATTCTCATCGCTGAGATTAAAAAATGTATATTTACAGTATACTATAAGAAGATTAAATATTATAAATTTAAATTTACAAATAGAAAAGACTTATACTAGCTATTCATTATAACACGGTATGTACCATAAAAGCTTCAATGACTTCTTATTCTAAACTATATATTAAAAAGCATTATGCTGCTCCACCTTTAAAATTTTATATGCCACTTTTTTAATATATTTTTTTCCTCGGAAAATCCAAATTACTTTCAGAAAAACTATCTACTGTGTACATTGCCAATTAAGATATATTGAATGTGACGGAGCTTTAAAAATATCTCATCATTATGAAGAGTGTTATTTGGCGATTGAAGATAAAAAATAAAAACAAATGTAAACTTATTAAGTGGGTAAAACAATTAAACACTTTCAAGGTTTTAACTGGATATTCTTTATAAAGATAATGATTTTCTGTAAATTATACCTTTTCAAGAAATATCACATTCGTAAAAAAAAAAATAAAAAAAAAATAAAATAAAAAAAAAAATAAAAAAAATCGCGGGACGTAGGTCGGTATGATGATTAAATATTAAACTTTTTTTATATATAGTTCTATAATTGTCGTACAAATATTTAATTTCTCACTGATCTTAATTTTAATCATTGATTGTTAAATAATATAAAAAACATAAATATTTTTATAAAATATTTTCTGTATGCTTATATTTTGTATTTTATTTCGAAGTTAATACTAACGATTTCAGATTCATTAAACAAAAACATTGGAAGATAAAGTATAATTAGTTTAAATATGGAAGAAAAACTAAATCCGTAAATACCATGTCATTTTTAATGCCATCTAATTCTATAATATCCTGAAAAGCATTGTTATCTTCAATTTTTAAAATACTGGATTATGTCATTTTTCTTTTTTAAATCCTAATACAAAAAAATAAAGGTATAAACATATATATTTATTTATTTATTTCTGCAATACACATAGCCAATTAAGATATTCCCAGTGTGAACGAGATTTAGAAGTATTTCATCATTAGAGATGAAGTTATTTGATAATTGAAGAAAAAAATAAAACAAAACAAATGAAAACTTGTGAAGTGTGATAAGAAGTCTAAGAATTTCGAAATATCAAAAGTTTAACGGGATATTCTTTTACCTATACTTTTCTATAAATTAGACATTAATAAGAAATATCAGATTCTTACAAAAAAAAAACTGGTGGGAGCCATCGCATGTATTTAAAGTATGTTTGTGCAAAGAAATAATTGCTTAAATTTTAAAAAGGTTTACAGACATAAACAATATTATAGGTGCAGTACTTGCTATAGAATATGTTGTATTTTTCTGAAATAAGGTGAATTCTGAAGGCAGTTTCAAATAAGGTTATTCTATTTTCAAAAAATCATTTTAAAATTTATATAAACTTTAGTCTTTTTTTGTAATGTTTGATTACAAGAGATCTGTTGCATAAATCGGTATTTTACAATAAAGTCTATATCAAAATATACTTTTATTGAAAATTAGAAAAATTTGCATAATTATTAAACACATAAAAAATCTTATGTATAGATTTTAATTGTGTTTTTCGTGTAAATGTACAGAATTTATATTATACTACGTAGGAAATACAAGTGATTTCAAATGAATATGTATAGTATATCATTTGAAGAGCATTTCGAATACATTTAAATCTAATTTTTTTTTTATATCTTTACTTCGTCGTAAAATCTGAATTGTTTCCAGAAAACCTCTCTAGAGTACACTTGCTAAATAAGATATATCGAATATGATGGGTCTTTAAAAAATGCCATTTTTAGTAATAATGTTACATGGCCATATAAGAAAAAAAAACTTATTAATTGGGTAAAACAGTCAAACTATTTAAAGATTTTTAAGTGATATTCTTTGGAAAATTGATAATTTTGTGTAAATTAGATATTATCAAGGAGTATCCGGTTCGTAAAAATAAATAAATAAATAAATGAAAAAAAATCACGGGACACCTGCTTTTAAAGCATGCTTACCAATATATATATATATATATTTAATATAGAAATATTTAGGTGAATTTCGTTAAATAGGTAATTTCAGAGGAATATTATTATTAAGCCTTATTTTCTTTTTTTTTAAATAACAAATGTTTGCAAAAAACTTCATTTCTAAGGACTCTTAATTTTAACCATTGATTGTTAAAACATTTACACATACATAGTTTTATTGCAGATTGGCATCATACAATGCAGTCTCTGAAGACTGTTAAAATTACAAAATTATTAAACGCAGAAAACGTTTAATATAGAGATTTTAGGCATAGGTAATTTTTTTATTATACCTCGAAGTTACTACTGAAGATTTCAGATACATTAAAAAAAAGTACATATAAGAAGATCTTTTGCAAGGAGGAGCTTGTTTTTGGAGCCTTGGAAGGCTTTGCAAGGAATTATGGGAAATAGAACATCGGACAACAAATGGAATAAATGATATTACAAAACATTCGAAACAAAAAGAATTAGTTTCAGAATAAAATGAAAAAAAGTGTTTTAATGGGTTATATATGATTAAACGAATGGATTAAGGGTTTTAGAATAATAAAAGAATACGCATTTAAAGCATGAAAAAAAAGGTATTTAAGATACTATTAAAGATAAGTAAAAAAGGTAGATATTGTAATAATTTGAAATAGTTTAATTAAGATAAAATGGGGGGGGGATTTATATATATATATATATATACAGGTGGACGAAACTTAGGGACCACTGTTATTTTCAACGATTACAGTTAGAAACGTATCCGTAGCAGCACATGTAAATTTGCATGAATGCGGTATGTACTCTGTTTTGTGAAACTCAATGTCAAGCTCAATGGTCTTATGCCCGGAAACGGTATAATTCAAAATTTTGTCAAAATGTTTTGAACCGTTTCTTAGATACAATTAACTTGACCCTGACCAATCGCGACACAAAATAACCCATTAATCGAATTTTCTTGAACATGCGACCTAGTCCAATGTTCTTCTCGAACCCGAAAACGATACAATAAAAATTTAGTCAAAATCGTTGCAAACGATTTCTAGATAAAATTAGCTTGACCCACAGTACCCAAAAATGACCCATTGAATTTCCTCGACCATGTGTCTTAGTCCAATGGTCTCCTCGTAATCCAAAACTGTAGAATATAGAGTTTAGTGAAAATCGTTAGAGCCATTTTTTAGATAAAATTTTCTTGACCCGCATTGACCTAAAAATAATGACATTCTAATTGAAATTTCTTGAGCAAGTGACCTATCCCAATAGTCTTCTCGTACCCGAAAACGATTGTATAGAAAATTTACTCAAAATCAATTGAACCGTTTTCTAGATAAAATTAGCTTGACCCACAGGGACTCGAAAATGACCCACTAATCGAATTTTCTCGAACATTTGATTTTGGCCAGTGATCTTCTCGTTATTCAAAACTGTAGAATATAGAGTTTAGTTTAAAATCGTTTTTTATATAAAATTAGCTTGACCCGCAATGACCCAAAAATAACCGACTAATTGAAATTTCTCGAACATGTGACCTAGCCCAATAGTCTTCTCGTCCCCGAAAACGGTTGGATACAAAATTTAGTCGAAATCAATTGAGCCATTTTTTTAAATATAATTAATTTGACTCTGACCCATAATGACCCAATAATCGAATTTCTCGAACATGTTACCCTTCCCAATGGTCTTTTAATGCCCGAAAACGGTAGGCTGCAATATTTAGTCAAAATCGTTGGAACCGTTTTTAATTTAAAATTTACACACACACACACACACAAAATTTTCGCTCTTAATATAAGATATTATATATATATATATATAGATAGATAGATAGATAGATAGATACAGATATAGATATAGATATATGTACAGTAGCCTCTCTTTTAACTGTCCTCCTCTTAACCGGAACTCCGCTTTAACCGGCTGACTTTTTTCCCCAACATCAGGCAAAATTCAAGGATGACGACCTCAGGAACTCACCTTACGCTTTTCAGTTGAAGTGCAATCCTGAGGGAAAGGAAGTAAATTTCAGAAAGTAGAACGTCTGTTCTAAATGGATACGCATTGACCTCCACCAGTGTTGGATTTAGGGTGTAACCCGAGGGGAAGGACGTTCCCCTCAGGAGCAATGAGATGTCCCCTCGGAAGATTTGAGATTTTGTGTTTTTAATGGTCAAAAGTGCAATCCCCCACCCGGAACTCTATAATGTCTGATCTATCTGCAAACTGTTTTGTACAAATGTTTAAAAAGCTTGAGGGATGAGAACAGATTACCGTAGATGTATAACAGTTGTTTGAGTTTGATAAAAATCTCAAGCATGAAACATTATTTGACAAGGATATAATTAGGGCAGTAACTGATGTTGTTCAATACGAAGACGATCTTGATGATGATCCAGTTAAAGTAGACACTGCTAAAATTCCTCATACGGAAGGATTAAAAGCAATAGAGTTGGCGCTACGCTATATGTTGAGTAGCGTCTAACAGCTTCCTCGGTTAAACTTCTGGTGTTAAAGAGGTGGAGTGATAATGCTGCAAAATGCCGGGCATCTTGCCTTCTGCAGAAGAAGGTAGCTGATTTCTTTATGGTTGATTAACTTAAATATACATAATGTAGAACAATGCATAAATTGTTTTATAAAAATTATTTATAAAAGCACAGAAGCAGCATAAAGGAGTATCGAAAAGTGTCACACTGTGCCCCACAAGTGGTACACAGCCCCTAACCTATTTCATAATTAGAGAAGACGTTATTTGACAATTAAAGAAAAAAAATAAAACTTGATAAATGTGACAAAAAGTCTATAAGAATTCCGAAAGATCAAAAATTTGACGGGATATTCCTTAGAAAAACTACAGGTTTCTATAAATTAGGCATTAAAAAATAATATCGCATTATTTTAAAAAATATGGTGGGAGGCATCGCATGTATGATAAGAGTGTTTGCGATAACAAATAAATGTTTAAATTTTAACAACGTTTATACACAATCAATAATAATATGTATAATGCACCTGCAACAGAACTTATTGTCTTTTTTCCGCAATTAGGTGGATTATGAAATCTATTGCAAATAATGTTATTCATTTTATAAAAACAAAAGTCGAACTTAAAAAAACTTTACTCGTTTTTTTAGATTTAATAGATAGTTTTTGAGATTAGACTGAATTACAAAAATTTCTTTGGAAAAGTATGTATTTTATCCAAAAGTCTATGAAAGTCTAGACTTTTATTCAAAACTTGAAAAAATAGCATAATTATTAAACACATAAGCAATCTTATGCAAAGATTGTATTTATGCTTTTCAAGTAAATTTACATGATTTTTATTATACTACTAGCAGAACTATCCGGCTTCGCCCGTGTCAATTATAAGAGACCTTCGATGTAAAATAATAAATTAAAATGAACTACTATAGCAATCACAATAACTGATATTTGTGCATTCCAGTCCACAAATCATTAAAATGACAATTATAAAACATACGTTATTGTCTCGCTACCACGATAAAATGTCTAAGCTTTAATATCACAATGCCCGTTTTCTTCGGCTAGTGTAACAGAAAAATTTATAATTTTCTGAAAAAAAAATTCTCTGAATGGCATATCATATAGTGAAATGTTCTTTTGTATGGCGTATATCTACATTATAAAGTAAAAATATGCCAGTGAATAACGCTGACATCATACTGTTGATGGCAACGACCTAACAGATAAATTATTCCTTTAAAGCAATTTTTCTTAACTTCTAAACAGCACACAATTTAATATTTTAAGTTGTCGAATAGAACAAAACTTCCTTTCAAATGAAATTTATTTGAAAATTGTATCTCAGTTTGTTTTAATGGTTTTGAGAGTAATTTACAAAAATGGATATTTTTAAATGAGCGTGACGCCCAGCGAAACCATTACGAAAGATGAACCCGTTTGCTCTTAATGCAATATTATGAAGAAAATGCATGTCTATGTGTAACTTTGTCATCATATTATTAGTGACAACAACCTAATCTATCCACAAATTTCGATTTTACTACAATTGAACTTCTAAACATCGCACAAATTAGATTGTTCCAACGTCTAATAGAAAAAAAATGAACTTTCAATAATATTTGTTTGAAAAGCTTATATACATTTATAAATTTTTTTTATACATTTTAAAGTGATTCTCAAGCATGAATATTTTTTAAATGTGCGTGCAATTAAAAAAGATTAACTCATTTGCTCAAAAACGCAGCGAATAATTCAGTACTTGTTTGTTTTTGTGTAATATTTCATAACTAAATTGGTAAACGAAATTAAAACGCTAAAATAAAATAAAATAAAACAAGAATTTAATAGATATCAAATCGAACTACGCAAAATAATCTATTATGTATAGAAAATGTAAATGGGAATTTCGTCCCGGCTGCTTATGACTTGAGATCGTCTGAATGGATTTCAATGCGACTATCAGTTTCTCAGGAAAGGTTTTAGTGTACAACACATTGTTTTATGTTGCTTAGTCATAGCATTATAGAAAAAAGTTTTATGATCATGTGAACCCTATTATGAAATATTAGTATTTTAAAAAAGATTTTTATTAATTGACTTCCTTGGAACTTGCATCGTTTCTTGGACACGGATGGTTTTAGAATATTGCATTTACGTCAGGCAGTTATATATAAAATTACGGAAGAAAGTTCACTAATCAGATGAGGCCGATTATAAAAGATTAGCGTTTTTAAAGAGTTCTACTGGACAGATTTTGATGGAATTTGCGCTGTTACTATGCACGCATTTTTCTATAATGGTTTTAGTATAGCCCATTTTGCTCTACACGTTTTGTCACAGATTTAGCTGAAAAATTACTAATAAGTCGAACCCCATTCTCAATGATTAGCCTTTTAAAATGTTAGATAATTTTTCAGGGATAGTTTTAGCATATTGCATATCGGTCTATCATTCTTAAACCAAGTTCTAATATAAATCATCAACAGAAAATTTGGCCCTTAACAGCTGAAGTTTTGTCTTAAACATTAGAAAGTAAAATAGCGCAGTGGCGTTAGTAACCTTTCCATCTACGCGGAAGGACGTTCCAGTTAAAGACACATATTGCATTAAAATGACGGATCAAATTAACCGATATTTCATTTAATTTATGATTCGTTTGGAGAAACCGACCAGCACAGCGAGCGAAATGTGCTACTCAGATTATAAGGAAATTATAGTGAGAACACGCACGATCAACTGATCGTTATAATACGAAACTACCGAAATGCTTTTTCAAGTAGTTTCTGAGAAATCTAAAAAATACACTAAATATATTAGTGTTTCAAAGTAAAAACGATTTTTATTTAGGTTTTGTTAATGCGCAGTATATCAGGTACCTTTAAACACGGGTACCCTAAGATTCAGTGCCTATAATTTTTAAATGGAAACTCACGCTAATTATAAAATCCAAATCCACAGCGATTAACATGAAAATGACATCAATCTATGAAGCTTTGTTTAAAATGAGAAAGCTAACTCTAAAAAAAATATATATATAGTTGTTATGTTTTAATTTCAATTTAATATAAATCGTATAAAAGTAGATTTTATATTATGGTATTTAATGTAAATCGTAGAATGTTATCAGTGTATTTAAAATATTAACACATTTACCTAAATGGTATAATTAAAGAAACTACATTATAAAGAAATAGGGAATAAATCATAGCAATCGGTTTTTAGAGCCAGTTTGAGGCCATATTTATCGAAATTGTCATCATTATTTATTGAAAGCGGCGCCGTATTTAGTGATTTGTGTATCTGATCATTTTTCTTGGAATCGAAAAGCCTATATTTTAGTGAAATTGTAATTTCAAATATATTAAATGGAGGTTTTAAGTTTTCTCAAAGCCTTGAAGTTTTTATTTAAAATATGAGAAATGCGCATTTTCTACTTAGAGAGACATCAATAAAAAAAAAAAAAAATGTAGCAATATATCGAGAGACACTGAGTTCGTATAGGTTTATCAAAAGAAACTACACGTGTTTGCCCTTTTTTTAAATTACTTGTGCCATTTTTTAGGGCGTGGCAACACAATAAAATGATTCAGATTCTGTCGCTGTATTTTTGCATTTTTGAAATCGACGTTAATCTAAAGAGAAAATGCACATTTTTCAAATATATACACTATGACGCAAAAGTTTAGACAATGAAGAAATTCTTACATACTTTGAAAAATATTTATTCAATTTTCAAATCACTGCTTGAAATTAATGTGCTGTACATATAAACAATATTTATAACAAAGAAAAGTGGAATTGTGCATATTGCAATAAATTAAATGGTAACAAAAATAAACAGCTGTCTCAAAAGTTTAGACACAAATTAAATAAAATCGAAATAAACAATTTTTAAAACCTGATTGCGCATCCATGCTTATGTATTACGTCATATACACGAGATTGCATGGAAGAAACTAAATCTTGCATAGTTTGTGGATCGATATCGTACCATGCATTCTCAATAGATGTCTTAAGTTCCTTTTCAGAAGAGTATTGTCTAGCGTTGCTATAAACTTTGCGACACATGATGCTCCAAAGGTTTTCTATAGGGTTAAGATCTGGGCTACATGCTGGCCAGTCGAGAACTCTTATATTATGGGAATTAAACCAAGATTTTGAATGTTTTGCAGTGTGAATTGAAGCATTGTCTTGCTGAAATTCCAACTGAGGACCCCCTAGAAGCTCAGCAAATGGCAGTAGGTTTTCTTCTAATGTCTGTGTATAATGCTGTGAAGTTTGACGACCACTGGTGAAGGTCAGAGATACTTGTCCATTATAGCAAAAGGCTGCCCAAACCATCACCGAGCCCCCTCCTTGTCTGCGACTAAAAAAACGTCGAGGTTCCTTCCGCAAGTCATGCCAATACGATAAACAACCATCTGGACCATCCAGATTCCACTTTTTTTCATCGCTAAATATGACTGACTGCCATTTCTCTCCATATGACATATGCTTTCGAGCCCACATAAGTCTTTGTAACTTATGATGTGGTTTCAGAGCTGGTTTCTTCTGCATTTTGCTATAAACGATTGTTCCTTTTTCCAAAATTCGTCTACGAATCGTATCCTTTGATACAGAGAGTCCCGATGAGCTTTGAACTCCACGTACGCTCATTTGTTGAGTACTCGCTAGTCTTTGTATCAGGCGATCCTCTCGTACATTTGTCACACGTGGCCTCCCAGACCGACATTTTGCTTTATATTCGGAACCACTCGATAAAACTCGATAAATAGAGTTTTTTGACCTGTTAATAATAGCAGAAATATCAGAAACGCTCTTCCCTTCACCTTTCAACTGCCAAATCCTTGAAACCTCATTCACTTGAATTTCTTTAGCTCTCGGCATGTCGACTATGAAGCGCAATCGTTTGCAGAACTTAAGTACTCCAAATTTGTGACATCATCGATTCTAAATTTGCATATGCCAGCGAATATTCAAAGAAATTTAGAATAGTGTCTAAACTTTTGCGACAAGCACATTTTAATTTTCATGAAAAAAAATAGTATTATAGCAAATAAAACGACTGTCTTTTGTACATAGCATTTTAAATCAGTTTTTGAATATATTTACAAGTTTTTGTAATTCTGACGTCATAATTCTACATTTTAAAGCTGAATGACGTCATTGTCTAAACTTTTGCGTCATAGTGTATGTAAAAACTTCAGAATAAAACAATGGAAAGCAGTGTCAGTTAAAAAGAAATTAACGTCATATCTATCAAACAATTTTTTTTATTATTATCTTTTCACTAAATTATTTCTTGATATTGAAACACCTGTATTAAAATAGATTTTTTAGGTTCAAAAACATTCAAATGAAGATATACTACGCCATTTCAAAACACATTTAGTTAAAGTTTTTATTTTATATGGGTAAAATGTGCATTTTCTGATAAGAATGACAACAGTTTTGAAAATGCAAAAATATAGCGATTGAGTCTGAATTTTCATTAGCTTATAAAAGAAAGTGCGCGTGTTATCAATTTTGTTTAATTATTGCACCGTTTTTTAAGTTGTGGCAACAGGAAAGAAATGATTGATTTATACAATTAAATAAAAGAGATATTTCTATAATGTTAAATTATGGAAGATGCTAGAAAAAAGAGGTAAATAGTGCTCTGGTGGTTCTTTAAAGTATACAGCGATGTTTACCACGTTCTGAAACGTATGTACTTGAAGTTTCGTGCAAATCGGTGAAAAACTGAAGATTTGTATAAAGGACATACACACAGAAAACGGCTTTTATATACCGGGTGTCCTAAAAAGGACCGACTGATATAAAAATTCAATAACTTGCAAACGGGAACAGATATTTAAAAAATTCTTGGAGGAGGGTTATGCATAAGGTCAAAAAAAATTACAGTGATTGCCGATTTTAGTTCAAATTACAAACAATAGATGGCGCTGTGAGCAATAGGTGCTAAGTGCAGGCTCGCTTTTTTGGCCTTTCGCTTCTTCCATGCGGAAAAATGAGATTAAAATGTATTGAGTGGTCCCGAAGTATCAAAAATCTGGCTTGAATTTAGCGTCTATTGATCGCAGCGCCATCTATTGTTTGTAATTCTAACTAAAATCGAAAATCACTGTAAAAAAACTTTTGACCTCATGCATAACCCTCCTGCAAGAATTTTTTAAATATCTGCCACCGTTTGTAAGTTATTGAATTTTAAAATCAGTCAGTCCTTTTTAGGACACCCGGTATATAGATGTAGGTAATACGAGTGATTTCAAATGAATATTTTTTAAATATATTAGATAAAGAGCATTTAGAATTCATTAAAATCTATTTTTTTTTTAATCTGTACTTTCTCGGAAACTCATAAATATTTTCCGAAAAACCTCTGTAAAGATCACATCATCAATTAAGATATATCGAAATTGATGTAACTAAAAAAATATTTCGTAATAAGAAATCGTTTTATTTGAGTATTAAAAAAAGTAATGAAAAACAAGCAAAAACTTATTAAGTGGGCAAATCAGTAAAACAATTTCAAGTAAATTCGACATTATCGAGTTATATCACGCTCGATGGCAAAAATTAATCACGGGATACGTTCATTTAAAGTATGCCGGGATGATGATTACTAATAAACCTTTTTTTTTTTGTTATTGAACAATTAAGGCGAATTTTAGAACGTTGGTGAATTGTAAGTTATATTATTGATAATATTTATTTTATTTTTAAAAAAAAATAATAATTTTTTGTACAGAAATTTTATTTCTGTCTGCACTTAATTTAAAACATAAATTGTTTAAAACAATCTAACATGAGTAGTTTTATTTACAGATTGATTCCATGCAATCCATTCTCTGAAGACTAGTACAATTAGACAACTATTAAATGCATAAACGTTTTATATAAAGATTGTAAGTATATTTAAAATTTTTATAAACCTCGAAATTATTATTAAAGATTTAGATACAGAGAGGTGGGATGGCCGCCCCGGTAACCCAGCTTTCGTTTTGTAATTGAAATGCAATCCCGGGGCCATACATTCCAGCATCTGAAATTTAACATTGTTTAAGGTCAGTTGGACAATTGACCAAACAAAGTATTTCTGTGTTGGCTGTAAAATTTACAACATTTTTTCCATTTTTTTAACATATGACCGTGAATTTCTATATATTTGATAAATTGATACATTATTTAAGATCATTTTAAAGTTACAAATGACATTTTTTCCTAACCGATAAAATTTTTATTTCCTTAAAAATTGTCTTATACTTAATACTTGCAATGCATAAAATTATTATTATTAAAAATACCAAAACTACAATATAATACTAATACTATATAAAATTACATTGATATATTAATACAGTTCAAAAAATGAACATCAGAAGATCAAGTATAATTTATTTAAATCTGGACGAAAAATTGAATCCATAACTACCATGTGATCTTTAATACCATCTAATTCTATAATATCTTGAAAAGTTTTGTTATTTTCTATTTTTAAAATACGGGACTATGGGTTTTTCTTAATATTTTTACTTCCTAATTCAACTTGAATATATATATATATATATATATATATATATATATATATATATATATATATATGTATGTATGTATGTATGTATGTATGTATATGTAATAATATATTCAGTAAACATGACCAATTAAGATATTTCAAATGTGAAAGAGACTTAGAAATATTTCATCATTAGAGAAAATGTTATTCGACAAGTGAAGAAAAAATAAATAAATGAGAACTTGTTATGTTTGATAAGAATTCTCAGAATTTCGAGATCTCAAAAATTAAATGACATTTTTCAGAAAAACTACACTTTTCTATACATTACACATTAATAATGGATATCACATTTAAAAAAAATTGGTGGTGTCACATCTATTTAAAGTACGTTTGTGCAAATAAATAAATGTTAAAATATTAACAAGGTGTATACATCAACAATAATATGTGTACTGTACTTGGTATAGAACTTTTTTTTTTGGAACTTAAGAGAATTCTGAAATCTGTTGCAAATAATGTTATTCTATTTTTTTTTTAAAGGAACTTTAAAAAAAACTTCAGTTCCAAATAAGGAAAAAACCCTTATTTAACCTTTTGCACTCCGCTGACACCTGTAAGGTGGTGACTGTGGATTTGAGGTTAAACTTAGAGGGATACCCCATGCGACTATTTTCTATTATATTCGCACCACTATTTAAAAAAAAAAAAAAAACAGATTTTGAAGTATATTTTCTCGGCAAATCTTGTCGAAGAGTATGTCAATAAAATTTGTTTTAAGAAAGTGTTGTGAGGTAGAAGTAAAAACATAGTCGCCTGTGGCTTCCCTGAACTTAGTATGTCACCGAATAGGTGTCAGTACATTTACTGAAAACTTGAATAGTTTTCATAATTATTAAGCACATAAGCAGTATTATGTATAGATTTCATTTGTGTTTTCCATTTAAATTTACATGTTTTATATTATACCACGTAGGTAAAACGAGTGATTTCAAATGCGTATTTATGGTGTACCATATGAAGATAATTTAGAATTCATTGAAATCCTTAAGCACAAAATATTCAAGATAAGAAGTTCGTTATATAATTGTATGTATCCCTAATTCCATCTAATACTATAACACTCTAAAAAACACTTTATCTATATTTCTACTATAAAACACTAAAGTAAGACCTTTTTCATAATTTTTGTTGTTGTTATTTCTTACTAGAAAGGTTTCGAAAACACTTCTATTGTACATATTTTTCAATTACAAATTTTCAAATTGAAGGAGATGTACAAAGATTTTATCATTCGAAAAAGGTATTTTTTTCCAACAAATGAAAAGTTAATAAGTGGGACATACAGACACAGAATTTCTAACACTCTAAAAATTTCTATAACACTCTAAAAAACACTTTATCTATATTTCTACTATAAAACACTAAAGTAAGACCTTTTCCTTAATTTTTTTTGTTGTTATTTCTTACTAGAAAGGTTTCCAAAACACTTCTATAGTACATATTTTTCAATTACAAATTTTCAAATTGAAGGAGCTGTACAAAGATTTTATCATTCGAAAAAGGTATTTTTTCCCAACAAATGAAAAGTTAATAAGTGGGACAAACAGACTCAGAATTTCTAGATATAGTAACGTGATATGCTTTAGAAAATGTACTTCTTTTTACAAAGTACGCATTAAGGGGACTCTTAACTTAATTAAAACACAAGAACGGTAATGTTGATCCTATGGGTCGGTTGTTTCGGATTTCTTGTTTAAATTTTAATATTTTTAAACTTTTTTTTGCATAGGATAGCTGAGCTTAATCTCTAAAAGGGTTATTTTGCACTTTTTAAATTTTGGTAGCAGACATTTTTAAGGTACTTTCATTTTCGAAATCGATTCCGAAAGTGAAAGTACGTTTATTAAAAAAATCTTCAACTGAAATAAAAAAAAACAAAAATAGCCATATTAGACATCGAGCTCATTTCAGCTGTTCTATGCAAATAAATCATTTTACAAAATTCAAATTTAAACTAGACATTCGAGAACAACCTGCTCACAGGATTAACATTTCCGATCGGTGTTTTCAAATGAGTTAAAAATTAATAAGATATACAGTAGAACCTCTTTTATCCGAAACTCTTTTAACCGAAAGTCTCAATTAACCGAAACCCTTTTTAAAGCTTTTTTTTTATTTTTATTTTTTTAAATACTATCACATTCATTGTGTGCAAAATCCATTTTGAAAAGTTTTTTTTCCTTAAACTACCATACTCTTTGTGCGCAAGTGGTCCTCTCAGAACGACCAGTATATATAAACATTTTCGATACCCTTTCTTAATGTTGTTTTGAATTTAACTTGAGCTCCTGTAAGCTGCGGAGTGGAAACAAAAAAATTAACAAATTAGCAATTCTGAAGCTTTTGAATGTTTTGCAAAACTTTTGGCATGCTGGAGCAGCAGAAACACTGTGATACTGGTGAGCTAATAATGTTTAAAAACACCGTGATAGAGCTTCAAATCAAAGGCAATTGAAACTGCGGCAAACAAAACATTTTTTACCCTTGTGATATATGTAAAAGGTACTTAATTTCAAAAGTAAAATTCAGGTAATTAATTCTTGTTTCTATTTTGCTATTGTTTTATATTATTTAAGCACTTTTTATCATAATGCGAAATATTGCATATATTTCTGCTTAATCTTAAAATTGAATCATTCTCGGTTATCCGAAAATTTCGATTTTTCGAAAGAGGGTCGGTCCTAATTACTTCGGATAATCGAGGTTCTACTGTATAATGTTATGGTCCCTTAATAAGATATATCATGTTATTTAAAAACGTTTAGTAGGGCAATTACGTCTGTATAAATATTATATTATGTTTTATTTTCATAATGATTCTAATTTAAAAATAGCATAGTTACTGAGCTTTCTACAGAACTATATATATATATATATATTTTTTTATCAAGTACTTCTTAAATATGTTGGAAGAATATGTTATCTAATTTCTTATTTCTGATTTCTCTCAATACTGAAATGCATTTTTAAATAGTTGTCACTTAAATAAATTTCACAAAGTTATAAATAAAAATTATCTATTTATTGAAGAGTATTAAATTTACATAACTATTACACTTATAAACGTTTGTAAGCATAGATTTTAGGTATATTTACATTTTCTATATCAATGGGGCACTCTGCCCCAAACGAGCTATACTCGCCAACCCCGTTTAAACACCGCACACTCTAAAAAATAGCGAATTTGAATTGTTTTAAAAAACCTACGGAAGATTTAATTATAATTAAAAAAACAGTGACAATCCTCCTGTAAACGCATATCCATTGATTTTCTTTTTACTGGGGCATTATATGGCCGAAGCAGCGCTGATAAGACGTCTAATGGCTGTTTTTTTTTGTTTGTTTGTTTGATTAAATAAGATTAGTTAAACATTTGAAAATCAGCTGATATAGAATGAACTATGTCAACTGAGACTTTACCTCCCGGTATAATTTAACAAATCGATAAGAAAATTGTTTTAAATATTTTAAATATAAATTAAAAGTATTGTTTTAAATTTACCGTAATTATCACAAAAGTTTTCTTTCCCTTTTTAATATTCGCGTGAAAATGTTTTTACTGTTAGAAAGGAAATATTATTATTTTCGCTGCATTAGAATTGGCAACAATAGTTAAAAAGATTATCTCGAAATGCCAAATAATTATCTCGTGTAAGTATATTTTTAAATTTAAACTGTTTGGCAGTATTATTATTTCGCCATTTTAAATCTGGCGTAATTGCACCCATTTACTGCTTTTAACACATATTAGTGAATGTATTCACATGTAAATACATGTCTTATGACGTAATATTCATTACTCTCCTGCTTTTAAGACGAAATCATTTAATTCTAATTTGAATAAAATTGTAATATTTACGTGTAAATACATTTTTAATTTGACGGAAATATTTTTGTTTGCGCTATTTCTACAATTGGCAACAATTTAAAATAACAACATTTTCTAAAATATAAAAAAACAAATCTCTTGTAATGCCGAAGATTTGAATAAAATTTGAATAAAATATTGAAAAGAACACTCAAACAATTTGTGAAATTAAAAACAAAATGTAATCTGCACACCGCAAGCTCATAATGTATATCCTTCGAAAAAATGGTTAAATTTCTATGTATAATTTTTGCTTCTATAAAAGTTTTTTTAATGGACCGATTTAATATTAAATAGCAATTAAAATAATTATTCGATTTAAAAACTGGCTACATGCGCGTGCTTATCGAACATTTCTCTATAATACTGCCAATTTTCTCATTTTTTTTCTTAATTTTATTTATTTTTTATCAATAGTCTTCTTAATATTAATGAAGAAAGACCTCCGGTCTAAAAAAAATCATTTACGCTTTCAGCGTTAGGTACATTTTAACACTTTCCAACAAAGTTGAACAGTGTTTATAAATTCTCTTTGTCTGCCCGTCTGGTCTAGTGTTGCAAGGTGTCCAGCTTAAATAGGGGATCCAAATGTTTTGGACACCAGTATTTTAAAGTATTTTTTCGACTTACCTAATGAGGTAATTATCTGCAAATCAGTATGGAAAATTAAAGTTTAAGAAATTAGTGCTGTGGAGAGCATTGGCAACCCTAATTTGCGCGGGAGAACTGACAATATTAGTCTGCCCAACTCTCTGTCTGTCCAATCTCTAACTCGCGTAAATATACTCATATATCACATTTTATACAATTGATATATGTGAATGATGTTTACCATGACATGCTTGGTATTAAATATGTACTGTGTAGCATTAATAAGTCATTTACAAGGGCACTCAAAATTATTCCGTTACTTTATGGTCAATGGAAAAAAATCGTTTGTAGTGTATATCAATGACGTTATGATATTTCAAATAAAGCGATATGAATATAAATCACTGAAATTTACTTCAAGATACTACTATACAGTAGGATGTCCATAGCATTTGTCGTTCATTTACCGGGACACACAAAAGAAATCGGTTACACTGTTAAAAATTTCTGTAAAATCACAGAAAAAAATCGAGACTCTCTGTAAATTTACACTAGTTCTTGGTTAAATGCATTCGACCGAGTTTCTCGGTCAAAACTCTCCGTAAATTTACACCAGTTCTTGGTTAAATGCATTCGATCGAGTTTCTTGGTCAAGACTCTCTGTAAATTTACACTAGTTCTCTGTTAAATGCATTCGATTGAGTTTCTCGGTCATCGATTTACAGACATTTCCCTTACCTTGTATCTAATTCCCTGTAGGGATTTCCATGTTTTTATTTAAAAATATTTTCAGCTTTGTTAAAACTTGTAGTTCAAATACACACGTTTAAAATTCTTTTGCAATTTTATTAGAATTATTAAAGAAAAAAAATTAGTTCATTCATTTAGTTAGTAGAATCATAATAGATTTAAATACATTGCTTTTATAAGAATTGTGATATAACCTTAAAAGTATTATTTGTAAATACCTTGTTTAATTAACCTGATTATTTTGTAAATATTTTGCAAAAAATCTTAAAATTACCAATATATTTAACCAGTTTTAATGAAAAAAAAAAACCTACATTTCACATTATTACTATTTAAAAATTTCAGTATATCTTCAGATAGTAAAGAAGACAATTATTGAGAAGAAGCAATTTCTTGATAAATAATTCCGTAAATAAAGGATTAAAACATTAAATTTGATTTAAAAAAATAACAGGTATTATGTTTCGGTCCAAACTAGGGTGTCAACGATTTTAATCAGTTGATTTAAATCAGCGATTTTAATCAACCGATTTTTTTAAAAAAAATCATTGATTTAAATCAAAAAAATTCTAAATGTTTAAACTGTCAAAAAAATTATTAAAATCTAACATGAACATGATTTGAAAGTTTCTACAGGTGTTTTGAGTTATGAATAAACAAAAAAAGAGCTTTAAATAACTCTTTCTAAGCTTAATTCATGAGTATTGTAAAAAATTAAAAACAATAGTTTTTGTAAAAAGCATTATTTTTAAGGTTTTATCCAAATTTAAACAGTTTCATTTAAAAATGATATTTAAATCTAATATAATTTCCTTTAGGTAATCAATTTATGCATTATTTTATATAAAATACAAATAGCAAGTGTAATACATTTCTACAAGTAAAAGAATAAATAGTAATTAATAGCAATATCAAGTTAAAGAAGAACGAAAAAATGACATCTGCTCAACAGCTAAATTTTAAGTGAGTGCATAATAGAAAAAAAATAATCGCAGCAAAATGCTAAGCACAGCAAGAGCTTCTTCGGTATAGGTTTAATAAATGTTTGTTTTTTTTTAAATTCTGTAATTACTTATACTGTTTCTTCTAGGACATTTTTTTCTTTAATGGTGCCGCACCATGCCCCTTTTGAAATTGGCAAAATGCACCCTGCCTTAAAAAAAAAAAAAAAAAAAAAAAAAAAAAGTTTTAAATTCCCATGTAGTTGTCGCCAGAGATTTCTTGTGAAAAACTTCTCCATTCAACAGTATTTCTCAATTCATGTGCCCGAGATATTGCAAAAATAATAGAACTTTATTTCTTTAGAAAAAACAGGATATTATTAAAATATTTTGGTATTTAATTTTATTTTTCAATTTGTGATTCATAAAATTATTAAAAATTAAGGACACTTTATTTATCCTACTAAATATTCTCTTTTTTTCTTATACTATTACTTAACACATTACTAATATATTTCCTCATGAAATAGTGCACTTTTTCGGAACTAGCATCCTGCCTATTTTCTTTCTAAAATGAACACTATATTATTATACTTTTAATAATTAAGGCTTAAAAATGTATAGTATGTTCCTAATTAGAGAGTTAATTGTTTAATAATTATTAATTTGAAGTAGTGTTAACTAATTAATGTAAAATGCAGTTAATAATATTAATAAATGTTAAATATCACTAGTATTTATAAAGTTTTACATAATTATTATAATATTAATATAACATTATTGTATATAACATTATTGTATGATACTACCTAATGAAACTAGTAATTTGTAGTTTTTATAATTTCTGTAATTACTAACTAATAATTATAATTTTATTAATTAAAGTGTAAAAACATCGATTATGTTAGCAATTAGTGGTTTAATTGTTTTGGAAACTCTGGGGAAAAAAATCATAAAAATCCGATTTAAAAAAAAAATTCGATTTAAATAAAAAAATCCCGATTTTTTTTATTAAAAAAAAAAAAAAAAAAAAAAAAAAATCATGATTTTTTTTTACTCCCTAGTCCAAACTAAATTAAAATAAACCGTTTAAGGAATTTTCTAACGAATGTATTTGAAGTGAAATCTTTGAAAAGAACAAGTACAATAGATTTTTCCCCAGTTTATTATAAAGGACATCCTTTATACACCGCAGTAACAGCTACTATGGCGCAGTCAGTAAGATGTTTTTCTCCTGCCCAGAGGTCTCGGATTCAAACACCAGGCCGGCCAGAAGCAAGTTGTGTAAAAAAATTAATTGGCACAGCAGCTCAAATTTGCTTGAGTAGCTCTGGTAGTTCGAAGTTCTAAATTTCACTGATTTCAAAAACTAAGTTAAATTATTTTAATTAAAAAAAATAAATTGATTTACAGAGTCTTGCGTATTTTTAACGATGTTAATTTACGGAGACTTGTGTATTTTTAACGATGTTAATTTACAGAGTCTTGTGTAAATTTACCAAATAACTTCTCTGTTATTTAACAGAATCTCTGTTTTTCTAATCTCTGTAATTTTACATAAGACTTAAGATAATGGATTACCCGTATATTCTCTGTAATTTCACAGGAAAAATGTTAACAGTGTGCAGTACTACTTTTGAGCAATAATTGTTGGAGGTGCCTATTCAATTTCCCTATGCGCTCTTAAATTTAACTAACTTTTTTTTTTTCATGCTACTCGTTGTGTGTAAATTCTATACCTCGTATACAGGGCTGCACAAAATAATTCACGTAGCATCCTCCTTATTAGCTGAAATTGCTGAAGCGAATTTTCAACATTGGTATATGAATTAAACCGAAATTAATTAACTGAACTAAAATTTTACATTTATGTAATTTATCGATACAAACCTATATCTCCTGTAGAGGACTGCTCAAGAAATTCAGATAATTTTTCGACTGTAGACAGAAATTCCTGAAACTGGATTTTCAAAAGTGTTATGCATTTCTATATGGTTCAATTATACAACAATATTTCCACTTATTTAAAAGGGAAATTTTGTTATATTATTCTGAGCGCGTTGGAAAGCGATTCATAATCTCTGCTCGACGCATGGATTTTTCTTTTATTTTAGAATAGAGCGATAAAGTTCCAATATTACGAGAGATCTCAGATTTTTTTTAAAATAAAGACACGAAAGATAAATTAACTCGTATAAATCTGCAAATATTTAATATATCATAAAATGTCTACCGCAAAATAGTACGGCTTACATATTTTTTAATATCAGGTCATTCTGTAAAGCTTTCAAAAGCATGTTAGGTTTCCAATTTTGAAGAAATTTAAATATGTTTATTTTCTGAATATCTGCACATACCTAGGAGAACATAAATATTTCCTGGAAAGCTTTTCTACAGCATGCATTGACAATTAAGATATTTCCAAAATGAAGAAGCTTTAAAAATATTTAATCATTACAAAGAAAATATATTTTTTCGATTCCAGGAAGGAAAAAAAAAAAGATAAAAACTAATTAAATGGAAGTATAATAAATAGTTCATTTAGACAACATATTTCCACTTATTTAAAAGTGAAGTTTTGTTATATTATTCTGAATGTGTTGGAAAGTTTTTGATAATCTACGATTGACGCTTGATTTTTTCTTTTATTTTAGAATAGAGAGTACACAGAGAGTAGGCATTCCAATATTACGAGAGATCTCAAATAAATTCTTAAAATAAATCACACGAAGACGAAAATTAGTTCGTATAAATCTGTAAATAATAAATATACACTGTATGGCCAAAGGTGACCGGCCACTTGCGATTTTAGACACTTTGTTAAATATCTAGTTAACTACATGAAGAATTATTCTGATACTCCTAGTGTGTAAACAGAATAGTACAGATTATACATTTACGTGAGGATTTTTTTCCGAAACCCAATAGGGGACCGTCGACAAAATAGAAAAGAACTAATATCTTTTGGATAACCCTCTAAAAACTAATGTAGCAAAAGAATTCAAACTGTAGATTATGATTAAGTGCCTTATTGTAATAAACTGTGTTAATTTTTATGAGGATAGCATGAATACTTGTAAAGAAATTAAAGTTTTTATAAAAAGAGTCCCAAATTTTGCCAAGTTTTTTGCTTATAATTTGTAAAGATCTTAATATAAAAAACAGTTATTTTCAGAAAATATGACAAATAACATTGTACACAATACCCTGCAACCAGAATTAAAAAATAATAAAAATTATATTAATACATGGGAATTATTCCAGAGAGAAACATTCGCCTTTCCATACAATATTTCAAATGAAAATCAAATTTCAAAGTAATTGCTTAAGAGGCGCAAAGGCCAACATAGTGTAAAAGATTCCACCAGGGCCATCAATATAGCGCACTGATGTTCTACCAACTAAACCACATGGAATGTGTTCACTCCAGGTCGGTGGTTCACGATAAATATTCCATCTTGTGCTGCGTTTGTAGCCTTTCCAACATTTAATAGTGAGAAATTTTTCCAGGCTGAACATCGTTCCATGTGGTTTTGTCGGTAGAACGTCAGTGCGCTATACTGATGGCCCGGGTTCGAGTCCTGGCATGGAATCTTTTTCACTATGTTGGCCTTTTCGCCTGTTAAGCAATTACTTTGAAATTTGATTTTCATTTGAAATATAATAAAAAATGTATGAAAAATGAGCACGTTTACTAAATAATGATTCACTCCGCATGCCCGAATGTAATCAAAATATAATTTACATAATGTGTTAGCTGAACGTATACATCAACTTTTGTAAAAGTCTCAAAAACATAGTTTGAAAAGTCTGCAAATTATCGTTGATAGAATAAGTTCAAAATCCGTAATTCCCAAAGTGAAGTAAAAAGATGAGGGGTTGCATCCAAATACCGTAGTGCGTGCAGTATTGTGTATGCTATATTGGCACTAATCAATGGATATATAGATACAGCCCCTCATCTTTTTTTTTTTTTTTTTTTTTTTTTTTTTTTTTTTTTTTTTTTTTTTTTTTGCTTCATTTAGAGAACAACGGATTTTGAGCTTATTCGATCAACGATAATTTTCAGAATTTTCAAGCTATGTTTTTGAAACTTTTACAAAAGTTGCTCTATTCATTTAGCTAACACATTATGCACATTATATTTTGATTGGGTTCGGGCATGCATAGTGAAACATTACTTAGTACACCTGCTCATTTTTCATGCAATTTTTACTATATTTTGATACTGATTGCAGTGTTTTGTGTACAATATTGTTTGTCATATTTTCTGAAAAGAACGTTTTTCTTTATTAAGAACTCTGCAAAGCATAAGCAAAAAACTTGGCAAAATTTGAGACTGTTTTAATGAAAACCTGAATTTCACTTCGAGTATACATGTTATCCTCATACAAATGTACACAGTTTATTACAATAAGCCACTTAATCATATTATACAATTTGGACACTTTTACTGCATTAGTTTTTACAGCGTTATCCAAAATATATTCGTTCTTTTTCAATTTGTTAACGGTACCCAATGGGGTTTTGGGAAAAAATCTTCGTGGAAATATATGACCTATACTATACTGTTTACACACCTGAAGTTTCAGATTAATTCCTCATGTATTTTTCTAGATATTTAACAAAACGGCTAAAATCGCAAGTGGCCGGTCAGCTTTGGCCATGTAGGCCAATGTCTGCCGCAGAATGATTCGGCTTACATATTATTTAATGCCAGCTCATTCTGTAAAACTTTGAAAAGCATTTTAGGTTTTGAAGTAAATCAATTTTGAAGTAATTCAAATATGTCTCTTTTTCTCAATATCTGCACATCTCTAGAAGAACAGAAATATTTCCTCGAAAGCTTTCCTACAGTATGCATTGTCAATTAAGATATTTTCAAAATGAAGCAGCTTTAAAAATATTTAATCATTAGAAAAAAAAAATATATATATATATATATATTTTTCAGAAAGGAAAACAAAGATTAAAACTAATTAAATGAAAATATAAGTAATATAAAAATTACAAGATCACAATGTTTAACTATTCTTTTACTCTGAAAATTGTTTTAGCCGTCATTTTAAAATATTACAATGGCTTTTCTGTAATATCTTGACTACATTTAGGTCACCATAAATATTTTCCAAAAATGTTTTCTGCAGTGCACCTTGACAATTAAAACAGATGATTTCCAAATAGAAGGATCACTAGAATTTTTTTATAATTAAAGATAAATTTATTTTTTTAATTAAATAAAGAAAATAAAAAACAAATAATTCTTATTAAAAGGGATAAGAAATTTAAAATATTCATGATTGCGACAAAGCTTTTGCGTTCTTCTTTTAGTTTTAGCCTTCCATTTTTCAAATAATATAATAAGTCTAATTTTCGTAATGTCCACACTCCCTTGGATCAACAGAAATCTTTCCCTAAAACGTTTTCTGCAGAGCACCTCGCTAATTAGAGTATTTTGAAAGTGAAGGAGCTTTAAAAATATATTTTATCTTTAAAGGCAAATTTATTTCTTAAATAAATAAATTAAATTAAAAACAAATATTTCTAATTAAGTTGGATAAGAAATCTAGAAATTTTACAATTATAAAGCTTAAAGTGGTATTCTTTCACTCTGAAAAGTGTTTTAGCCTTTCATTTTTCAAATAATATACTAAGTCTCGTTTTCTTAATGTCAGCACATCCTTATATCACCAGAAATATTTCCCTAAAACATTTTCTGTAAAACACCTTGCCAATTAAAGAGCTTTCAAAGTGAAAGAGCTCTAGACGAAATTTACTTCTATGATAAAGCATTGCTTAATTAATTAAATGAAAATAAAAACAAATAATTCTAATTAAGTGGGATAAGATGTCTGCAACTTTTATGATTACAATGCTTAAAGCGATTTTCTTTTATCCAGGACAGTGTTTTAGCCGTCATTTTAAAGTATTATAATGTTTTTTTTTTTTTCTTTTCTGGCAATATCTAAACTCCTTTTAAATCACCAAAACAATTTCTCCAAAACGTTTTCTGCAGTTCACTTTGACAATTAATGTATTTTCAAAGTGAAGAACGTCTCGATTTTTTTTACCATCAAAGAACAAGCTAGTTTTTATTTAATTAAAGACAATTAAAAAAGTAATTTTAAATAAATGGAATAAAAGGTCTAAAAATTTCAAGATTACAATTCTAAAAGCGATATTCTTTTATTCTGAAAAGTGTTTAATTCTTTAGTTTTTCAAATAATATAAGCTGTCTCATTTTCGTTATATCTACACTTCCCTACATCAACAGAAATATTTCCCCAAAATGCGTTTTCTACAGTACAAATTGGCAATTACGATATTTCCAAAAAGCTCTAAATATATTTCAACTTTAGTGAAAAAAAAATCAAATAACAATGAAAAACAAATAAAAACACATCAAGTGGGATAATAACTCTACATCACGATAATTACTATCCTACGAAAAATTACTATCCTACATGTTAGAAACTAATAAGATATCAGAATCGTTAAAAAATTTTGGCGGGGCACGTTTCTTACAAGTAAATTTCCTCAGATAGGTGTTAATGATAATTCTGACTGAAGCATAACATTTTGGGAACTGTTTTTTTATAGAGTAATTGGCGGCGACTGTTTAAAAATTGCTGCACATCATAAAATAGGGTATATTGCCAAACGATGTAACTAGTTTTAGTAACAACTCTTATGAAGATTATGGTTGTTTACATATGTATATACGTGGGTGGTTCAATAATTATTGTCCCTAATGTATATAAAATATTTGTACAGCGATGGTTGATGTGAAATATTGAAGCCTAATCTCTTAAATGCCTATATGATCAATTTCGGAACCGTAGCTGCTATATTAACATAGTTTTGTAGGGGGGGGGGGGGTGAAGTTTTAAAAACCTATTTTTGAGGGAGGTTTTAAGATGGGGGTGAGGGTGAAATGCTGGTTCGGAGCTTATGAGGCTACATTTGAGCAATGGATGAGATGTGGCTACATCGCTATCATCCTGAGTCCAAACGACAGTAGTTGCGTCTCACCCACTGTCACAAATCTAGCTCCATAAGCTAAAAATTCACCTTTCACCTCCACTCACCCCCTTTCACACCTCCTTCCAAAATTATGTGAATATAGCAGCGACGGTTTTGAAATTGAGCATATGGGCATCTATGGCATTAGGCTTCTATATTCCATAATGACCATCGCAGTACAAATATTTTATATACACTGGGGACAATAATTATTGAACCACCCTCGTATATAAATGTATATACATGTTATTGTTTTTATATAGAAATTACTTCTGTTTGCATATAAAATAGATAAATGCCTTCTTCATGTTAAATAATGTGTATAAATATTGCAAAATATTGATCTTGTGTGTTTGAAATAGTTAATAGATTACCGAAAAATACGCATGACATTTTCCGTTCTTTTGCCATTGTCATTGTCTCTATTTTGTCAAGGCTCCTATAACAAATAACTACAAAATTTTTATTGCATGTCCTGGCGGACATTTTATATTTTGTTCAGAAAAAAGATGAATCATAGCATGTTTTTAATAACTTAATTTATACAAAATCTTTTCGGTGTTGTTGTTCTCCATTTGTTTGCAAGAATTTCTCTTTATTTTTTAAAATTATATTCAGTTCTTGTAAATAACTGTTAAATAAGAATATTTTTTTATAGAACGGGCGGTGTCCACACAGACCATCACCACTTCGAGTTGGCGGCTAAAATTCCAGGATTATATATTACATGATTAGCATATTAAGATGCAACTGGTCTGCCATGACATATCTTGGTTTAAACAATTGTCGACCTATTTTATTTGTTGATTGGTGTTTTTCTCATTGTGTTTGCTGTACTCAAAGTTATAAAAACATGGAGAGCTGGGAGCAGGAAACATCATGTTAAACCTACCAGTCAAACACTAAAACCGGTGTTGGCGATTGTTTTTCACCAAGATATGACTTGAGAGAATAGTTGCGTTTTAATATGCGAATCGAGTTATGTCTAATCATTGAATTCACGGCGTCAAATAAATGAGGTGATGCTTCCGGTAGCCGGCTCCCGTTCTTTTGCAAATAACTAAAAGAAACGTGTCTCTTGAATGAAGATTATCAAAAGTTACATAATTAATAAACACATATAAAATCTTATGTATAGATTTTATGCTTATATTTTTTGAATATTTACATTTCTATATTATCCATTGTAGGTATTACAAGGGATTTCAGATATATCTGAAATGTATACAAGACAAATACTTAACTTCCTGCACTGAAATTTTTAAGTACCTGTCATTATGTTTGTCAGCAAATAAGAATTAAAACGTAATCTTTAATAATATTCAGTTGTATAAAGATCTGAAAAGCATACTCGCCATCTATCAATAAAATTCTGGAAAAAATCATTTTCCAAATATCTTTTTTATCTCAAAATAATAATAATAAATAAATAATACTACAGCAGATCTGTCCAATTAAAGCATTTTTAAGCTGTTGCAGTTCAGTAATATTTTACCATTAGAGAAAGAAATTTCCTTTTTAAATTAAGAAAGAAATTGGAAAACAGCTAAATATTAGTTAAATGGGATAAGCAATTTAAGAATTATTTCAAAATCAGAGTCTTTAAAGGAGTATTATTTTACTCTAAAATGTGTTTTACCCTTTCGGTTTTAAAATCCTACAATAAGTCTCTTTTTCGTAAGGTGTACTCAACCTTGGATAACTAAAAATATTTTTGAAAAAGGTTTTCTGATGTGCGCACTGCCAATTAAAGCATTTTCAAAGTGATCATGCATAGAAATATTTTCCCATTGAAGAACAGGTTACTTTCTGAATTAAAAAAAGAAATTAAAAGCAAATTAAAACTAATTAAGTGAGATAAAAAATCTGTCAATTCCAAGATAAGAATATTTAAAGCAATATATTTTTACTCTGATACGTATTTTAGCTGTGCATTTCATTAGAAATGTTTCCGAAAAACATTTTAACCTCTTCGGTCTCTGGGTCCCTGTACGGAGACCTCTGTTCTTTTCCTTATGAAAACTAAAATGTCCGATTTTTTTTACATTTTCACATCACTTCTTAATAGCTGAATGTTTTTTGCTTTCAAAGCAAATGAATAAACGGCAGCATCTAAGCTGATTCCCACGTAACATAAATGTTATTTTCATCTGAGTTTGTAAAATGCCTAAAAATGCCCAAAGACAGTATGACCAAGAAAGTGAGAAATATTCATAAAAATTTAACTTAAATCTTTTTCAATGAAATTTTTTCAGGATTTGTAGATTATTTACTTATTTACAGCTCTTAAATTTGTCATTGCGTTAATTTAGATTAATGGTTATTAAATTCATGTTTTTAAAGGGTTGGCCGCTTTAGATCCGTATTTCTGAAGCTAAATTACTAAGCGCCTAAAGGATCAATTTCAGAAAAGACAGATTTTCTGTCATTTACGATGTCTTTGGAAAAAAACCAATGAATAAGCATTTGTATTATTATTTTAGCTTTGGAACTGGAGAGGTTAAGTAGCACAAACAGCAAATTATGATATTTCCAAAGAGAAGGAGCTTTAAAAATATGATAGAGAAAAATGTATTTCTGTATTGAATATTGAAAACAAAATAAGAAGTTATTTAATGGGATAAGAAGTCTACATCAGGTTATTTAAAAGTATATTCTTTAAGAAAAAATTGCTTTTTAACATGATAGACATTAAAAAGATATTAGGGTCATTAAATTATTTTGAAGGTACACCTTATTACGAGTATGTCTATACAGATAGTTTAAATTTTAATAACGATTCTGATTAAGGGATATCGGGACTCTCAAAGCTTCAAAATTTTCGAAATTTGGATTTTTTTACATGTTAAAACACTAACTTTTATGGGAATTTTGATGTAATTGTTTTCTTGAAATTCCCATTAGAACTGAAGTTATATATTTTACAATTATACTCGCTCAATAGCTAAAGCGGTATTTCCGAAAGTTTGAAGTAATTTTCCTCCATATGGCGTTTTTGAGCATAACGCGCAGGATATCTGAAAACGTTCTGAATATTTTTTCATGAAATTTTCAGAACTTATGTTTCATGTTAGTATGCATAAACTGAACCTAAATTGTCCTTTTTATTGTTCAAGAAAATATTTTTTTAGATGATTATACTGTTGAAATTTTCATAATTTTTATATTAGCTAAATACAACATTGTATTAAAAATATAAAAAAAATCTTTAAATACAAATTTATTTTGGTTCAGGGTAATTATTATAATCTGAAGTATAAGTAGGCATCAAAAATTTCATTCTAGTTGCAATATTTATTTTGTAATCCTGCGCGTAAGCTGTTATACCATTTTCTGCTTGTCAAATGTCTGACAATTTGGAGCCCCCTGTAAATACTAATTCTGTATCTTGCAATTTTTAAATACATGAAATGAAAGAACATACTTATATATTTTATCCCAATACAAATTGTGTTTTAAATTCGTATACATTTTAAAATATTAAACAAATGAAAATTGCCTTTTTTTTTCATTCTTCCCAATTTTAAGACTCCTGAGAAACCTTAAATAACTTTTTTGTAAGATATATATATATAATTTATAGAGGTTTTGGTGTTTTTTAAAAAGGATTTCCGCATTTCTTTCGAAAGTTTGACCATTAATTGTTAAAAAGTTCACACATAAGTATTTTTTGCTACAGATTGGTATCATACAATGCTTACTCTGAAGACTGTTAAAATTACATAGTAATAAGACACATTAACATTTTTATATAAAGATTTTATGTATATTTATCTTTTTTTAATTATATATCGAAGTTATTACTTACGTTATATGTTATGTTATGTTTTAGTTATTATTTCGGATACATTAAAAAATAAATAAGGAGATAAATTTCAATTTATTTAAATCTGAAAGAAAAATTAAATCCATAAAAACCATGCCATCTTTAAATAAATCTAATTCTATAATATCCTGAAAAACTTTGTTATTTTTTATTTTTTTAAATACTGAATTATATCATTTTATTAATAATTTTACTTCGTAGTACAACTAGAACAAATACGTATATATATATATATATATATATATATATATATATATATATATATATATATATATATATATATATATATATATATATATATACATACATATACATATTTATTTATTTATTTATTACTTTTTGCAATACAGATAGCCAATTAACATATTTCCAAGAAGAACGAGATTTAGAAATATTTCATCATTAGAGAAGATGTTATTTGACAACTAAAGGAAAAAAAATGATACCATGTTAAATGAGATAAGAAGTAAGAATTTCGAGATCTCAAAAGTTAAACGACAATTTTTAGGAAAACTAAACTATTCTATAACTTACATATTAATAAATGATTTCACATTCGTTAAAAATAATCTGGTGAGGTGTATGACATGTATGTGATGTATGTTTGTGCAAATAAATAACTGCTTACATTTTAATTAGATTTATACTTGAACAATGTTATGTGTACTGTACTGCTATAGAACATATATTTTTTGCCGAAATAAGGTGAGTTTAAATCTGCTGCAAATAATTTTATTCTACAAAAAAAAAAATAATATTTTTAAAACTTAAAAAAGACATTACTTCTTTTTTCCGGTTTGAACTTTAATTAATGAAAATCAGTTGCGTAAAAGGGTATTTTACATAAAATTCTAAAGAAAATAAATTTTTTATTGAAAACTACTTTATAAGAAATTTGCTCAATTATTAAATACATAAAAAATCTTATGTATAGATTTTATTCGTGCTTTTGATGTAAATTTACAGATTGTATATTATACTTCGTAGATTGTACGTGTGATTTTAAATGAACATTTATAGCATACCAAATGAAAACGTTTAGATTTCATTGAAATCTATAAGCACAAAATATTCGAGAAAAAAGTTTGTGATATAATGTTATGTACCACGTAATCTCTAAATACATCTATTTCTATAATACCCTAAAAAACTCTTTAGCTGCATTTCGTCTTTAAAACCCTGGAATAAGTCATTTTTCTGAATATTATTTTGTTTGAATATTTAATACGTGATTAAATATACGTCACGTATTAAATATTCAATAATTTTGAGCGTAATTTCACTATTAAAAATTAATTGAAAAATTAATTAAAAATTATATGTTATCTTGTTTGTTTCTAGAAAGGTTTCCAAAGAACGTCTACAGTACACATATTTCAATTAATTTTTTTTAAACAGAAGTACTTTTAAAAATATTTTATCATTCGAAAAAAAGTATTTTTCCATTGCAGAAAGAAAGAAAAACCAAATGAAAATTTCTTAAGTGAGATAAGATGTCCCAGAACTTCAAAATCTCAAAAGTGCAACATGATATTCTTTAGAGATTCCGTGCTGTCTTGACCTACAGGCGCAGGTAGATTTCGAAATTAAGTACTAATTTCACCAACAAAAACTAAATCAAGATTAGAGGCAAACTCAGTTTAACAATTTTATCTGGTCGCTTTTGACGATTTTTTATTTATATTTTTCTGTAAGGGTTAATTTTATCAAAATCATGTTAATGCGATATTTTTTTACACCAATCTCTCTTCTTTCATGCCTTGAGAATATCTTTAGTAATATCATACATTAGTAGAGTTCATCTTATCAAAATCCTGTTACTACAAAAGTCGTCTATAAAATTAAGAAGATTTAAATAATAAATTTAAAGCGTTCGGTGATTGTTTAATTAAATGAACCACACACTATATTTTAAATTCTGACGCTCTTTTTATCGACACACGCGCGCGTTTAATAATGCAACCCTATATACAGCATCTGTGAATGTTGTCAATTTTTTTTTATCATACCAATGATACTTTTTTATCGCCTGATGTGGGATTAACGGAGATGTGATTTATTTCTTCTACAACACCTCGCCAACTAAAGCTTTTTCAACGAAAAAGATCTCTAGAAAATTTTTACCATTAAAGTTAGATATATTTTTTTTTCATTAAATAAAGGAACTCAAAAAAAAAAAAAATTCTGATTCAGTGGCGTTAGAAGTCTAAAAAAATCATGTTTATAATGTTTAAAGTGATATTATTTTACTTTGAAAAGTATTTTACCCTTTCATTTTTGCAATAATATAATCAATCATTTTCGTCATGGTTACACTTCTTTAGATCACTATAAATATTTCCCAAAAGAGTCTCCCACAGTACATATTACCAATTACGATATTTTCAAACGGGAAAGAGTTTTAAAAATTTCATCTTTAGAGAAAAATGCATTTTTTGATTGAACAATGAAAAACAAATAAAACTCATAAGTGGGATAAAAAGGTCTACATCACGATAATTAAATGATATTCTTTTTCAAAATTACTCTTTTGTATATGTTAGACATTAATAAATTTCAGAATCCTTAAAAATTTTTGGCGGGACATGTTTATTAGACGTATTTCTCTACAGATAGGTGTTAATGTTAATTCCGATTGAAGCATAACATTTTAGTGCTAGTTTGTCCTTGGCGATTTTTTAAAAATCATTATACATTATAATGTAGGGTATAATGTCAAACGATGTAAATATTCTTGTCAAACGATGTAAATATTCTTGACAACAAATTCAATGAAGATTCTCAATGCTTATATATGTTGAGGAAGTTCGGGTATTATGGAACGAACGGACAATATTGAATACTTCAATATCTGACACATATGGTGCTGTATCCACACGTTAATCTTCCATACGACATCCAAGTACTAATATCAGTCACTGTTCTCAGTCAGGTTTGAATAATTGTTGTTGGAATAACGCGGTGAAATAAAATCTTATTCTCAATTTCTGTAGATATCTGAGGGTAAATTTTATAAAATTCTTATTATTTATAAAATCCCATTGTCACTGATGATTATCAAGTTCAGTATGCAGTTGAACAGTTATATGTATTGGAGCGTTAGTCGTTTTTCCTCTAATGTAACTTGCTGACCCGTGAAGAGGTCATGTTTTTCAAGATGGAGTGTCTAATAATATGGAATAACAGCCAGACAACTGTTTCAAAGCCAGTCTAAAAATTAAAACAATTTTTCAAATAATATGATCATTTATAGATGATGTACTAAGGTTTACTCGTTAAATAATTTCGGTATTCTTTTAAATCGTGCTTTCTCTCTCAATTTTAATATTGTTTATAAATCTATTCCATACAGCGACACAAGCCACGCGACAATCTTCCATACGACCTCCTAGTACTAATATCAGCGACTGTGCTCAGTCAGGTTTGGATAATTTTTGTTGGAATAAATATGTTATTCTCAATTTTTGTAGATATCTGCTGGTTAATTTTATAAAATTCTTATTATTTATAAAATCCCATTGTCACTGATGATTATCAAGTTCAGTATGCAGTTGAACAGTTATATGTATTGCTGTGTTAGTAACTTTTCACCTATGCTAAATTGTTGACAAGTGAACAGGTCATATTTTTCAAGATTGTGTGTCTGCTAATATGGATTAACAGCCAGTCAACTGTTTCAAAGCGAGTCTAAAAACTAAAACAATTTTCCAAGGAAGATAATTGTTTATAGATGATGTAATAAAGTTTACTCATCAAATAATTTTGGTTATTATTTTAAATAGTGCCTCCTCTCTTAATTTTAATATTCCTTATAACTCTATTCCATATTACCCGAGACGTTGTCATTACCCGAAATATGTAATTAAAAGAAAAGCTAAATATTTATATGCATTTTTCCTTCCATTTTAAAGGCATTAAGATGTGTTAATAATTAGTCATAATTTGTTTTTTACTTATTTCAATGTATCTCAATTTTTTTTGTTGACTCACAAATAAAAATGAAATGATATTCCATAATACCCGAACATTCTCTCTCTATATATATATAAATAAATATATATATATATATATATATATATATATATATATATATATATATATATATATATATATACAGAGAAATACGTTTAACACGAAACTGAAGGGCCCGAAAAAATTTTATGTGTTAAAAGAATTTCACGTGAAAAGATCCATTAAATAAGAACAAAACTCAGAAACATTTTCGACGTTGTCAAATTTTATTTCGATTTCCTGTTAAACTACTAGTACGTTGCATACATTAGGATGAAAAGCAAGTAAACAAAATATTGTTTTGGACGGAAAAAAATCAAGTGTATTCTTCAACATTTTGAGATTTAGCTTGTTTGAATCAAATAAGCAAAACTGTCTCTAAACGTTAGTGCTTAGCAGTTCTCATACGTTTTCTCTCGTGCTTAAACATACTGCGCTCAAACATTAACATAATGGGATCCCTGTTTTTTTTTTATTATTGTTGATAATATAAAATTGGCAATGCAAAACCTTTTGCAGATTTCTGTGTTCGTCCTTCTGTTTCATTAACTGCACTAAGCAGCTTCATCTTCATTTGAAGCGAAATAGCAGTTTGTTTTCGCACCGATTTCTGACCAATTGTGCTCATAAATTATAAACTAATTTACGAAAAACACGAAATTCACTAATTTTCACCCAAAATTCAGTTGTTTTTAACAAAAAAATCATCAATTTCAACTCAAAGTTACTAGCTCGAAAGCGCATTTTTTTTCGCGTTAAACGATTTTTTTTCATGCTAAAATAATACAAATGTATTAAATTGCATTGTATACTGTCCGGACCGCTATATCATTTCGTGCTAACCGATTTTTCATGTTAAGCGTTTTCGTGTTAAACGTATTTAACTGTATATACAAATACTGTAGAACCTCTTTCTTTCGAAACTCTTTTAACCGAAACTCTCGTTTAACTGAAATCCATTTTTAAGTTTGTTTTTTTTTTACTATCATATTCCTTGTGTACAAAATCCATTATGAAAGCTTATCTTTTTTTTTTCTTTTTTTTTTTTTTTTAACAATCCTATTCCTGGTGTGCAAGCGGTCTCTTCCGAACCACGAGTGCATATAAATATTTTCGATCCCTTTCGTAGAATTTCTTTGAATTTAGCTTGAGTTCCCGTAAGTTGCGGAGTGGAACGAACGAAGAAAACGAACAAATTTGCTATTCTGAAGCTTTTGAATGTTTTGCAAAAGGTTTGGCTTGCTGGAGCAGCAGAAAGACTGGGATACTGGCAAACTAATAATATTTAAAAACTTCGTGATAGAGCTTCAAAGTAAAGGCAATCGAAACTGCGGCAAACAAAACAGTGTTTCAAACCCTTGTGTAATATGTAAAAGGTACTCAATTTGAAAATTAGCTCTGGTAATTTATACTTTTTTCTATTTTGCTATTGCTTTATATTTATTAAGCACGTGTTACCATAATAAGAAATAGCGCATGTATTTCTCCTTAATCTTAAAATGGAAGAATTCTCAATTATCCGAAAATTTCGATTTTCTGAAAGATGGTCGGGCCCAATTACTTCGGATAATCGAGGTTTTACTGTATATATTATTGTTTTTATATAGAAATGATTTCTGTTTGTATATAAAATAGATAAAACGCTTTTTTATATTAAATAACGTATTCACATAACATAATTCATTGCAATTCACTTTACTAAGTTTTATATAGATAATCATAAATATAGCAATCACCTTTCATAGCTGCCTACATGATAGACCTCAGACAGCAAACGGCGTAGAGGTATATCTGAAAGTTCTCATCTCCGTAGGGTTACCAGTTAAAAAGTGTCATGTGGTGTTATTAATTTAACGATAAAATGGGCTAATTGGCTACCCTGCCAAACTCGTGATTATTAGTCATTGGTTCCGTATCGCTATTGAGGTGCGATTCATTAAAAAACTAATTAATAGGTCTAATCATTATAATTTTTCTTACATGCACATTGGAACAAATGTTTGTGTTTGTGAAACCATTAATAGATTGCCAGAAATTGGCATTTACCCTTATTTGCCAACACCATTGTCTCTATTTTGTCCACATCCACATAACAAACAAGTACCACATTTTTATTGCATGTCCTAAAGAACTTTTCACCTTTTGTTCAGAAAAAAGATGATGCATAACAGGTTGCTAATTATGTAGTTTTGAGAAAATCTTTTACTTTTTATTTTATGCTGTTAAAATGTTTTCCAGTATTTTCTCTCCATTTCCCCTTAATTGTATTTCGTTGTTGTAAATGAATTTTACATAAGATTTATTTTTTACAAATATGTAAACAAATATTCCCCTTGATTAAAGACTATTAAATGTTACATAATTATTAAATACATGTATGTGTTTATGTATAGAATTTATACATATACTCTATGGATATCTACATTTCTATAATACACAAAGTAGATATCACGAGAGATTTCAGATATATCTTATGGTACACTATGAGAAAAACCAAACTTACTGTATTGAAATTTTCAAGTGCTCAGCATCATGTTCGTCACAAAATAATAAGAACCACGTAATCTTTAATACTAATCAATTCTATAAAGTTCTGAAAAGCATATTTACCTCCGATCAATAAAATATTAGAATAAATTATTTTCCTGAATATCTTCAGTTATTTATCTCAAAAAATTAAAAAAAAGTAAATAATACTTCATGAAAATTTCTAGAGTAAATCTGTCTAATCACAACCTTTCAAAAACTAGCAACTTAGAAAAATTTAACCATTAGAATAAGAAATTTATTACTAAATTAAGGAACAAAATACAAAGCAGATAAATATTATTTAAATGAGATAAGTAACCTAAGAACTTAAAGATCACAATGTTTAAAGGGGTATTATTTTACTCTGGAATGTGTTTTAGATTTCCGTTTTTAAAATCCTATAATAAGTCTCTTTTTTGCAACATCTGCACTTCTTTGAATAACCAGAAATATATCTCCAAAATGTTTTCTGCAGTACATATTGCCAATTAAGGCATTTCCATAGTGAAAATGTCTCGAAATATTTCACCATTAAAGAACAAAAGAATTCCTGATTTAGAAAATACAATTTAAACAAATAAAAACTAAATAAATGAGATAAGAAATCTGTGAATTTCAAGATAACAATGTTTAAAGCGATATTCTTTTACTCTGAAACATATTTGAGCTGTCCCAAGTAATGTAATAAGTCTCATTCTCGTAATATTTACACGTCCTTACATCACCAAAAATGTTTCCAAAAGCTTTTTCTGAAATACACATTGCCAATTACGATATTTCCAAAGAGAGGGAGCTCTAAAAATATGTCATCGTTAGAGAAAAATATATTTTTCTATTGAACATTAAAAATAGGAAAACTCATTGAACTCATTAAATTGGGTAAGAAGTTTACATCATGATATTTAAAAGGATATTCTTTTGAAGAAAAAAAAAAACGCTTTTAAATATGTTGGGCATTAATAAGATATTAGAATTGCTAAATAATTTTGGACAACTTATTGCAAGTATGTCTGTACTGGCAGGTTAGATATTTTTCTGAATAAATCACAACATTTTTGGTCATCGTTTGTTATAGAGTAATGAATATATTCAGGTAGTCCACGAATTTTCACGTTAGATCACAATTGATAAAAAGTGGGAGAGAATATTTTAAGAAGCCAAGATTCCATATATAATTTCACATTAAAAGCAGTTTCTTTCACGTATTATATTCTGAACAAAAATAAAATGAAAATGTTCTACTTTTGTGTCTGTCGTTTAAGAGTAAACACCAGCAAGAGAACCTTTTGTAGATTATCATTGATCCTCCACCTATATACCTAATTTACATTTATAAATCATATTTACAAAAACATATTTGATTAATACTTAAAAATCACTTGTTCCTCTCTGCGAACCCAAGCTAATATTTTTACAATCAGGAACATATTTGCTTCCACTTTTGGAAGATCAAGAAATAAAACTACAGCCTGCAAGTTGCTATCGAATTATCACATTCTACTACAAAACTAAAGAACAAAAAAAAAATGTTTTTAAATATCAATTATCTGGTAGATCACGTGATCATTGGCTCCGTTTATGTCTGGCTGAGAGAGGCCCGCTCAAGGGGTGTGCGAAATATGTCACATAGAGATTTTGGGGTTTTTAAAAAGGTTTTCCGCATTTCGGGCTTCATAAAATGGGAGTGACGATCAAGCGATACGAACAGCTCTAAACAGCAAATTTGATGATCTTTTACGGTTTTTTACGTATGCATATTATATATATAAGCTTCCATAGTGAGCGGCAAAAGTGCATTTATTTTTGGATAGTATTCATTTTTTATTCATATCTAAAAGTATTTTGCAGTTGTCACAATGTTACATCATCTAAATACAGCCCATATTTTGACATTCAAAATCACTTTCATGAAATTTAAAATGCTTTATTATATTGCTTCATATGCGCATTTAATGATGTATTTATACATTTCTTTACGAACTATTATTATAATTATTTTAAATTATTATAAATATGTATAAAAGTTTTCTTTCTCATGTTAAAGATAAGGTCTCTACCTCTTCGAGACCAATTAAAATACATACCACATTTGTATCCTACGTACTATAGATTTTATTTACATTTTGTTCAGAAATAAAAGGAATTCAAAATATGTTGTGAATAATCTAGTTTTGGGGAAAACTTATTTTCATTCTTTTTTGGGCAAGAATGTCTTCCCTATTTACTGTTAATTTAAGTTGGTAATTGTAAATAACTGTTACATAAGTAGTATTTAAAAAAATCGAATCCCAATTATCCCTTGACTGAAGGCTATTAAAAGTTACAAAATTTTGTAAACACGTATACGAACTTATGTATAAATTTTAAACAAATGTGGTATGCATATTGACATTTTATAAATTATGCAAAGTAGGTATTACGATAGATTTCAGATGTATGTTAAAAGTATACAATAAAGCTGCTATCAGTTTCACCAACTTTTCGAGCAATTTTTTAACCAACTCTTGATTTCCTCCAACTTTTCGCGAAATATTGTCTCAACACTCAGTGTGATAGCAAACAGCAATATCCCCAACTTTTTATCCACAGCTCAAAAAAGTCTGCGCGACTTTCCGTCCCCAAATGCTTCCGCGACTTCCCCACCCCCTACTTTCAATCTTTCAGCCTATCAGAGATAAGCGATTGATAAGAATAGGCGATAAATATTAATGGCTGGTGCAAGTATTACTGGTTTTTCTCCAACTTTAGCAACGACAGTTGAAACCTTTTCTCCCTTTGAACGGGAAAAAGTTGGGGTTTAAATCGGCTGAAAATTTGGTTGCTCGAAAAGTTGGTGAATCTGATAACAGCTTTAGAAGAACAGAGTAAATTTATCTGTCAATACCCAGAATTATGTTAGACAAACAATAATAAGCATATCGTGATATTGAGTATTATTACATTCTATAAAGTTTTGAAAATCACATTCGCTTTCCGTTGTAAAATATAGATGCTTTTTTTTCCTAATATGTCCTGTTATTTATGTCAAAATAATAATACTAAATAAATAAATAATACTCCGAAAGAGACAAATGTGATTGAAAATTGTGAAAAAATGAAAAACTAATGGCAGACTTATTAAGTAGGTTAAAAAAATTCAGAAATAAGATGAATTGGAAATACGATGTGAATACTCTAGTTTTGTTTTAAGACTTTTTTGAGAAAGACTTCCGCTATAAAAATATTAGAATAAATATTTTTTTTTTGGACAAAATAATTGTAATAATAAATGAATAACACTTCGGAAATTTTCTAAAGCAGATCTGTCCATTTAAAGCATTTTCAAAGTGTAGCAGCTCAAACATATTTTACCATTAGAGAAAAATATTCTTGAAAAATGCAAAAAATAAAATAAAAAAAATAAAAAAGGTAAAACTAATGGCAGACGGAATACGTAGGACATAAAATCGAAGAATTTCAAGATGTAATAAGTTTAACAGGATATTCTTTTATTATATGCACATTTCTATAAATGGAATTTTAACAAGACATATCAATGCATTAAAAAATATTGATAATGATATATTTGTAGTACTATGTCTGTACAGGTAGATATGTCTTCTATTCTAATAATCATTACGAACAAAGCATACTATTGTTGTAATAGGCTCTACAGAACTATAAATCAGCGTTCAGAAACTAAGGGATTCCAAATTGAGTTGTTAATATTTCTTTTGAGTTTTAGGAAAAAATATTCTTATAGCAATTTACAAATTATTTTTTTCATTTGTTTCCCTTTTTTATATTTTGTAATTGCTGCAGAGTAATTAGAGATTTTTACAAAAATTAATTGACAAAATTACGTTGATTTTACAACAGAATTACATAAAAAACTCTAATCACAATTATCCCTTGATTAAAGACAATAATAACTTACAAAACTAATAAATGTATGCACGAGATTATGTATACATTTTAAACAAATGTTTTATAAATAGTTAAATTTCTATATTATACAACGTTTTTGTCTTTATTCTTATGTATGGATTTTCTGTAAAAAAAACTTTTTATAAAGTTCCTTTATTAGCACTTTCCAGCATAGTTGAAAAGTGTTCATCAATTCGGTTTGTCTGTCCTTACTCTAACTCGCGTAAATGTAGCCATGAAATTGATATACGTTATTGGAATTTACTATGGAATTTTCTATATTGAAAATTAAGTCTGCATCATTTTCGGTTCATTTACAGTACCGCTCAAAAGAATTCGGTTACATTACGGTCCATAGGGGAATATTGTTTGTCGTGTACTTTAACAATATGACAGCATTTTAAACATACTGAAATTGATATATATCACTGAGGTGTACTAGTAGGTTCTTAGTTTACAATATGAGGTGCATAGAACTAATTGTTCATTTCCAGTAACACACAAAAGAATTTGGCTATAGAAGAAAATAAGCAATAACTGAACTATTGAAGCCTACGGACAATAATTGGTGGAAGAGAGTTTTCAGTTTTGGTATGCGTTTTTAAATTGAACTGTTTTTTTTTAAATATTACTTGCTGTGTATAAATTCAATAGATCATATACAGGGTCGCACAAAAGTTCTCAACAACATATATTTATTGGCGGAATTTTCTGTTTGAAAATTTTCAACTGTGCTATGCATTAACTGAACTAAATTTTAGCATACTATGTAGTATGCATACATATCTGTAGATCATATAGAGTGCTGCACAAAAAAAATCGCATTTTTGTCAATTTCATCGTCACTCACATAACCCTTCATGACCATTTACTGTTTTCTAATCTATGTAGAAAATTTACTAATAAAACTGGAACAAATTTTTATAATTTAAAATGTTTCTTATTATGGGCTTAATACACAAGTACCTGTAGATTATTTTAATTTATATTTAAATTCCAAAAATTTCATTATAAAATTTTGTAACTAATGTAACATGAAATATACAAACATATTTTCTGCCTTCGTTGAAGTTTGAAAATTATCAAAACTATGCAGTTAAAAAAGGTGATTTTATGTTCTTAACAAATCATAAAAATAACTTTTATAAGTAATTTCTGAACAATAAAAAAGAAAACATTGGCAATTACATATGCAACTGACGTAATTTTTATTGTGTAGCTGACGTAACATTATCACTTTACAAAGACGATAATGGTCCTTAACTTAGTTTGTGAACAGTAAATTACAATACTTTCTTATTAGGATTTTTGTGCAGAATATAAATATATCAAGCTTTCCAATCATACCTTTAAATTAAATATATTATTAATTTAATCCCCCCCCCCTTTAAATGAGCATTTTCTGTGGAATTGTCCTATTTTAATGTCCATTCATGATATTAGCTGAAATCGGGTTTTCAAATATGTTATGCTTTTCCCAAATTGTTCATCTAGCCATCTTTCTCACAATTTACCTTATTAAATTGTGAAGTTTTGTTATAGTATTCTGAATGTCTAGGAAAGTGTTTCATAATCTATGCTGTACGTATGAGTTTTCGTTCTTGTTGCATTATAAAATGTGTCTCTTACGAGAGATATCAGATTTATATTCAATTTTGAAGGACCATTATAGTAAACAGAAATCGGTATGTACAAAAAATTTCAAGAAACAAATTATTTGATATGAGAAAAAAATATATCATATATTCTATAAAATTATCTAATTATATAATCCTATTAAATCGATTATAGATTTAAGTCTCTAAATTACTAAAAAATCACTTTTCCTAATGTGTCCAGTCCTTTAGAAAATACAAAATATCTCGAAAAAAATGTCTAGCTTATACTTTTTGACATTTAAATGATGTAAAAATGTGTTTGAGTTTTGAAGATACTTTGCCATTAGCGAAAAACATATTTGACAAGTGACAATAAAAATGAAAAACATTGAAAATAAGCTGGGATTTAAGTGTGAGATTTGATGGTGTGAAAAGTTTAACGCAAGTTAACAATTACACGTTTCAATAAAGTAGAATTTAACAAGAAGTTTCACCTTCGTTAAAAAAATTGACACACAGGTTTATTTGAAATATATCTGTGCATGCAAAATAAGTTTTAAATTTTAAGTTTTAAATTAAGCTTTACATTTTTATTGCATGTTCTAAAAATACATTAACCATCAGTTCAAAAGTTAACTCGAATTAGATTAACACTAGAAAGACTGAAACTTAGTACATACCTATATTGCCCAAAAGCAGTCAAAATGACTGCATTGTGAAAGAATATCTAATGTGTAAATAAATGTATTTAAAATTAATTTTTTAATATTTTTTTACATTATTTCCAGTTATATAACAAGTTATTAGTAAGTATATTCAATAAAATAATCTATGCATTATTATTTGTACATTTTATGCAAATGAAAGTGGAAATCTTTTTATGTGTATATCTTTCACAAACATAAGTTTGACATTTTTCACATATATTATTTGTTTTATTGTTGTGACAAAGTTGTATTTGACAAATTTTGTATTTGTTAGAATGGGTTGCATTTGATGATGTTGCAGTTGATCTTTGTGGGTCTTCATGTTCTGATGAATTTTTCTGTTTTGCAGCTCTGTATTCAGTGGAGAGCCCTTCTGCTAATTGAAACTGGAACTCTTTTCGTTGTATTTGTATTACTGTCGTTTCTTTGTAAAGGATACAAGCATTTATAGCGGCCAAATCTAAAATATTGAAAAATATTTGGAGGGGCCATCTACGAGAACTAGCTTTTACTGTATATTTTCCGGACAGTTGATCCAAAATATCAACTATAAATTTTGTGCTGTTATAAAATTGAATAGATTCCGGTAACGTTTTTTTAATTACTTTTATCAATTTTCACAAATTTATGCTTAGAATTTAGAACAGCTGCTCATTAATTTGTTTTGCTTTTATCTATTGTAAGAACACAATTCTATGATTTATGTAGCAGAGTGGAAAAACGAAGCATGTTATCCTTCCTGCATTATTTGTTTGGCTGCTTTGGGTAGTTCTCTTTTGTTTCCCCTAATACTTCCAACTAGAGTTGTTTGTTTGGCCAATAATTTTGTCGCGAGTGACATGCTAGTGAAAAAATATCAGTCGTGATATTTCTTCCACAGCTTGTATAAAGCTCGACAAGATTCAGAACAACGTGTTCATTGAGAAGCATTGACAATGGTGGTTTTCCATCTTTTCTCAAGTAAGGAAAACTATTCAAAACATATTTGCTACTAACATCTGATGCAAGCCAGAATTTGATGCCAAATTTGCTGGGTTTATAAGGCATATACTGTGTAAACCTACATCTGGTTTTTGACGGAAATAATTGCTCGTCAACTGTTATATTTTGCCCTGTTGGTAGCAATCTTGACTATTTTCAATGAACTTGTCCCATATTTCCGAAACAAAGGCAAATTTATTTTTTTGTAGTCACCTACTTCTTTCGGTTCTTTTGTCAAAACGAATAAACCGTAGGATTTGCTTGAACTTTTCTCTGGCCACAGTTTTTCTAAAAAATTCGGGACCCCACTTTGCAGATCATAAATGTCTCAGTTTTAAATTTTTTACCTCGTAGGCTCCACGAGCATATAAAATCCCAATAAATGCACGTATTTCCGGTAATGCTGTTATCCAATCGTTCCTCAAAATTTGGCGCCTTCTTCTTCTGTGCACTTTTTTATATGTTTGATAATATAGTTATCTATTATCAACGAGGATGCACTGATGGAATTATCTTCCATAATGATCCTTTTTTGCATAGCCTGTTAGCCCTTTCACACCCTTGAAAATACAAGTAGATGGTAACCTTCAACGAATACCACCTTTGTCAAATTTTGACCATACAGTACCATTGGCAGTTGTTTAGGTCTCCGGAAAGGTGTTTTCAGTTCTCCATTTGAGTCTGAACTAGTTACGATCCTATGCATTTTCCTGGGTATATTGATGACACTTGCATTTTCATCATTGGTGATCGACTCTTCATCGCTATATTCAGTGTCAGATGTTTTACTTTGAATATAATCCGCTTCATCTTCAGATGATAGTTCAGAATTTGTTGTATCTGATATCGGTTGTATCTGATTCTGATCTGTTGTATCTGTTGTCTATATCGGAGCACTCTTCACTTATGTTCGTTAGCTTTTCCAATAACTTACTGTTATTCGACATTTCTTTTATGAATTTAAGGGTGCAAAACAAAAACAAACAACTTGTCAGAACAAGTATCACTGCATAAAGACATAAATAACAAGTACTACTTTACCTTATTGAGCAACTGTAACTTATCAAGTATACGCCCACATCGATAATTTATCATGTGATGGTAGTCGAAAAAAAAATGAAAACTGTTATTTCAATACAGAGCCGAACTGGACATATAAGAAATTTACTCAATTCAATAATAAGAGTCATTTGATTATTAAAAATTTCCCAAGCAGTCAGAATGACTGCTTTTTGGCAATATAGGTATAACACATACATATATAACGCAAATGTAGGAGGAGGAGGTAACTACAAGTATTAATAAACGCATTTATACGTTGTACAAAGAGTCACAGAATTCTAAGAAATTGTGTCATTATATACATAATTGTTTTTCTAATTGAAATTAAAAAGCAGTCAAAATGACTTCCTTGGGCAATCTAGTGTTAATATAAGTGTATCCATTTTGTACAATTTGTACAATCAACTTTGTACATTTATAAGTAAAATATGAAATTAAACTTTATTAAAAAAATATCTTAATTTTAATCTATGTATAAGAATATACTAATTAAAAACCTTCAAAAGCATAAAATAAGCATTCTATAGAATTTTAAATGCTCCATATATTGCGATCAATGAGAAGTTTACAAAGATAGGTTAAAACGAATAAAATTTTCAAAACTTAAATATATTTTTCGAATGCAATGTAACAGAAGAATTATTCACAAAAGGATTTAATATATGCCAGAGGAAAATTATACGTATATATAATTATTTCTAAAAACGCATGTTTTACGATTTTAAGAATCTTTGTAAGCCATTCATTATATTAAGAATGAAAAATAGTTACTAAACATAAAATCTCAACTGAGTTAATATATTATACTAAAATTAAAATAAAGATTTGTAGTATTAAATCTTTAATTAATTTATTTTAGGTCCTTCTGAACCACTTTTAAGCTATTTTGAATGAGATATAATTATAAAAAGAACTAAATTAGAAATAGTAATCCTACCAATAGAAGGCATTTTAAGAAGATTCAACTTTAGATAACCTCTCTTCAATTTTTAATTTTTTATGATTTAATTAAAAATAAGGAATTTATACCTTTTCATCAAAATTTAAGAATTGAATGATAAACTGTAGTAAAAGATATAAGTGGAATGGATGAATGCTAAGTAATTACTTTCCGCTTCACAATTTCAGTCACAGCTGCTTTTGTCACGTCCAAGAATGACAGACATTCCGAAACATAAAGCGTCTAGTTTATCGTTTCTGTCATCGAGGTTGGTGTTATCACAAGCTCCCTAGTGATGTCGTTATTTATATTATAAACGACAAAAGTGCCCATACGTAACGCTGACGTCAATTTTACGGTGACAATAACAGACGGTTAAATTTAAATTTTATAATTTTTTTTATTCCAATTTTTTTAACTTCTATATACCACATATTTTATATTTTCACACCGTTGAATAGAGAAAAAAAATGTACTTTCAAATTGAATTTGTTTGAAATCTAAATCGCAATTTATATGAAAACTTTATCGCAATTTACTCAATTTTTATGGTTTTCAAATTAATTTCCATATATGATTTTTTTTAATGAATCTCAATCGCGTGCAGAAGAATGTGAACGATAAATCCGTTTTCCCTTAAATTAATGTAAATAGCTCAGCATTTGTTTGCATATTATATTCCACATCATAATTAAAACGTTCATTAATCAATAGAAAATAAACTGTGAATAAAACGCAAATTCAACACTTGTAGTCGATTGAAATGAAACAAATCTCTGAAATGAACAGAATCAAAAAGGCAGATTTTAAACAGCTACATTAGCGATTTCTTGTGCTGTGAAGTTCTGAGGCCAATATGTGGAAACATTGATTTTAATACTTTTTAAAACTTTATTTGGATGTATTATTGCTATTTTTCATAAAAATATGATTTTTGGGACTGTTAGTAGGCATTTTAAAAACATGCAAGGTGACCATAATTCAACTGACAGTACTCAAAGTGTTCTGTAGCGCGATTTAATTGAGAGAATGACGCCAAATTTTGTAAGAAGATTATACACGACAGGGGAAGAAGGATTCCGTGAAAAAAAAATAGTTCCAAAAGTCCACGCCTGGGGAATATGTGGCGAACAGAACAACAGAACTCTGTGTAACAGAAAAGAGACTTTTAAAAAATGCAGAAGCAATACTGAAATAAAATTACCATTCATTTAGCACATTTAACGATTTTAGTATCGATTCTGAATTTTTTAAGACTCTTCTTTTCTGTTACACAACACCACTTATTTCCCTAGCGGTAACTTTGGAAGTTTTTTTTTTTTTTTTTTTTTTCGTAGAATCCTTCGTTCTCAGTCTTGTTTAATCTTCTAACAAAATTTGGCGCCATTCTCTCAATTAGATCGTGCTACAGGACACTCTGGGTACTGCCAGTTTAATTATGACCACCTTGTATATTAAATGTAAAAAAAATCTATTAGAGTTATCAATTTCTAAAAAACAGAAAAAAAAAACAACTGCAGTCCAATGTGAGGATTTTGAGATTATTTCTAAATATCTTTTAGCGTAACGTTTTCATTAACTGAAGTTTTTTATTTAATCAAACAACGTTTTAACGATATACAATTGAACTTCTCTTTACCGAAGCCCTTATCTAACGAAGTTTTCTACTTAACGAAATTTTCTGCAGCGCCTTGGCTTTGTACACCATTAACATATAAATTAATCTCCATATTAGGAAATATATATTCTGTATAACGAAGTTTATTATACTTTCGTGCGTGTACAACATTCAAACGGAGAGGCTGCTGTAGAGATGAATGGATGAATTTATTTTAGCGGATTGTATGAAAAGTAACTTTATTTATTTCACCAATTTCATCCAAAAGAAGAAATGCTAAAAGCCTTCGGTACAATGAGAAGGTGATTCCAGGTTCACGAAAATGTTAGAGATGAATTGTTAGCATACTTAACAAAAGAGCGAAAATTTTTGTGAACAGATTGTTTTTTATAAGAAACCTGTACAACGTGATATTACAGATAACTATTTTTTCAATGAATAATCAGCAATGAAATTACGCTTGAAATTATTGAATATTTAACATGTGATTTATAACATTGCTAACTAAGCATAGAACCAACATAGTGAAAATGACACAAGCCGGGAATCGAACCCGGAACTTTTGGTATAGCGATCTAGGTTCTCTACCAATTAAGCAACGAGGACCATACCCAGCTTAGCATATCTCACTCATATATGTTGGTAAGGATGTAACTGCAGAACAATATCGAACAGTCTGCATGAGCACACAATTCTGCAGCGTAACATGAGATACACATAAAGTCAGCATAGGTGAATACATAAATAATTATTTTTTCAAGTAATTACCAGCAGTGAGATTATGCTTGAAATTAATGAATATTTAATACTTATTTATCACATTGCTAACTAAGCTTAGAACCAACATAGTGAAAAATGTCCAAGCCGGGAATAGAACCCGGAACCTTTGGTATAGCGCTCCAAGTGCTATGCCATTTAAGCTACGAGGACGATACCCAGCTTAGCATCTCTCACCCATATATGTTGGTAAGGCTGCAACTGCAGCACAAGACGGAACAGTCTTCATAAGCACACAATTCTGCTGCGTAACATGAGACACACATAAACCCAGCATTCGTCCTCGTAGTTTAATGGTAGAGCACTTGGAGCGCTATTCCAAGGGTTCCGGGTTCAATTCCCGGCATGGACATTTTTCACTATGTTCGTGCTATGCTTAGCAATGTGATAAATCACGTATTAAATATTCAGTAATATTACAGACTTTTTTAAAGCTAAGTATTTGGAATACAGAAAAAAAGAGAAAAGGTACGATACTCTTTAGTTATTGTTTACTTATCTTTATTATTGCATGTATTTAGACATTATTCTAATTAAATTTTTCTCATATGTCTACATTACATTAAAAAAAAAGTCACTGGCTGAATTAAAATACATTTTTCCATTATTGCTATGTGATGTGTATTTTCATTTTATGCACGTGTATTTTATAACACAAATTTCATGAATTTCGGCTGAATTCTATTTAACGAATTTTCTTCATAACGAAATGTTTAAGTGTAACGATGAGACTTTGTTAAATGGAAGTTTCACTGTATATCGAAATTAAATTATACAATTTGTTTCGAAAAATATACTTTTTAAATTCTATCTCTAAATTTTCTTTATACATAAATTTAATATCTTAGAAACACAATACTTGTAATTTTAGAATGTAATACTAAAATGAACTCATTTCGGAATGAGAATTCTTCATTCAATCGACTAACACTTTAATCTCGTTACCTAGATACAATATATGGGGAAATTCGAAAGAAATGATCGTATGCATTTCGAAATTCTAGTCATGCAGAATCGATTTTCGTGTCAAGTTTCATCACTTTATTCAAAACGCAAATATTTTTCATTTATATTTTTCTACCAGAACAAGGGGAAAAAAAATGCATACAAAAAGTTTTATTATATTTTTTCTCGTGTGTTAACATGAACTATTTATTGCTGTATTGTTGCTAACATTTAATTAATTGCAAACATTATTATTTTTTAATTGAGTAAGAAATTAAACTACAAAAATCCATCAAATCAAATATTGTTTATATTTTTTAATTTCTGTGGAATTTAGAAATATATAATTTATTTTTGATTTTGCAATTAAAATTTGCGAAATATGCACCCAGTGAATAAATTATAAGCAATAAGGTTACTTAAAATAACAACAATGAATATGCATTTACGTTTTCATATATCTTTTATTTAGTGCAAATTTTCTTATTATAGCCTCATATATTGCCAATTTTCTTAGTAGATATCTATGGAAGGTGCGTTGATAGAGCATAATATTAATGAGTATAGATACATACAAGTACGCACACATATATTTATATTAATATAAATATATAACCATAAAAAAGAACAAAAATGTTTTAGCAAAAGCTAACTGGAAATAATAGAAAGGAAAATCTCTGACCTTTCCACACATATATACCATGTGTGTACATATAAGTTCGTCAGAATGTGAAAATATGTCGTGAACTACCAACTCTCTAATAAAGGAAGTCCAGTTTTTTTTATTGAAAATGTATTGATATTAACTTCTGTGCGCAATATAGGCACATATACGGGGTGTGTTCAAAAAGTTTTAAGAAAGGTTGTTTCCTGAGTAGGGGACCGCGCGCATACTTGTTCCACCGAAAGGGTGAGGTAGTGGGGTGACAGCTAACGGAGCGCATGCACATCACGTGCCTCCAAAACGTTGGAGTGAGTAGATCACTTGTGGAGTGAGTGCGTGTCATTGACCCCCATCGAAAACTGGCTGACTGGCTTGCAAGACGATCCCAATTTTTTAAATAAAGCGGTTACTGTTGGTTTGACCTGGGTCTACTAGCATGACCCTGAAACGAAATGTCAAAGCGCAAAGTGGCACACCCCCTTGGATTGTTCATCGCGACAATGCGCCCTCTCATACGTCGCTCGCCGCCGCCGAAGTTTTGACTAAGTTTAACGTGGCAATACTGCCGCAAACCCCCTACAGCCTCGACATTGCTCCCAGCGATGTTTTTTTTTTTTGTTACCCTGGACCAAGAAAGACCTGAAAGCGAGGTTCTAATACGTACACTGTTAAATATTTTGCAGCATTCTGGCAGGTCATTCGACCGTTTTTTGAAAAAAACGGTTTCATAAACAAAATTTAACTATATTCTGACCATAAAATGGCCAATAATATGGTCAGAATAGTGTTAAATTCACGGTTGTGTAACCGTTTTCGAAAAAAACGGTCAAATGACCTGCCAGAATGCTGCAAATTTTTAACAGTCTACATTTAGAACAACTTGTCTTTTGATGAGAGATATTTTAGTGCAACCACTCAAGTAATTTTTTGTACTGCAAAATCAAATAAGTTAAAGCTTATCTTTCTAAATATTTGGAATGTGAACTTACGTAAAAAACAACAAAAAAAAAAACACCTTTTAACTGTTATATTTAATTTCCAATAAAATATTATATGAATCTTCAAAATCGTAGCTATAACCGTAATATTACTTAACTTCTTTAACTTACTAAGTTCATAATTTTTTTTTTCATTAAATGAAGTATTATTTTCAAATAACTTTTTTAAATATTTCCGTAAATATGCTCAATAACGCTTTTGTAGCAGCTATATCAAGATAAAGTTAAAAATGATAAGAAAAAATTAAAAAAAAAATCGGATTCTTATGATGATTTGGAACAAACACTAAATATGGATTCTGACTGATATTTTGCTTTAGACTTCATCTTTTTTCTTGTTTTTTTCATTAGGAGTTTCTCTACACTTTTTTCGGATGCTAATTTTCTTGTTTGCTTTTACTTAATATTGCATAATTATTTTAATTTTGATAATTCTCATTGAGGATTAGTTTATAAAGATGTTTTACATATTTCTGCATAATTTGTCTGCAAACGTGATTCTGAAGGTTTCTTTTTTACCTCTTTTATATAGGTTTTTAAACTCTATTAATCTCTAGACGTTCCTTCATAATTATTTTCGCGATCCGTCCGCGATCCTTTCGTTTTTCTGATCTTATTCAGACCCTCTAGCATAAGCAAGGTAAAAGGTAAAACTTTTAATATACAATATCATTATTTAAAAAAAATTCTAACTCGGTATTCATAAAAAAGGTAAATAAAATACTGATCAAGTTAAAGCATTAAAATTATACAAATGTTTTTTTGTAAAACGTTTACTTACAATATTTTTAAACAGAAAATTTTCAACCTTTCTATTTAATGCCAAACAAACATTATAACTTATTTCATGGTTATACAGGGTGCAAAGGAAAGTCCCTTTAAGGGGTCTTGTACCTTTTAAACGCGTCGAAAATTAATGAAAAACTTCAAAGTTTGAATTAGTCTATCTTCAAAGCCTTTTTATGTATAAACATGAAATTGTCGATATTGATTAAACAGATTGTGCTTTGTAATATGCTACCATTAGAAATTTATTAACCTTTTACAGAATCTGTGTATTGTTGAAATCAAAATAGCTCTTTTTTTTACCCCATAAGTCATTGCGCGCATGATATCTTGAGACAGTGTGTATGGATTCGCATGAAATTCGGTAAAGATACTAATCATATATGTGTGTTTAAAATGATCTACTCTTAGGCTAAAATTATTTCATTAACTATATAAAAAATATATTTTCGTAAAAAAAAAATAAAAATTTTGTATTTTTAATGAATAAAAATAGTCATAACTAAAAATATTACCATTGTAAATACTTAAAAGTAGATCATTTTAAACGCACATATTTGTTTAGTATATTTACTAAATTTCATGACAATCCATACATACTTTCTCAAGATATCATGCGCGCAATGACATATGGGGTAAAAAAAAGAGCTATTTTGATTTCAACAATACACAGATTCTGTAAAGGGTTAATAAATTTCTGTTGGTAGTATATTACAAAGCATAATCTGTTTAATCAATATCCAAAATTTCATGTTTATACATAAAAAGGTTTTGAAGATAGACTAATTCAAACTTTGAAGTTTTTCGTTAATTTTGGACGCGCTTAAAAGGTACAAGACCCCTTAACCTGAAAATGCTTGCGAGTGGAGAAAGCTACAACTATGAAAGTGAGGTAACGGTATAGTAAAGCGACTACGACCGGCCTAATGCAAACGAAAGCAGCGCCCAGAGTGGCGAAATTTGGAAGATAGCTATTGCAAATCTAAAACGAAAAGAGATAGAGCAAAATTTCCAATTAGAAAAATTTAGAGCATTAATTAATTAATACGAAAGGACATTTGATTCACACGGATAAGATAAATCGTCACCTGTATGCCCAAAAATGTCCGAAATCGATGAGTGACGATTCTACTTTGCATATTCACATTTCGGAAGTTTAGCAGTGCGCAATTGCAAATTGTGACGTTCTACTGTACTGCAATGTCTGTAGAAAATTAGTTTACGGTGCATTTAAAATTTTAGTTTAATCCCTTCAGGTGCAGAAGGATTCAGATGAAATAATTGACTGACACCAGAATAGTCAAACGAATTTCTTAGAAAATAAAAACCCGCTAATTTGGAAAATTTTATTAAAATATTCTTGGTGTCATTTGTCAGTTTTGAAATTAAAATTAGATGGCTAGACCGTCTAGCCACCGCCCTTCAAAGTGTGAAATCTATGTCGTAGTGTTGAAGAGGCTGGCAATAGACGTTCCATGCTTAAAGACATTTTGTCTTTTTTTGTGTGTGTGAGATGTTATCAAAATTTATTGATATAAGCACGTGTTTATCCAATAAATTGTGCGTATTTCGTCATACTTCTGGCTATTCAATTCAAACGTTTACACAAAATAGAGTGCATCGATTTCGGACATTTTTGGGTAATACAGGTGAAAATTTATCTTATCCATGTAAACTAAATGTCATTTCGTGCTAATTAATTGATGCTCTAAAACTTTCTCATTCAAATTTTGCTCTATCCCTTTTCGTTTTCGAATTGCAATGGCTATCTTCCAATTTTCGCCAGTAGGGGCGCTGCTGTCGTTTGCATTAAATCGGGCGTAGTCGCTTTACTATACCGTGACCTTGCTTGCCTTGCTGTAGCTCTCTCCGTTCGTAAGTATTTTCAGGTTAAAGGGACTTTCCTTTGCACCCTGTATACAATATCTTAATTTCTAGAAAGAATATGTCCAAAATTCAAATCGACACATTTTGAATATACTTTTTAATGACAACAAAAAACTAAATTTTCTAAACTACATTTTACGTTTTCGAAAAAACTTTCATTTAAATACCATTTTACCCAAGGTTTTATTACATTTAAATGCTTTAACAACTTCTATAAATATATATTAAAAATATATATATTTATTAAAACTGTGGTTAAAATTAAATTTTATTTAATATTGACAAATAAATCCACTGCCAAATAAATTAACTTTAACCAGGTAAATTTTAATTTTCATATTAATTTCTAAAATTTTTCATAATAGTAAATTATCAATATTTGCGTTTTTATTCTGCATCTCAATAACTCAATCTCCACATCAATATTCAAATTACTTGAAGATATATAACAGTGCATTCCTTTTAACCAGGTGGATAAGAAGTTAGCTTAAAAGATAACGATTATATTTTAAATGATGTTTGTGTATTACTGGAATCACAGTAGAAAAATATCCCCATTTTTCTCTTACAACTGCTTAATAACCTTTTAGAAATACTATGTTTACCATAGTTGTATTTTTATACTTTGTCTTATAGTCGGTTTTCTTCCATAAACATAGTCATAAATATCCATGTAAAGGCAATTATAAAAATAATCCTGATTTTGGAAGCACTTAAGCACAGTTTTTTTTTATTTAAACTTAACTTTTAACCCATAACGATAGACAGTACCAAACTTGGCCATCATTTCATTCTCATATATTAGTAACTAAGTTTTATTTGGTGCTGTTTTCAGTATAGAAATTATGAAATTATAAATTCCATACTTTGAAAAATTTCCACTAAATATTCTTCTTTATTTACACACACTTTTGAGCCATATGATTATTTAAACAATAAAAAAAAGGGACTAAAAAACGGAAATACTACTGACAATCTAGACGCCAGTACTATTTCCGTTTTTTTTTTACGGGAATTTTTACCCATAAATTACAGAAAAAATTCCGTTTTTAATCAGAAAAACGGAAAATTTTCTGTAATTTATGAATAAAAATTCTCGTAAAAAACAGAAATAGTACTGGCTTCTAGATTGCCAGTAGTATTTCCGCTTTTTAGTCAGTTTTTTTTTTTTCTTACAGTGTAGTATTTATAATGTTTTGTGTCTGCCCCTCTTAATATTTACTACACACTGTACATCTCAGCTTCTATGCAGTTACAAAAATTCGCATTGCCTTTTGTTCCACTGCTGTAAATGTCTTCTTTAAAACATTTACATACTATGCATCTCTTGTATCCGAACTTCTTTCATTTTATTATTTTATACTTAGCCTATTTTATTTTTGTAAAAATGTCTAGTTTTAATTATTTTTTAGTTATTCCTAGTTTTATATTTATTCGTTGTCTTTTTTACCAATGAACTCTTGAAAATAAACATGTTTTAAACTTAATACCCTTTAAACTTTCATTCTTATAATGCATTTAATACTTGAAAAACGGAACTGACTATTTGTATAAATTTTACATCATTCTATTTATTTTGATCTTTATTATTTTCTGAATAACATCTTCAATATACGCAATTCTCCAAGGGAAGTCATATCACATTATATTGTGACCACTTACCGTTCCACTTCCTGCTATGTATTTGGAAGGCAACTGGACACTAAAAGCGTCGTAAAGACTCTGTGGCCTTGTTACAAGTATCTAACTTATTTTTTAATTCGTATGTAATAATATCCTTAACCTGTAACTGTAAAAATGATTCAGTAAACGGCTACCCAACAGTCAAAAACAATCAACAAAATGCTAAAACTCTAAGTATTGGAAACATTTCTTCATTTTTTCTTATATCTAACTGAAACCAAACAACCTAAATCGTCTATCATTAAATACAAAATAAGATCTAGGAAAATAATTTAAAATAATACATAGACTCAAAAAATAAATTCTTAACAAAGTCTAAAGTAAAATCCGAACAACACTTAATTAACACTTAAGAAAACCAAATAAAAAATTAACTTAAGTGACATATCCGAAACACAAACCAAATATAAAGTGGAACGAAAAAGACAACATCTACGTGTTATCTTTCACTCTGTATATTGAAGGTAACTCATAATGGAAACGTTTAATTTTTTTTAATAAGGTATTATAGGGCTGTAGCCGAGCGATTATACTTTACATGCTGTTATACATTTAATATTTATGTACTATTTAAATGAATACTAAAAGTAAAAAATATATAAAACACAATAGATTAGTGAATATTAGAAATTTCAACAACCACTTATACAGAAAGAGTATAAGTCAAATACAAATTGCACATCTAACAAAATAAATAAAATATCGTCAAATAAATAAACTATTAAATAATTATGAACGCAAGGACATGTCTTGTGATGTGCAAGGTCAGTTAAACATGTTTGACACCGACAACGTATACAAATATCTGTTACAATCATTATAGAAACAAATACACTCCAGAAATTACTGTAAATTGAAGGTCTGTTATCAATAATTATTTTTTATCTAAAATTAAACAATATATATGCACATAAAAATACCGTCTGAGGAGATATTTTTGTGAAACATATTTTTCATATATAACTTGCTTTTACAGTTTTTTTTTTTTTTAATATGTAAAAATATGTGACGACATCTACGTATTATCTTTCACTCTATGTATTGAAGGTAACTCATAATGGAAACGTTTAATTTTTTTTAAAATAGGGTATTATAAAGCTGTAGCCGAGCGATTATACTTTATATGCTGTTATACATTTAATATTTATGTACTATTTAAATGAATACTAAAAGTAAAAAAATATAAAACACAATAGATTAGTGAATATTAGAAATTCCAACAACCACTTATACAGAAAGAGTATAAGTCAAATACAAATTGCACATCTAACAAAATAAATAAAATGTCATCAAATAAATAAACTATTAAATAATTATGAACGCAAGCACATGGCTTGTGATGTGCAAGGTCAGTTAAACATGTTTGACACCGACAACGTATACAAATATCTGTTACAATCATTATAGAAAAAAATACACTCCAGAAATTACTGTAAACTTGAAGGTCTGTTATCAATAATCATTTTTTATCTAAAGTTAAACAATATATATGCACATAAAAATACAGTCTGAGGAGATATTTTTGTGAAACATATTTTTCATATATAACTTGCTTTTACAGTTTTTTTTTTTAAATATGTAATCCTTTGGCTTTTTATCTATGACAAAACGATCTACATCTTTTAGTGTTACAGGTATTTTTTTCACTGTAATTATAGACTATTTTCTATTAATTGAAATACACTATACATAACGAGAAAATATAAATCTCTGCAGTAAATTTCTGGTTTATCAGCAATTATTAACCCTTTGTGACTCAGCAACTCCGATTTGAAAAATATTTACTCAAATATCAGAATACTTCATTTTGAACATATAATAAGAAATAGAATATAAAAAAAAAAAAATTAACTCTTTGCATTCGAGAGGAGAATCTCACTCACCACCACTGTTGCCAGGCATAAATTTGAGCTCCAAATACTTTGGACACCAGTATTTTAAAGATATTTTCTTAGTCTTATCTAATGGCAGAATTATTTGCGATTTATAATGCCGAAATAAACTATAAGAAATAAATGGTGCCCAGAGAATTTGGAGTCCTTATTTACTCGTGACACCTGGCAATACGAGTGGTGAATGAGAGACAAAATGTGCTTTTATCACATCTGCAATAAACATAAGATTCTATACTTCTCATAAATTATGTCAATTTTCCACTACAAATTTGTAAATTACACGAACTAATCTTAGTAAAAAGTCTATTTTTGAACGTCAGTAAAATTTTTAATTTTAAAAAGTTACGAAGTTAATTTTAGCAAAAACGATGCGAAAATACACAAATGATAAAACAAAACTTTGCCATGCAAATTAATTCGGTATCACCGGCTGTTGAGAATCCTGTGAAAAAATTATATTAAAGGCTGTGTTACAAGATAGCAGAAATAAATAAATTCGTTTTTTCAATTACTACTATTAGTTCACACTCTCCCTATACTTATTTATTTAGTTATATATCTTGTTCAAATTTTTAATCGTCAATAAAATAGTTATTATTAATCCTATCAAGTTGAAATATTTTTTTTAAACTTGTACTGGATGACAATTGATGTTAATACAGTTTTTTCAAATATTAATTCATTAATTAATTTTAGTTTTAAAGGGGAGACAAAATGACGGCCATTAGTTATTGAAGCATTTAATGCATCTTCATATCTATGAGGGGGAGTTACCATAGGGGGGGACCCTGTTCTGTCGTCCAATACCGACAAGTTTGTCGCCAACTTGGCGATAACTTTGGCGACCAAAATTAGTATCCTAAAATGACGCCAACTTGGCGATATCTCTAATATTTCGCCCAATTCCCACAGATTTCCATTGTAAACCTACTTGCTTATAGAAAATCAACAAATTGAGATATTTTAATGCAAACAAAAACTAATATTAGCTTAAGGGATTATATTCAATTTTTCTTTGATGGCCTAAGAAGGAATTGACTTTAAAAACAAAATTTTTATATTCCTTGTTTGAAATCTACAAGTAACATTGAATTTTGTGTATGTTGTAGATATGCAACGCGGCGATACAAAGGGTTAAAGGAAGTGAGTAACTAATAGAGGAATAAAAGTGTAATAAATTGTTCACAATTTAATTTAAATGGACAGTATTTTAATTTATTGTGATTCTTAATCTATTAGAAATTGTAAAATATTTCATTTATTCAAAGATGGTTTACTTTTATTTTTTTTTAATTCTGAAAATATTCTTACAAATGCACGATTTGAATAACTGTAGAATTTTTTATTGTAAAGAAAAAATATTTTTAAAAGTCTTTTAAACTTAATTGTTATTTTTCAAACTTTAAAGTTTATTTTTCAATCGAAATTCAAAGGTCAAAGTTCCTTGATTTATCGACTATGTAGCTCTATCTCAAAGCAAGGAGGTGGCAAGTGAAAAAAAAGTCCTTCCGGCCAGTGCCGGGAGGAAGAGGTAGCTTTCATAATCCTTATTTAAAAAAAGCCAACTTATATCATGCAAACACACGAAGCTCAATTTAATGAAAACCGAATATAGGAGATTCAATACTAATTTTTATCAATATAATGAATGAGAATTTCGCGAAATTAGTCAGCTTTATCCAAGCTGCTTTTCTTTAAAGTAACTTATATCTGGCTGCCAAATTCGGCAATTTCTTAAAGTGCCTGTCATTTTAAGACAACATGGTGGATGAGGCTAAGCAGTGAACTTGGTCGAGACCTTAGTAATTGCTATGCACATGCTCACTCACATCGGAATCGGTTAATATATAGGAGTGCTGTCGCATGCAAAAAATCCGATTTTTCAAAATGTCACCCACAATAGAAATTGAAACTGCTATATCTGAGCCATTTTTTAAGGTAAAGACAAACCAAAAATGCTCCTGAATCCTTATATCAAGATCAAATACTTAAGAAAGAAACCTTTTTCAATTTCTAATTTTTTTTGCACCTCACTTTAAATATATATATATTTTTTAATTTAATGGCCGCCATTTTGAAACAAGATGGCTGATGAATCTGGCCAGCGAACGTGGTCGAGGTGTTGATGTGTACTATCCACATGCCTTCTTACATCGAAATAGGCGAATACGTGTGTTATCGCGTGACAAATACAAGATCGTTTCAAAATGTTAGCCATGCTAGAAATTCAAAGTGCTATAATTCAACCATTTTTTAAGATATCAACAAAAGAACAAATTTTCAGAAACAAAAACTGCTCCGGAATCTTTGTATCAAGGCCAAATACATAAAAAAAATCTTTTTCATTTTCCAATTTTTTAATACCTCATTTTGAATTTTAAATTTAATTTTTTTTTAAATGGCAACCCTTTTGAAACAAGATGGCGAATGAAGCTGGCCAACGAACTCGGTCGAGACATTGGTATGTACTATGTACAGACCAAGTTACATCCAAATAGGTTCATAAATACGCCTGTTATCGCGTGACAAAAATCAGATCGTTTTAAAATGTCAGCCACAAGAGAAATTCAAAATGCTATTACTCAGCCATTTTTTTTAGATATAGACGAAAGAAAAACTGTTCCGGAATCTTTGTATTAAGGTCAAACACATACAAAAAAAATCTTTTTCATTTTCCAATTTTTTGGTATCTCATTTAAATTTTTTTTATTTTTTTAAATGGCCGCCATTTTGAAACAAGATGGCGGATGAAGCTGGCCAATGAACTCGGTCGAGATATTTGTATGTACTATTTACACACCAAGGTACATCCAAGTCGGTTCATAAATACGCCTGTTATTACGTGAGAAAAATCAGGACGTTTCAAAATGTCAGCCACGCTAGAAATTCAAAATGCTATAACTCAGCCATTTCTTAAGATATAGACGAAACAAAAACTGCTCCCGAATCTTTTTATCAAGGTCAAACACATAAGAAGAAAATATTTTTTCAATTTTCAATTTTTGGTACCACATTTCAAATTTAAATTTTTCTTAAAAATTTAAATGGCCGCCATTTTTAAACAAGATGGCGGGTGAAGCTGGCCAACGAACCCGGTCGAGACATTGGTATGTACTGTGTATAAACGAAGTTACATCCAAATCGGTTCATAAATACGCCTTTTATCGCGTGACAAAATTCAGGACGTTTCAAAATGTCAGCCACGCTAGAAATTCAAAATGCTATAACTCAGCCATTTTTTAAGATATAGACGAAACAAAAACTGATCCGGAATCTTTGTATAAAGGTCAAATACATAAGAAAAAAATATTTTTCCATTTTTAATTTTTTGGTACCACATTTCAAGTTTTAAATTTTTTTTAAAATTTTAAATGGCCGCCATTTTGAAACAAAACGGCGGATGAAGCTGGCCAACGAACTCGGTCGAGACATTGGTATGTACTATGTACACACCGAATTACATCGAAATCGGTTCATAATTACGGGAGTTACAGTGTGACATAGGTCATATATATATATATATATATATATCAATTTTGAACGGAGGGTGGTTTCGGGGTCTGGGGTTCATGATCGATGAAAATATACCAAAATTTTTTGAAATCGCTTTCCTCCGAACGGCTGCAATAGGTAGCTTTTTTGTAAAGAAAGCTACCTAATAGCACAAGTTCAATATTGCCTGATTTATAGTTTTCGAAATATTATTTTTTTAATTTTTTTTTATTCATAAGGGGTAATATGAACATTTTTAATTTGGTATAAAAAGAATTATTTATGTCAATTAAAATGGCAATAACTATTGAACAGTTATATACAGGGTGTTTCAAAAAAGATTCTCGTAATTTAAAAGTGGATAAATCATTAATTACGATACGTAAAAAGATTAAATACTTTATAATAAATCAGGATTGGTAATTATATCATATATTTTGTATACTCTAATTCTAAATTATATGTTCTAGAGTGGATAGCGATAGGTAGTCTAAGATTTTATGAATGTGTTATCATATATCAGATTTACTTTTTCTTTTAGTTGGCTGAAGAGGGAAAATGTTTTTATTTTTATTTTTTTAAGTTCGTTTGAGAATTTTTACAGCTTTAAGTAGCGTAGTGACATGTATTCTTGAACCTTAAACTATTTTATAATTTGTTGCAAACAAACTTATAGTTACTTGTTACATATGTCATTTACATCATCATCATTGAATTTGTTAAAGTGAACGAGTTATCAAATTTTTATTGTTTGGGAATCCTTTATTAGAAATTTCCCAACAAAATACAAACATTTATTCTCTAAAATGCTTCGCTCTAAAGTGCTAAAATGCATGGGTTTTACGTTTGGATTTGACGAAAAATCTAAATGAACATTAAATATAATTAGACGCGCTTGCACAATAACCATAAAATTAATTTTCCTATTTGTGAAATTAGATACCTTAAAATATTTTTATATCACAGATTTTTTTGTTATTTTTGGCTTGTTCATCTTTACACGACACCTGCTTCAAATATCGAGTAGGTGTTCTCATCGTTTCTTGGAAGATGAAATGTTTAAAGCTAAGCTATACTTTTCTTATCAGATATATTTCGCTTGTTTTGTTCTATTGGACACAGGGGTTATTTCATTGATAGTTCTCAAGTAAGTGATGATACCCCAGTACATAGGTAGGCAATGCCATACATTTCCTATTGTACATTCTACAAGACACTTTAACCTTCCTTATCAGAAAAAGTCTAATTGACCCGTTTCTATAATTTATTTCGCGACATATCCAATGGGTTTTAATTACGCCATCTTATATTTTATTTATTCCTTTTAATAGATAAGTTTGTTTAGTTTATATATTTTTCAGGCTTGAAGAATTTTTTTAGAAAAAATAATGACATGATATTTTACCTGACTATGTCTAATCATATCTCTAATATAAATTGAAATAATTTAAAAAAACATAAGTTTAGTTTGTTTCGATTATATATATTTCAAATAATGATTGAATGATGGTATCACGATACTGATATACTCATATAATGTTCTACCTGCTTGGTATGTTATGTCCCTTTTATAATGAAATATAGTCTTTAATCAGCGTTGTCTTATTGGAAAAGAAATTACAACGCTTCTGCACGAATTCATTGTCAGTAATCAGTCTGTTTAAGAAAGTGATACTGCTTTGAATGAAACGGGTGAATCTGGTAATTTATTAATGGAAGAGTACAATGAGATCACGAATATTTTCGACTCAAAATAAAATACTGCGCAGTTAACATTTTCCATCATTAGTAGTAACAAAAGTGAATGGTGTAAATTCCATAAAAGTACATCAATGGAAGCGTGTGTACTAGTACATAATTTCAATTTATTATATTTTGACATGTATTTTATATTATATATTCTTATTTTTTTTACTTTATTTGATATATTTTTCCGGATGCATTTTTTACTATACAGGCAACATTACATTATAAAATTCACACCTAGCCCTGCATGTTTTGCAATTAAATATCAGGATAAACAAATATATCCCAGTAACAATAAAGAAGAATGTGACAATTGCAGAAGGTGAAAAAATCGCAAATATCACTTCACATAATCGAGGAAGTTGCAAAGAATACGTACCAAACAAAGAGAAAGAAAGAAAAAAAAAACGCAAACGATGTGTGCTTCAAGCTTACGTATTTTTGTCAGGGGCATGCAATTTGTGTATTGTAAATATTGTTCCTCGTTAATAGCATGTATGAAAAATAATATAAATAAAGCATTTAAAAAATTCTATTATTTCACAATCTTTTAAATTTTTAAAACACATTATTCAAGCAATGGATTGGATGAGGCAGGGCCAAGCAGGAAAAAAAAAAAGATGTTATGAAATATATAAAATTTGATGTCCCTATAATTAGACATTAAAATATATTTAGCAAAACTACATAAAAATATGTGTGATGATGTAGAATAAATATAAAACAAACAACGTTTAATAGTCCCATACAGATAAACCGCTACATTTTTTATAACATGACAGGGAGATTAAGCTAAAATATAAAGGAAGAGGTAAGCAGACTTCGGCTATTTCCCGTCTTTATAATGAGGTGCATAGAAATTAACAGGGCATTCCTATTACAAAAAAAAACATACTTATTTCTATTTAATTTTTATTAAGAAAGAAATGTAAAAAACAATCATTGTGTGTGCCTATAAGAAAGCAATCTTATGTCGATGCGGATGATAAATATTAAATTTAACGAAATTAAAAATAGAGTTAATATTCGGATGAAATATATAATGAGTAATTTGGAGCGATTTTGATAAGTATTTTAAATAACGATAATTTTATTTATAATTTTAAATGAAAACGTCTAACTACTGAAAATTCCAGATATAACAATAAGCTATATATTTATCTTATACAGTTTTAGCTTAGATTTGAATTCGTTTATTTTATACAAAATATAAAATAAACTATAAGGGATAATATTTATCAGACAATTTATAGTTAATTTCGCTGCAGATGACCAATTATAAATATTTTTTTAACGTACAGAATAATTCCGATATAGTTGTTAATTCACAAAAGGACAAAAGTGTTTGTAAAAAAATATCTGAGTTTCACTTATTTATTAGAATAATTAGAAAAGTTGATATAAATAAAAATAATAAAATTTGACATACAAGCAAAAATTTCTCAAGTATATTTTGTAATTAACTGTAAACTTTAAACTTTAAACTGTAAACTTTAATCTTTGTTGAACGAAACGATTATGCATTATGTTTTTTAAGAAATTAATTCTCGGAATAAATAGAGTTCTCTGTTTAGTTGGAATAAATTTACAAGTCACGAAGTTCTCTTACTTTCAAGAAAATTTTGATAAGTTTGAAAGTACATAAACATTCGACAAATGCTACGCTGATAAATTTTGTGTTCTGCTAGTCATGTTAAATTAGTAGACTATTTTTTTTTTATTAAAATAAATTATTTTTTTTTGCATAGATTAAGGAGATAACTATAAAAATCGGATTTTTTTTTTAGATTTTTGATTTAATTTATATTGAAACTTGATTTTTATAATAAATATTATATTTTTGACTAATTCGTTTTTATGCAAAATCAAACTAACTATGGAAACTTCTTGGAAAGATTTTGTAAATTAATTATTTTTCCTCGTAATTTGATATTTCATTATAAAGAATAAATTATATAAAATTCTGATATAGTTCTTTATTGGGAAAAGGTTAAATCTGTTTGTACAAAAATATATATGTTTCACTTATTTATTAGAACAATGAGAAAAGTTTATATAAATTCATTTGACATATAGGTAAAATTTTCTCAAGTATCTTTTGTTATTTAAAACAACTCTAAAATTTAATCTTTGTTAACCGAACAATTATTCATTCATGTTTCTTAACAAATTGATACTTGGAATAAATACAGTTCTCTGTTTAGTTTAAATAAATTTTCAAGCCACGAAGTTCTCTTATTTTGAAGAAAGTTTTGATAACTTTGAGAAGTACATAAATCTTCGACAAATGCTATGATGATATATTTTGTGTTCTGCTAGTCATGTTACATTAGTAAACTATTTATTAATTTTATTAAGATAAATTATTTTCGTTTTCTTAGATTACGAAGATAAATATCAAAAATCGGATTTTTTTTTTTAGATTTTAGAATTAATTTATGTTAAAGTTCGTTTTTTACAATAAATCTTATTAAGTTGAATATATTGTTTTGTTGTTGTTGTCTTCGTTGCTGTTGTTGTTGTTGTCGTCGTCGTCGTTGTTGTTGTTGTTGTTGTTGTCGTTGTCTTTGTTGTTGTTGTTGTTGTTGTTTGTAAAATTAAACAAACAATTGGGACTTTGTGAAAATGTTTTGTAAATTATTCGTTTTTACTCGTAATTTGATACTTCATTATAATGAAAAAAAACTTTATAATTTTCAGATATAGTTGTTAACTGACAAAAGGTCAAAAATGTTTGTACAGAAATATCTGAGTTTTACTTATTTATTAAAACGATGAGAAAAGTGGATATAAAATCATTTGGTATATGGATAAAAAATTCTCAAATGTCTGTTGTTACTTAAAATAACTGCAAAGTTTGATCTTTGTTAAATGAAACAATTATTCATTCATGTTTCTTAACAAATTGATACTTGGAATAAATAGAGTTTCTGTTTAGTTGAAATTAATGTACAAGTCACGAAGTTCTTTTTCTTTCAAGAAAGTTTTGATAAGTTTGAAAAGTACATAAACCTTCGACAAATGCTTCGATAAAAAAAATTTCGTGTTCTGCTAGTCAAATTACTTTAGTAAACTATATATTAATTTTTATTAAGATTAATTATTTTAGTTTTCATAGATTAAGAAGATAAATATAAAAAATCGTATTTTTATGTTTACATTTTTGACATATTGAAATTTGATTTTGACTATAAATTTTATTACGTTTACTAAATCATTTTTATGCAAATTAAAACTCACTATGGGAACTTCTTGAAAAGGTTTTGAAAATTAATGGTTTTTCCTCGTAATTTGATACTTCATTATAATGGAAAAATAACCTATTATATTCTGATATTGTTCTTAATTAGCAAAAGATCAAATCTGTTTGTACATAAATATCTATGTCTCGCTTATTTACTACATCTGTGATAAAAGTGCATATAAATTCATTTGACATATTGGTAAACATTTCTCAAATATCTTTTGTAATTTAAAACAACTGCATACTTTAATCTTTGTTAAAATAAACAATTATTCATTTATATTTCTTAACAAATTGAAACTTGGAATAAATACAGTTCTCTGTTTAGTTGAAATAAATTTACAAGTCACAAAGTTCTCTTACTTTCAAGGAAGTTTTGATAAGTTTGAAAAGTACATAAACATTCGACAAATTCTGCGATGATAAATTTTGTGTTTTGCTAGTCAGGTTACATTAGTAAACTATTTATTAATTTGTATTCCGCTAAAATATTTCTTTTTCATAGATTAAAAGGATAAATATCATAAATCCGATTTATGTAGGTTTTGTAGGTTTTGGAATTAATTTATATTGAAGTTTGTTTTTTACAATAAATTGTATTAAGTTGAATATATATATATTATTAAGTTGAATATATATATATATTTGTAACGTGAAACTAACTATACAAAATTCTTGAAAGTATTTTGTGAATTATTGATTATTCCTCCTAAATTGATACGTTTTTATAATGAAGAAAACTATATAAAAATCGCTTTAAATAAATAGACATAGAAATAAATCTTAATAAGAAATATCAGTACATTTGTACTATGATTCAAAACCTTTGTTTTAAAGATACTTTCTCAAACATAATGTTGAATTAAGCAAATAAATATTAATAAGGAATATCAGTACATTTGTACTATGATTCAAAATGTTTGTTTTAAAAATGCTTTCTCAAACATAATGTTGAATTAACCCTCTGAGCGTCTGGGAGCTTTATTTCAGTTTAAAAAACGGTCTTGGAATGATGTGTATTCAAGAAAGAACTCAATCACTGTAAAAAAAAAAAAAAAAAAAAAAAAAAAAAATTATAAATCTTTAAAAATCCAGTATAAATTTCGTACTTTGAATTTTTTCAAAGAAAGGGATTCCGTGAGTGTTTTGGCGTAATGCCAGTAGTGACATTTTGACATTTGACGTCCACCGAAGTGGAATGCTTTGGGGCCTATAGCTACTATGGCTGTCGCCTCGAATGATCCTTATTATACAGAAACAACAACAAGTCACAACATTTTTTTTATTTTTCCATTACATATATTATATCACTACAATGGCACATTCACAATTACATCCATGTCTTACCCAAGGATTCGAACCCGGGCCCACGCCGTGAGAGCAGCTGTCGCTACCGACCAATGCCAGTACTATTTTATAGGTAATCAATTTATTGTTTATAATTTAATACTCTAATGATCATTCATGTCTTGAAAAACACAGCTTATTTATATTACGGAGTAAATATGTTTAAATTCTTGATCATGATAGAAAAAATATAATTTATTTACATTTATTGCTCTTAATGAGGATTTATTAGTATATAATGATTTTGCAGTTATTTTATGAATATTTATTAGTAATATAATGAATTAAGAGTCATTAAACATACATTTATTACATTTTATAATGATTTTTGAGTCTTACTGAAGATTTATAAGTTTTATACTGATTTTAGGATCATTAAAAGATTTTTATTAGTTTAATAATGATTTTGGTGTCACTAAATGAAGATTTTGCAGTAATATAATTATTTTAAGCTAATTAAATGTGTTTATGATATTGCAATTAGAATGCAGTACTTTATAGGTATATATATATATATATATATATATATATATATATATATATAATGTGGATCTTCCAGAAAAGACTAGTCCTGGACAGTGTTGCCAGATAGGTTACTTTTTTTAAATTCACTTTCTTGATTGGCACCACTTTTTTGAAATGGCAAAATACGCCTTATTTAATAACATATTAATTAAGGCGAAAACAAAGGTCATTTTACCGTTTCAAAAAAGTTGTGGCAATCAAGAAATTTGAATTAGAAAAAAGTAGCCCGCTGGCAACACTGGTCCTGGATTGTATTATAGAGAGAAGTTGTATTATAAGAGAACCATCTAAAAAAGTTTAATTATTAACCTTTCATGATGGCATGAAGTGTTAATTACTTTATTTTATTCAATAAACTCTTTTAACCACTATTAGCTCTACCAATTTCCAGAGTTTGACTTTTGTTTTTTTAAATAATTAATGAATAAATCAAACAGTGAGTTAATCGAAAATTTTTTCGATTACGGTCTTTAGAGTTTCCTTGACAGATATTGTTAGATTTTCTTTAAAGCTGTTGTAGGATTAATAATCATAATAATAATAATTATTATTATTACATTAAAGAAGGGGGAGAAATCTGCAAAAAATCTGCAAACGGTACTTTTTTTTTCTTTTTTGCGAGAGAGAGACAGAGGCAAAATGTAAAAAAATCCAAAACCTTACGGAAAACGAAAAATGAACTAAATCTTTTGGCATTATTTTTTTGTCAATACGCATATTCGCAAACTTTGTAACACGTTCACGAGATAATTTAATCGTTATTCCAATTCCGTAAAATACGAAAGTTGTACTGACTATTAAGAGATTTTTTTTTTTTTTTTACTTTGCCAGTGAATGCATGAAGATAATAGCAAATGCTTAGAAATGTTTTTTTTTTCTTTTTTTTAATTGCCCAACGTTGTAGATTATAATAAGATTTTTTTATAAAATATAAATTGATAAAACTGCTTAGCATTTAAAAACTAAGTAATATTTATACTAGTTGGATGTACCAATCCTAAAACTTTCCTCTATCTCATACATGTTGTTACAAATGTCAGTATTTCAGTATTAGTAGTTCAATACTATACAAACTTTAATTTTCATCTTATATTTCTGCGTCATTCAATTAATCGACGCAAATAAGTTAATATCGATCATGATATTAACTAAAACAAATAGTTTTTCGCTATTTCGTTGTACATAAGCTGTTTGCGAAATGCCGGCTTATCATGATGCACATTTCCCGTCGCTGCTCGAGCAGTCGATAGACAATAGAACTAAGAAAAATATTCAAAACTCGCTATTACAGCACCCCCTTCCGGCAGAATATTTCGAAATTCAAGCAGGATTTGCTGGCCATAGCCAAAGACATACACAAAATATTTGGTTCAATTCCATGCATAGCGATAGCTTCATGCACTTTTCGATAGTACAATAATAAAAATGGCACAGAAATGACTGATATGGAGCACCCTTCTGGCGAAATATTAGGTAGATTTCGTATGAAATACTACCTATTACATTTTCCCCTATGTTGTAATTTCTGAAAATTTTACGCAGATCTACACCGATCATGACATCTAGAACCCAAAGCCACCCTCAATAAAAAACTTTATCAGTCTATCTATCTATCTATCTATCTATCTATCTGTCTATATATATATATATATATATATATATATATCACTTTCTTCTGGACACGGTAACTCGATAATTCTGCACAAATCTCTTCCAAACTGATACATAAAATTAAAGGGCATAAAATCTCGGTCAAGTTCGTTAATGGGCAAAATCGGACCTAGGGGGTGGAAATAGGGAGGGATTTTGTGAAAACCGAAAAACCCCATAGCTTCACTATTTCTGTACATATCAAATCAGTTTACAGTGTTTATTACTTCTAAAAATAGGGCCAAAAATTTATGAAACACATTTTTTTTTGATAAAATTAAAAATAGGCTCAAGGAGCCCAAAAATAGGGTTTTGGGGAGAAAAAAAAATTATAACTTCGTCATTTCTCAAGATAACAAATCCAATTAATTTTATTATAAATCTCCTACATCCCTAATCCTTATCTACAACTTTTATGTTCACAAGTTTTTGATAGGACCAATTCGTACCGCAAAAAATAAAAATAAATAAAAATAAAAACGAAAACAAAGGGGGGGGGGGTTGAAGAAGAAAAAAATTCCATAACTCCGTCAATTCATAAGATATAAAATCCCCATGAATTTATCATTTATCTTTTTAATATTGTCTACAACATTTATATAGACAAGTTTTTGATATGACCAATTCTTACAACAAAAACAAACTAAAAATACATAGCGGTTGAAGGAAAAATCATCTTATTAAGGGTCTATTCAAATCCAAACTGCTTATTTTCTGACTCATTTTTAAATTCATTTTTGCTCTCAAACGCATCCAATTCTCTCGTAGATTCTCTTATTCAGAAACTATATAATGTACCGTAGTGATCGATTTTTTATACAGGCAGAATACATTTCAAAAAATGATGTCGAAGTGGGCATTTTGAACAGAATTTCCCGAAGCGATTGTGTTAGAAACGAAAAATATTATTCTACTGAGAAAATAATTGTTTATAAATCAAGTTTTAATTAATCGAACGCAAAATAAAAACACGGGTCGCTTATAAATCTCTTCAAAAATCACGTCAACAAGTTTCACATTTTTTCGATTAAAAATGAATCTGAAAATGTGCCAGAAAATTCCGAGTTGTTGAGCATTGAAAAGTATTTGTATTTAAAACCTACTATTATATAAAAATAAAATAAAAACTCGTCAAAAGCGGCCAGATAAAATTGTTAAAGTGGATTTCTCTCTAATCATGATTTAGCGTTTGTTGGTAAAAATAGTATACTTAATTTCGAAATCTACCTCCGCCTGTAGGCCGGGCCGGCAGGGATTTTTTCCGAACTTAAGGAGGAACTGCTGGCTATAGCCAAAAACACGCACAAAATATTTGGTTAAATTTTATACATAACTTAATACGCTTTTCGATGGTACAATGGAGACAGACACACACACACACACGGACAGTCTGACATTTTGTATAAACATATTTTTTGATATCTCTGACTCTTAAAACGTGTAAATTCACCAAAAACTGGAAGTCGAAAAAATTTCGATTACAATACTTTCTTCTATTAAAGATAGAAGAAAGTAAAAATAAAAATGAGCATGTGTTTACAATTCAAATTTTGAAAAGCTTATAAGGTAAAAACACCAATAGTCGGTCACCCCGCAGTAGTCTGCCACATTGAGATAAAATACGTTATAAATATTTCAAAAATATATATTCTAAAAACACACTCAAAATATATATTAAACATTTAATTGCTAAAAAGGACGTCAAACGTTAATAAAATACATTAAAAGATCTTAATAATTTGACATGTTTCGATTGAATTTACTCAATCATCATCAGAAAAACAAATAAACACAAAGATGGAAAATGACAATAAACTATTACAAATGAAATTTAAAAATAAATAAATAAAAATCCCGCGCGTAATAATTTAACATTAGATTATAATATATATAACATAATCTAATATAACATAATCTCAGATTTTGAAGGATTAAATAAATCCAAATTACAAAGTGGCAAAAATTGGTGTCGAAGAATTAAAAGAAGTGTAATGGGGGATCATCGTTACTGGGTTAAGTATGAAATTTTCCATTTTATAAATTTAATGAAAAGTATTAATAGACAAAAATGTGCGCAATCTGGTTTCTTCCATCGACATTTTCCTTTTATTTACAATTCTTCACCGTTTTTTAAACAACAACAACAACAAAAAAAAAAAACATTGTATTTTTCTCAGCGAATGCATTGAAATATAGTACATATAATTAAATTGTATTATTTTAATTTATTTTTTCAATTATTCCAATAATTTTAAACAAATGAATGATTTTTTAAAATTTGCTTTAAAATTTTGGAATGTATGATTTTTTTTTTTTTTTTTTTTTCGTAGTCTTACATTTACAGGTAGAATAACGGTCTGTATTTTATTATTATTATTATTATTATAAAGGTGGTGGAAAAAATGAAAACGCATACATTAAATTTATGTACCATAGAAAAAAAGAAATTTATATGTGTAAATAGATATAAATAAAAAGAAAGATTTGTAGACTGAACAAATACAAACTGCGTATTTCCCCTTTCATTAAATTCGCAAAATTGTAAAATTTCATAATTAAAATTCTCTCTCTGTTAACAAATGAATGCGTAAAAAAATGTTTTTATTTATATTTGTTTTTTATATGTATTTATTCATATGTATTTCATCTATCTATCAGTTTTAAAGTTTCATATATCGATAACTTTTCAGTTTTAATATATCATTTTTTTCTGTCATATGCCAAAATTGGTTTTCGCCGGGACCTTAAAAATCTTTCCGTCTCCACGTTAGTCAGATTCCGGCTTATGGAGCACTTATTAATGTTATTTTCTTATGTTCTTCGTCGGGACTTGAGAATCTTTCCGCGGTATATAGATATCCGGCTTACACAGAGTCCGCCTTAGACAGATTTTACTGTACTTGTAAAAAGAATATAATGCATTTACAACAGACGATGAATCTTTTAATAAGGCAACATGGCCATAGCGGACTTTTCTTCTCTCCTATGCAATTCCGACTTAGGAGATTTTATTGTATAGCACTTTTAAAATTTTTAAATCCCTAAGCCATAGAATGTGGAAAACAATATTAATGATTCTATTACAAACTATATTGATTTTTTAATGAATCGCTATCTGTATGTAAATATCTGAATAATTACTAATACCATTAATATTTACACGTCTTGGAGAATTGAAAATCTGAAAATTTAGAAAAGCGTTCTAAGACGGAATTATGTAGGATAGAGAAAAAACTTCGTATAGTTAAGTTCCTTTTTTAGCAGGCAAAAATATAAATATTTAACAAAAAAATCATTTTTTTAAATATTTATTTTTTTGTCACATAAATATCACTTGGCTTTCAATTAATTATGAATTACATGCACCATTAAGACTATCAGAAGTACATTTGATATTCTTTCAGAAATCTGTAATTTTCAAAAATCCGGCGAAGCCCCGGTCCGGACGATGCCGGATTTTCAAGGTTATATTGTACATTAGTAATCAATCCTCTAAATTCTGCTTTCCCTGATTTTTACGCCCCTGATTTGATCTCTTATCCCATTCTTTGGTGCTTCAGCACACAATTTGTCATATGGAACATATTTTGTAACTACCGGCAGTGGTGAAATAGGAAAGATAGAGGTGCAGTATCCTACTCCCCAATCGAATAAAATATATAATACAGGGGTAATGGCATTACTACTGTGCACAAGGTTGGCGCAGGAGTGGTAGTTGGGATCAATAAAAGCACGTCAAATAGCATTGGCTTAGGATAAACTAGATCGGCTTAGGATAAATTAATCGGACCAATGAATAGCAAGCTAAACTAGTTTATCGAATGAGCGTTAGGTCAAACTAGTTTGGCTTAGGAAAAACTAGTTTATCCTATGGGCGTTGGGATAAACTAGTTTGATAAACTAGTTTGGCCTAGGAAAAGGTAGTTTATCCTATGCGCGTTAGGATAATCTAGTTTGGCGTAAAATAGGGTTTCGCCGGTAACACACACAAACACACACACCAACACACACACACACACACACACACACACATATATATATATATATATATATATATATAAGTTCTTTATGGATACGATAACTTGCATAATTCTGCACAAATCTCTTCCAAACTGATACATAAAATCAAGAGACAGAAAACCTCGGTCAAGTTCGTTAATGGGCAAAATTGGTCAAGGGTGTAGAAATAGGGAGGGATTTTGTGAAAACCGAAAAAAACACATAAATTCTTAATTATAATACATATCAAATCAGTTTAAAGTTATTATTACTTCTGGGAAAAGAGCCAAAAATGTATGATAGATTTTTGATATCGTTTAAAAATGGGCTCAAGAGGAGCAAAAAATAGGGTTTTCGGTAGAAAAAATTCAAAACTTCGACAATTATCAAGATATAAAATTTACGTAAACTTACAAATATACACTTACGTAAATATAATATACAACTTTTATATCGACAAGTTTTTGATAGACCCAACACTTACAGCAAAAAAAATAAAAAAAATAAATAAATAAATAAATAAATAAAAATAAAAACGACAAAAAGAAGGGGAGGGAGACGAAAAAAATTCCTAATTTCGTCAATTCATAAGGTATCGAACCCGCTTAGATTTATTTTAAATTTTCTTAATATGTACTACATATTTTACATTGACAAGTTTTTCATTGGACCAACTCTTACAGAAAAAACAAGTTAAAGAAAAACAGAGGTTCAAGAAAAAATTATCGTATTAACATGTTTCTGATAAAAGCAGGTCATACAGAAAATTGAAATTAAAAACTCTTCAAAAGCGGTCAGATAAAATTGTTAAACCGGTGCATATCTCTAATCTTTACATAGTTTTTGTTGGTGAAATTAGTACTTAATTTCTAAATTTACCTCCGCCTGTAGGCCGAGCCGGCAGAAATTTTTCGTCAACAAAAAATATAAACTGTTAGCTTAAGAAATACTTTTGTATTAATAAAGTGTAAGTGAAAATGAAAAAGTCAATGAAATTTAAAAAGTCAATACAAGAAATATAATACAAAAGTTAATACATTTGAGACATAAGTTTGGAATTTTAACGTAAAATTTTGCATTTCCTAACAAATGCAAACTTTTAACGATTGTTAAACCATGTAATCCATTCAAATATTTCAGGTCAAAATTGATGCTTAGAATAAATAAAGTTCACTGTTTAGTGTGAGAATAAGTTTGCAAGTCACGGAGTTCTCTTATTTTCAAGAAAGTATAGGAAGTTTGAAAATCACATAAATTTTCGACAAATGCTCTGATAATAAATTTGGTATTCTGATAGTAAGGTAACACATGTAGAGGTTATAATAAAGCTCATTAGAATATATTTGTTTTTGTTTTTCATTTTTCTGGTAATAGATCAAATAATTAGTCAACTATACTACATTTCTTTGATTTTACAGACAATATAATTTTAAAAAGCTCATTTATAGGCAATTTAATTTAACTAAATTTAATTTCTCTATGTAAAAATTAAATATTTTAGTCGCTTTTTCAGTCGATTGCCGGTGTCCTTAAATTATACAAGCTTGTGATGGTTTTGTAACTTTTAATAATTGATTTTTATGTATTTTTTAGTGCTGAATCCGAAAATGACATTCATTTTTCACGATTACTTTATTTATTTTAATAATTTATTAATTTTTCGGCTTATATTGGGGATTCTTACAGATCAAAGGGCCGAGGAGAGGGGTGAGGAGGATCACTTTGAACATTGAACTTTTTAACTTTGAAATTTAAAATTTGAGAAAAATCCTGCCGTGATGGTTAAAACTGAAGGTCATTTTGAAATTCACCGATAGCAAAAAAATTAAAAATCAGTTATCAAGAGTTAACCACTTCACCGGCGAAGGGTATGGGGAAACAGTGCTTTTACCTCCGAGGTATCTCGGGGCAGCCGGTGAAGTGGAACATAAAAATTTCATTCATTTTATGGTACCAGATTTTTGTTATTTCTTTATTTTTAAATTTAGAATTTTACGATAAAAAGAAAATCATTACGTTATAATAAAACGTGAAGATCATTTTCGGATTCAGTGCTACAAAACATATAAGATTCATTTATCAAAAGCTAAAACACATGACACAACCGACATTTTGCAGACTAGTGGTAATTTTATTATGTTCACAATTGCGTTCCCGATGATAATTTAACAATTTAGCTGACAGCTGTTTCGAAGCTCCGTAATAATCTGTCATCAGCGCAAGTTAAAAAAATAAAATACAATAATAAGAAAATGTTAAAGTTGCATGAAACAGAGTAGCGTACGGCGAGAAGTCGAGGATCGGAATGTACTTAATCCCCAGTCTCTAACACTAAATAAACGATTTGATTTACAGTGAAACCTCACTGCGCGACCACCTTCATTAAGAGACCACCTCCCTGAATGACCATTTTTTCATGGAACGAAATTTATTCCCATAGGCTCAATACTAATTTTACCTGCATTCAGAGACCATCCCAGTTGAACTCCCTCCATGAGCGACCAATTTCTTTGAAGAAAATGAAGCAAATTCCGTTTTTTCCCGGTCGCTTGAAGAAGGTTTTATTAGACAAATAGTTCCTGAGAATGCATTATTCATCAAACTTCTAAACTAAGTTTAGAATTTTCTTTTATTCTGGTAACTTTTAAGTATTTAAACCCTTTTGTGCATTTTTAGGCAATGAATTTAACTGTGGTGCCATATTAAGAATGGCGATCAATCGACTACCCTGCCCTATTCTGTCAGGAAACTCTAAAAGGAATAGATAAATTAATGAAATCATTAATATTTTTCCGTGCCCCTCAAAAAATTCCATTTATCTATTGAACTTCGAAAAGACTTGGAAGTAAAAGTTATAAAAGGTAAAACCGTAAAATCAAAGCAAACGTCAATGTATTCATTTTTTAAACGTTTTAATACTTAAATTTTCATATTTTTTTTCCTAATGTGAAAAATAAATTTTAGTAACATTAATTGTTGCCCTTTTTCAACAATTAAAATGTATATTCAAATATTAACTCCATTAAAAGACCACGTCTCAGAGCGACCAAATTTATTGGAACGAAATGTGGTCGCTTTAGGGAGGTTTTACTGTATTTTGTTGTTAGGGAAAAGAGAAATGCGCTTAATTTTGTTTAGCATTTTGATCAAAGCTTACTCGGTATAACCCTTGAGAGGCGGTGGGATATATTTTATCCCACCTACGATTAATGAGGATTTACACCGGAAACATTTTATGAAATTTTACTTTTGTAACTTTGGTGGAAAAAAGACGTAAGATTGCTTTTCCTTTTTTTTTTTTTTTTTTTTTTTTTTTGAAATAAAATTTTTCTAAATTTCCGGTGGGAAATCAGCATTACGCAAACGCAATTGCTTGCGCCTCAAGGAGATAAGTGTGTGGTTGCTCAGAGACTGTCTTTTGTTCCGATTTCATTAGACCCGTATTCAGATCCAGCCGGGTGGAAGTTTTATTTTTTAATAAAGTTATCAAAAATAATTTTAAACATTATTACCAATTTAAATGCTGTTGTTCATATAATATGCATTATACTTATTGTGGTTTTGAAGGAATTTCACATTTTTAGAGATTCCGTTAAAACGATTCAAGCTGAATCCCACAATATTGTTTTTGCTTACATCAACGCGAAGTGCGCATACAAGGGTTTTAGTAATAGTGCTTATAAGGAATTTCTTATTTTTAGAGATTCCAATTCAACGAGTTAGTTGAATCCACATTTTACGTATTTTGTTGTTATAGCATATATTTCTACGTTTGTTTTGTTTTTAATGCATATTTTTGTAATTACCTGAGGCAGAATTCGACCCAAAAATATTCTTAAGAGGCTATGTCAGACTCCTGCAAAGTCCCGGTCACTAATGCTAATCCTATGGAAGAAATTTTAGAAAATATCTTGTTTGTATTTCAGTATTTTTAATCAATTATTTTAGCATTGGCTAGCTAAGATCGATATGCACAAAGGGTGTTTTTTGCTTTTTCTATTTTATTTGCAGATATTTTTAATTAGGACACTTCCATTTTCAACCCATTCAACCCGTTTCGAAAGTGAAAGCATCTTCTTGAAAAAAAATTTGCCAGCAATATCGAAAAGTAAAAAAAAAAAAAAAAAAAAAAAAAAAAAATCGGATGTAGAGATTAATCTCAGCTATCCAATGCAAAAAAATCATTAAAAAATATTAAAATGCAACTGAGATATCTTTAAAAAATTTTCTTCAATAGGGTTAGCATTAGCGAGAAAGTTTTTTCCAGGTGACTGAAGTAGTCCCTTAACCCTCTCGCTGCTTAGCCCGAGATATGCTCGGGCATGCATTTTTCCGTCTAATTAATACTATTTGGTTATTTCCACCAGTTATTTTTTTAGCGAAAACTTTGTCTGATTTAATCTGGACATTTTCCCTATTACGATAGTCAAAAATTTCTGCTTTAAAGAACCGGTGATAAAAGATTAAAAATTCTGTAAAAGACGCTTATCGCGAAGAATTACTTAAGCAGCAAGAGGGTTAAAGAGAGGAACAATATTCTTACATTCGTAAAAAATGATTTTCTATTTTTAATCGAAATGGTTTTAATATTGACACTATTCACAAAAAAAATATATCTATATATTTAATCATCATTTATAAGTTGTAATCAGAAAAATGTATCTTATATGTGTGATTTTCTACATATAAGCCTAAAAGTCTCCTATACGAAATAAATTTTTGAATCAGTATTGGAAACTTTTTTATTTTATCTGGTTTCAAACTTTTATCTATTATAGATTTCTGTTTGAAAATGTGATTCGCTGACTGGAATCGACTGAATAAAGTCTCTGATGGGATTTCTTTAGTATTTGTTTTTGTCTGTGTGTTTCAAATCATACATGGCTCAAAGCGAAAGGTTCTGAAGGAAACATTGATTTTTCTGACATTGTACGAAACGCAGTGAAATGATGTTCTTTTAAAATACAGAAACGTGAAAAATTTTAAAGCTTAGTACCAGAAAAATAAAAAAATATATATTTATATCAATAATTCAATGACATTTTAATAAATGTCTCTTGAATCAGCGTTAAAAAAATACATATGCAGATAAATAATTAAACCGTAGCATAGATTTAAAAATGCATATTCATTTGATTAAAATGTATGATTTTAATCACTAGAAGGAGCTGCAATCTACAGTCAAAATCCTGGCCAATCGTGGAAACCCGAAATCAAAACTCTATCTGGCAGGGTAGGAATCAGCTTATTCAATGATAAATGGTTCAGAGTTTGTGCGAAACCAATTAGCGAAATTCGGCTACGTTTTTTTGGCGGATTTTAGCCAAATGCACAAGACTTTATATATATTATGTACGCAACGAATTAAACGGTTTCATAACTGTTCGTCATTCGCCAATACTCCAAATTCGAACGAAAGATTAAAATTGCAAATATCTAGATATATTCGCGTATCATTAAGCAAAGCAGTTTTTGATGATAAAAGAAAAAATTAGATAATTGTATCGGTTAATGGCCGATAAAAATAGATAAATGATTAATTTCCTTAAACCGTAATATGAAAAGACACATACGGCTACTGATAAAAACATTAAAAATCATGACGATAAAATGTTTTAGAAATATTTTTCATATATACAGAAAAGGGCTAAATATGCGAGATTTATTGCAAATTTTAATAGCTAAATACATAGCGATGCAACCCGATATGTCCCAGTTGGGTCCCATACAGGTTGGGTGTTGCTGTATAGGAAAGTGTGAATGGGTATACAAAAAAAGTTAAAAGAGATATGAAGCCTAAAGAATAGCAAATATTGCTTGCTATTCTGTGTAACTCTTTCTTTAATCTTATCCTGATCTGTTTATGATTAACTTAATTCGGTACTGACAATAAAAGTAGTGCATATTTAAACTTCATTTGGCATTTCATAAAACAAAAATCAGAGTAGAAATAATCTTTTCTTTTTACAGTGTATCTAAATCAAAATAATTGTTCAAAGTTTAAACTTGGCATTGTGCTAAGAGCGCTTCAAAAAAAGGTTGCAAAGTTACAACGACGCCGTGGTCCCTGCCGTGTTTTAACAGATAGGTTTTTAATTAACTTTTAAAAACACGGGAGGCGTATAGAGATATCCAAACAATGCAAACTAGTCGCGAATCCCATAGTGTTTATGTGAATAATTCTAATTAAATTAGTTTGTTTTTAACAATTTGACATTCATTGCTGTTATACTGCTACTGGGCGTTTCGTAACAAAAATGTGTCATTAAAAGTTATTATCTACGCTTTAACCCATTAAGACCCAACCAGCACGATCGTGCGGGTTAGACATTCATTTAAATGCTTGCTTCTGAGTCGTATGTAATAAAAACTCGAATCAAACGATCGTTCTGGTTAGCAGATAGAGTAAAGTATAATTTTTTATCAACAGGTAGCGGTTCCAGTTCATATTTTACTTTCTACAGGCATGACAAGTTTTGTTTAAAAATCCATCGGGCCTTAAAGGGTTAAAAGCCGATGGCACATAGAGTACGCGGCCCCTGTCATTATGTATGTCCAAACCGGCCATGTCTTTAAGGGTTAGTGTATCGGCTAATTACAAACGATTTTTTTCGAAAATTATTGTCAACAATGCTTTTATACTTCTGCACGAAAGGTGCCATCAGTGCTCCTCAACACCTTTGCTGAATGCCCGCATATCGAAATTTGTGTGTAACAGAAAAACGCGTTTTTCTCAAAGACTAAGTGACCTATGGTAATCGCTATAATTGTCCTGCAAGGTTCAAGTTAACGCCTACTACCTCTAATTTTTTCATAATTTTAGTTTGAAATAGTTTGGAATTAGATGAGGGGAACATATTTTTGCACTATATTTTCGAATATATCTCTACAGCTATAATACCTAAAATTAAAAGAAATGTATTTTAGAGAACAGCGTTCCGAAAGCTTTCACAGGATACCCACACACGATATACAAAGAATTCTTTTTTTTTCAAGTAGCTTAATTAGCCCTCTACATTTTCCCTAAATATATTTGTGAACGTTTAATAATGTGAAAATATGCGCGTCAATAGTCTTTATTACTTCCTCCAATTTGCACTTTCCACGTTCCATAGTTTACGAGTAAAATGACTGTGACAGACAGACACAGGAGTGATCTTATAGTGGTTCTGTTTTTACTTTTTAAGTACGGAACCCTAAAAATGCAACATACAGGCAATAATACACCATTCGCCACATAATTTCGTCACATGAACCAAGTAGCGAAACCCGGCTACGTTTTTTTGGCGGATTTTGCCCAAATGATCAAGCCGTTATATATATTACGTACGTAACGAATTAAACAATTTCATAACAGCCCGTCAATCGCCAATGCTCCAAATTTGAAAGAAAGATTAAAATTGCAAATGTATAGATATATTCGCGGATCATTAGTCAAAGCATTTTTTGATGATAAAAGAATAAACTAGATACTTGTATCAGTTAATGGCCGATGAAAATAGATAAATGATTAATTTCCTTATAACGTAATCTAAAAAGACACATACGGCTACTGATAAAAATATTAAAAATCATGACGATAAAATAATTTAGAAATTTTATATATATACAGAAAAGGGCTAAATATGCGAGATTTATTGCAAATTTTAATAGCTAAATACATAGCGATGCAACCCGATATGTCACAGTTGTATAGCATGATGTATTTCGATTTGGATTACAGGAAAAACAAATCTAATCGAATTCTATATTTAGAAAATATTTATAATATTTATTTATTTATTAACTTTTTTATTACAGGCAAGAAATAATCTTTACTATGTAAATGACCTGAAAATCACGAAAAGTACATTGAGCAACTAGCGTGATTTTGCCGCAGTTATATTCGAATGATTTCAAAAAATGCAATGTACAGGCAATAATACACTATTCGTCACATAATTTTGATAAAAAGTTGAAGAGATTTTTGCAAACTAATGTACAAGATGTCCAAAATTAAACTGACAATACTAAGAATATTCTGTAGCGCGATTTAATTCAGAGAATGAAGCAAAATTTTGTGGAAAGATTAATAAAGACGAGGATGAAGAATTCCGCGAAAAAAAATAGTTCGAAAAGCCACAGCTAATGGAATATGTGGCACTGTGTAATAGAAAAGGAAGTTTTAAAAAAAGGCAGAATAAATACTGAAAGAAAATTACCTTTTATTTCGCACATTTAACGATTTAATTTAAGCTCAATATGGGTACACTTTTAAAAAAGCCAAAATTGTATATCAACAGTGATAAAGACGCTTTATCTGTAGTTTCACTTACTAAGTCACAAAGAAAGCAGCAGTAGCAGAAAAAATCGTTATTCAGAATTACCGTTGCATCTTTTGGCACAGTGCCATCTTGTTGGAATTTTAATGCAATGTTTTACTTTTAGAAAACATTTTATAGAAAGTTATGTGCAATAATGTCTCCTTCTTTAGTCGAGCGTGCATTACTTGTCAAATTAATTTACCTCAACCAGTGCAACGCCTCAGCGGATTTTCGTGCTTTGAAACACACAAGAAAATGCGTAAAGGTAACGGTCATTTGTCAGTTAATGATTTAAAAGCAAAATTTGCAAAGTTTGAGAAAACAGGTTCTCTGAAGGTACAGTCAAGCAGAGAACAAAATTCTTTACTACAGGATACAATCGAAAAAGTTGCAACGGCGATTGTCGACAGAGCACAAGACAATATTGCGGCCACTTCTAGCACTCTTGATGTAGCTCAATGTATGGATGAGCTTTAGGGTAAATATGGAAGGTGGTTAAAGATTATCCACTTCTATCCATTCACGATCAGCCGTGTACAAGAGTTACGTCACACTGACCACGTTAAGCGATTTAATTTTGCTCTCACCTCTCTTTCCAGAATGGAGGTGGATGGTGTTTGGTCGTGAAAAATATTATTGGGAGACGAGGCCAACTTTTACCTGAATGGAACTGCAAATACCCAGAACTGCCGAATTCGGGTAGTAAATCACCAAATGCATTAAAAAAATTCCCTTATATTCACCAAATCTAACTGTTTGGTGTTGTCTCACATCAGAAATGATCAAAGGTCCATTCTTCTATGAGAACATTAGCCCGACAGGACCTGTAACCTGTTCTGTTACCAGAAAGAAACGTCGCTAATTGTTAAACAAATTTGTCATTCCGGCACTTCGGCAAATTCAGTGCCTGGATAAAAGCATTTTCATGCAAGATGTTTTCCACCACACGTCGCTTTCAGGGTACAGCAGCTGCTACAAAAGAAATTCACAACAGAAAGATTCATTAGCCACTGCTTTTCAACAGCATGACCACCTCGGTCGCTGATCTTACCCAATGTGACTTCTGGCTATGGGGATACCTAAAGTTCAAGGTCTATCATGGAGCTGTACAGGACCTGGCTATGTTGAAGTATAGCACAACACGGAGTGTATGGGAGATTCCTGCAGACATCTTACTTTCTGCTGTGTGCATGCTGTGCACAGAATGCAATATGTGGCCCACAAAGACGGCGGCCAAATTGAACCTGATTTGAATGTTCTAAGTAAAAGGTAATTTTATTTCAGTATTTTTTCTGCATTTTTTAAAACTCTCTTTTCTATTACACAGCGCGATATATCCCCCTACAGGAGACTTTTAGAACTAGTTTTATTTTTCGCGGAATCCTTCGGCCCCCGTCTTGTTTAATCTTCCCGCAAAATTTAGTGCCACTCTCTCAAGTAGATCGCGCTCAGAACATTCTATATTCTGTCAGTTAAATTATGGCCACCTTGTATATTTTTTCTTCTTAGCGTGCCAATGTGATAGCATTCAGATGGGTATCCCGAAGTTATGTAGTGTAGGATGCCATGTTTAGACAAAAACTTTTAGTATAAATATATGCATGTATGTATGTATAGACTGTATGCCGAAAGCTACATTTTTGTCGGAGTGCATTTATTTACATTTTAAAAAATTCTTATTTACGGTATCCAACTTTTCATATTTTTAGCAGTATTTTATCACATGTGAGTAAGTCGAATGTATTCTTTACATTGAATTTTCCATTAAGAGTACTTAAAATGAAAATCATTGAATTGTTTTATACAAACAAAACAAACTTAAAGATCTGTTCTGGATGCCAGACATTATCGTATTATTATCTTCTTCTTTCATTTTTTATTCAACAAATGGAATAGTTTAGTTACCATGACATGCCTTACATAAATTAATGTGAATGTTAAAGATTTTCTACTGCATAATAATGGTAGTTTTGGATACTATTTATCAAATTTGATTATAATGATATCCTTTATTTTTCTAATTCTCCAATAATGTATATCTCAAAGAGCGGGTTTTGCTTGCATTTCACAAACTATAAGAATGGTCGTGTTTATGAACCCAATTTTTTTATATTTCCTTTCTTTTTTAATATATATTAAGAAGACAATTACGGTAAGAATGATTTCGTCTAAAAATGGTTAAAATATAATTGTTGAGTTTAATGAAATACAGTGAAATACGTTTAACACGAAACTGAGGGGACAGAATTTTTTTTTTCGTGTTAAAATAATTTCGCGTTAAAAGAGTCGTAAAAAAAGAACAACTCAAATATTTTCGACGTCGGCAAATTTTATTTCGATATCCTGTTAAACTACTAGGACTACCACTTAACCCACTTAGAAACCACGAGTTCCATTAGGATAAAAATCAAGTAAACAAATACTGTTTTTGGGAGAAAAAATCAAATATCTTTTTTTAAGTGTATTTTTCAGCATTCTGAGATCTAGCTTGTTTGAACCAAAGAAGCAAAGATGTCTCAAATCTTCGTGCTTAGCAGCTCTCATACGTTATCTCTCCAGTTTAAACATACTGCGCTCAAACAATAACGTAATGGGATTATAACTGCTTTCCCGTTATATATTCATTATTCCTCCTCTCCCCTCAAAAATCAACTTTTAACCTTACTGGTTTATTATAAATTGTCATTATTCTTCCCTCCCCCCTTCAAATAAAATATTTAGTTTAAAGTTGACATTTTATACTTAATGTCTTATGTCTTTATTCATTCCCCCCCCCCCCTCTCACTACTGTAAGATTCACTTTTACTTTTTAAAGTTCTTTTTAAATGCAGACATCATTTATCTCCGTTCCTTTTTCTGTCTTTCAAGTTCACACGGATAGAAAAAGATCTTAACCGCAGCAATTTTCCGTTGAAATAAAATAAAAGAATAAAATACAAGTGAATGTCTTTTTCGCTTCGCATCCGACGATATGTAATGCATAATTTCTCAGCCTCTGGGCTTGCATTAGTATTCAATTCTCACCCTTGTACTTTGTCGGATACAAACCATGTGCCCCTTGCTGACTAATTTTCAGCTGTCATTATATCTGTAACGTGCATATAAAATCACGTGTTCCTATTTCTTTAAGTCTCCCTGCTTGCCGCTGGAATGTTATTTATTGTAACCCTAAAGAGCCCGCCATGACGTAGTTTTTAACTCAATGTAAAACTTCTTGATTGTTTTGTCTACCCAGATTGTTTTTCACCAAACATCTTACATATGGTTATCTAGTGTTCGCCAATCTGTATGTAATAGTAACAAAATCTATCTCACCCTCTTGCTCCTGACCTCGAGCTATGTAGTTTGAAAATTAAGCCCCGCTGTGGGGCGTCTGCCGACGGACAGTTATTGGAACTCTCCCCGTTCATCTGTACTTTCCACGGCCGTCCCATGAAAGTTTTTTACAATAAATGTAAGTCTCCTAAAGTATTGTGTTGGAGTTTCTTTCTATTCATTTATGAATCTGGGTATACAAAATCTCCTCCACAGGGATCCCTGTTTTTTATTATTGTTGATAAAGTAGAATTTGCAATGGCTCTTTACAGATTTCTGTTTTCGTCCTTCTTTTTCATCGACTATATTAAGAAGCTTCCTCTTTATTTGAAGCGAAATAGCAGTTTGTTTTCGCACCAATATCTCAGCCATTGTGCTAATAAAACATAAGCTAATTTACAAAAACCACGAAATTCACCGATTTTCACCCAAAATTCAGTGGTTTTAATGCAAAATTCACCAATTTCAACTCAAACTAACTATATCGAAATCGAAATTTTTTCGTGTTAAACGAGTTTTGTTTCGTGTTAAAAGAAAAAAAAAAATATTAAATTGCCTAGTATAGTCTCCGGGCCGCTATATCATTCCGTGTTAACCGATTTTTCATGTTAAGCGTTTTCGTGTTAAATGTATTTCAGTGCATCTTATGTATAATATATTGTGTAAGAATATTGTTCCGAAAAAAGATTCTTTTCTGCAATTACATTGCGTATAGCAACATACATAAATACTGTAATACAGCGTTTCTTAAACTTTGGGACCTCGCGGACCCCCTTTGATATGATATGTATTTCAGGGACCCCCTACAATTTTTTCTTATGTAAGATAACAAAAAATAAAATGTTTTAAATGTATAGACCCTATTTATTTTTCATTACAGGTATTCCGTGTTTAGTTGTTGAAGAAAATTAGTTACATTAATAAGAATAAACGGTCAAGTGCGGGCATTACTCGCGCACACAGGGTTCCGTAGAATAAATATATGAATGTGTAATTGTATTATATAAAAAAAATTACATTACACGTATATATCATTAAAAGTTGTTAACTTGGCATAGAGTACGCAAAACTTGTCCTTGTGTATGTCCAAACTGACCGTACGTTTAAGGGTTAATATCTCGGCTAATTACCGATGATTTCTTTCGAAAATCATTATCAACAATGATTTTATTCTTCTGCAACGATAGGTATATTCAGCGGTGTTCAACAATTTTTCTGAATGCCCGTAAATCGAAATTTGTGTATAATAGAAAAATGCTAATTACTCAAAAACTATGTGACCTAGGGTAATCGCTATAATTTTCCGGCAAGGTTTATATTAACGTCTACTACCTCTATTTTTTCATAATTTTAGTTTCATTAGATTCGGAATTAGATGGGGGGGAACATATTTTTGCGGTACATTTTCAACAATATCTTTGAAAATATAATACATAAAATTAAAAGGAATGTATTTTTGAGTTCAGCGTTTCAAAAGCTTTCACAAGATACCCCACATGATATACAAAGAAAAGATTTGTTTTTCCAAGTAACATAATTAGCCCCTCTACTTTTTTACTAAATATATTTATGAATGTTAATTAATCTGAAAATATGTGGATTAATGGTCTTTATTACTTCCCCGAATTTGGACTTTCCATGTTCCATAGTTTACGAGTAAAATGGCTGTGACAAACAGACAGACAGACAGACAGACGGATAGACACACATTGTAAAAAAAAATTCTGCAAAGTTCCTGGGAAAAAATAGGCAGCTGAGTTGCCCATTATTTCCAAGAAACATTTCTTGAAAATGACTGGAACTTTACTGTATATGTTAAAAATTTTCTACAGAAATGCCAGTAAGTTTCCTGCGAAATACCAGGAATATTTCTGTTGACAGCAAAACATTACTGATATTTCACAGCATGCGGGATCCGCAGACGATTTTTACATTTCCAGTTGACAATTTTCGCTTTATTATCATTATTTGTTGGAATGAAAAAATATTTTGAAATTGACATCAAAATTATTATTTATAATTTACACGAAAAAATAAATTTTCAGTTAAAATTCAATAAAGTAAATATATATATGATATATTGTTTCTGAACTTTGCTTAAAATATAAAAATATATAAATGTAAATAATAATTAGAAAAAAAATCAAGACATAAAATATTTTGGATTTTCGTCAGTAATTATGTTATTTTACAAGTTAGATAAAATACATATAAATTTTCATGAAAAAAAAAAACCCTAAACGTAATTGTATATTTTTTCTGAAAATAAAAAAAAAAATTCAAATTTGCAGCAATTCAAAGTGTCAAATATATATCAAATTTAAATCAAATTGTAATAAAGTGTTAAAATATAAAATTAATTAAAAAAGAAAAAAAAAAGTCAAGAGGTAGCATCGAACTCGGGCCGTACGGGTGGCGTGCGAGCCTTCTGCGTCCACACCACGAAAGACACGTTGAGAGCTGCAAACTAATGGGTATTTGAAACGTATGCTAAACCTCGGCATCTAATTTCTGAAAATCTAAGGCCCATTTGAAGAAATCCTTTCACAAGAATAATTAGAGATAAGAACTCTAAAACATACTTTAAATTAATCAAAATTGGTGATAATCATGTTTGATGGTCCCCTGGTTAATGGAGATCCAAATAATAGGTGTATTATTTTACACGGTCTGCTCGAAAAACATTCCACAGACAAGTACGAGAGATAATCTCTTAGCTTGAGAACAGAGGTATTGTATTTTCATCTGAATTGTCTTGACAATAGAGACGTAAAGGATTATGTCGTCTATTGATTTATTTGCATTCCATATTGATTTTTTTACATTCATTTAAGGAATTCGTTTTCGACACTCGCGCGCGAGCAACGGATTATAGCAAAAGAATAATAAATGGCGGACGCAGCGTTTTGCTGTTTCCAACTTTTGTTCAGGAACGTTTCAGATAAGAAAACCAGAATTTCACAGGAAAGAGCTAAATTATTCTGAAAACCTGAGAAAGGCAAAACATTCCTGGATTTTACATGGAACGTTACCATTTTTTTTTTTTTACAGCGCAGGAGTGATCTTATAATGGTTCCGTTTTTACTTTTTAAGTACGGAACCCTAAAAATGGCACAAGTTTTAGGACAGTTAAAATAGACATACTACTATTTCTCATGAGAAGGATGTTTCTGTTTTGTTTTTCTACGAGATGTAAAATGTCTGGTGCAATGTTTGAAACATATATTCGCAAATCTGGTTCGACATTCAATCGATTTCTGTATTTGTTTTTCATATGCACAAGGCTGGAGAAATTCTTTTCAAATACGTATATTGTACAGAAAGGATCTAAATGCTCGATAGCTTTATCTGCTAGTTTTGCATGCGTATTGCTCGCGGACAACCAAAAGTTTGGAAGGATATTTTTTCACTTGGAAGCAATTTTCATGGAATCATCGCTTGATATCCGCAAGTTGTTCCTTAATGTTAAAGATTCCATTCCGCTAATGTCTCACTAATATATTTGCTAATCTACACAATTTCTCACTTTCAGGGAGGAAAATAAAGTCGGAAAGCTTTATTCAAGTTCTTCAGGTGTCCAGCGACATTTTCAACAATATCATAGGAAATTGTATCGCCAAAGGTTTTTAATAAATCGAATAATGTTGGGAATGGTTCAAAATTATTCAAGTCTAATTGCCCGCAAATCAATTTTCTTTATTGTTGCTTCTGCGCTGTGCTGGACTTTGAAAATATGTACCGATGATCATTATAAGCTTAAATTCAGCTCATTCAGAAAACTAAGAATATCTTCCAAATATGTCACCTTGATAAGCCAGGAAAAATCATTGAAGCATTCTTTCAAATGGAATCCAATAAAAATAGCCTTACTTCATCACGCAGCGCAAAAGTGCGATTTAAAACTTTTCTTTGTGTAAAAGTAACTGTTTGTGTTAACTCCCAATTTCTTCGCACAAAATTTTATAAAGTCTAGAATTAAATGGACGAGTCAAGATATAATTTACTACTGAAACAACTTCGCTAAATGCAGACTTAAAATCTTCAGGCATTTTTTCGAGACCAGTGATTAGCGGGGAATACAATATCGGGTCCAATCGGTATGAGATGTTTTATCTTTAAACAAGCTGAGTAAACTATTAATAGGTTCACTCATAGCTCGAACTCCATCTATACTTATTCCGACGCATTTTGACCAAATTATTTATTTTTCTTAAATAAAACCGTCTAAACCGTCTAAATAGCGCTGCACATGTTGTGTGAGATGGAGTGGAGTCCAAAACAAAAATTATTCACATACCTTACCACCAAATTCATAAAAACGAAAGCTAAAAGTCTAAACTCTCATCCATCTGTAATGCAAAATAAGGACTTATTTTTACACGTTCGATAAACTGACTCTCAATATTTTCACGTAAGTCGATGATTCTGTTCTTAACAGTATCATTAGATATTAAAATTAAATGTAGATCCTTTGCTGTTTTTTCGCCTAGCATTATTGTGATTGTTGCTGTAGCAGCAGATAGAATTAAATGTTCTGCAGTGGTATGAGATTTTTCAGAATTTGCTCTCATCAAAGATACCCGATACGAGGTAAAAACAACGTTTTCATTATTGGAAACATCTACGATCTTTTCAATTAGTTTTTGCCTTGTTTTCGGTTCTTTTAACTTTCTTTAAAAAAATAAAAAAGTTGGTTTATAAAAAACTTGTGTGGAAAATTAAATCAACAAAATACCGCATTTAAACATACAGTAAATAAATTAAGCAATGTGAACATTAGGGTGGTCACAAGCAACATGGGAAAAATAATTTTAACATTTTCTTACGGGGGACCCCTCTAAAAGTTGCCAATCAGTTAGAAAATGAGATTGGCAAAGTTTCAGCTCAATTGAATAATATTAACCCGTGCCTCATCGAGGTTGAATTCTTGAAAAATTGCAATTTTTGGCGAAAAACCGTAGTTTTTCTTTCATTAATTGAAAACTATTTGTCTTAGAAACCTGATTCTTGTCTTATTTCATAGAAAATGTTGTTGCCTTGAACTTTTGCTCTGATCGAAACTTATATTTAATGACATTTAGTGTTTTTCAAGTCAGCTTATGAACCATACCCTCAAACTCTGTATTTTTGAAAAATAAGTGAAAAATGAGAAATGAATAAATTTTATTAAATTTGATATTACTATTTTTATTATTTGCATTAAAAGGCCAAAAAAAAAAAAAAAAAAAAAAAATTAGACAATTTTGTAATTTTAACAATATTTTACGAATTATAGTTAATTATTAGTTATCTAGTTCCGTGCATAGAAAGAATTCCCAATATGTATTGCAGTTCAAGCGCATTTAAAATGAACCTCTGAATTTCTCTTTTTATTACAAGGCTGTTTTTATTACCTGCTATCGTTATTTATTTTTTAAATCGACGAAACATTCCGATTCCCACCCCCTCTACCGGTATCATGGTAGCAATGCGAGATATTTTTATTAGGTTACATGCTCATCAAATTACCGGCAGTAAGTTATCAAGTAATTGTCAAGTTTTATGTATTTTGTTTCATAATATTCCCACGTTAAACTGAACACCAGAGAAGCTGTTAGACTTACAGTACACCCAACATTTAATCACAAATTTTAATTTTAAGTAGAAGTGTAATAGGACTTCGAAAACAACTATTTCGAAAATAAAGAACTGAGTTCATCAAAAACAGATTTTACAATTCCGATTTACAGGAAGCTTTTGTTAGCTACGATGGAAAACTGTTTCCCCATTTTTTGAATAAAGAAAATGTCTACAATTTATTTATTCAAAAGAGATAGCAGTTGATTGTGGATAGCAGTTTTAATTAGTTGTGGAAATGAGGAACACTTAATAAGAGTTCCTCACCTTAAAAATAGTATCGGAATAATTCGGGCAAAAACTGTATTTTCAGCAGTTTAAGAGTGGGTGGAAGTTGGTAAAAAACAGGCAATGTGTTTTGATACCACTACAGTAAACACTGGTCGCCTGAGAAGAACTTGCATATATCTATATCAATATTAAAGTGAAATCTTCTGTATTTACCATGTCGCTACCATAATTTAAAAATTAACATAAAAGTATTTTTCAATCAGTTATTTAAAATAACATTCAGATTGGATGGCCCAAGTTGGACCAGATTAAGTATGAAAATGCTATTGATGGTAAAATATTATATATAAAATACTTAATTCAGAAGAAATTTCAAGCTTTCTTTAGAACACTTAAAAAAGTAATAGCCCATGGGTGATTATAAAAAAATTATCTATGTTTAATTTTTACAGGACGTCTTCCTGCAAAAGACATCCAATTTCAATTCATCGACGATGGGTATCACAGGTCATTTATTCACTCAAAATATATATTTTCAGGGATCAATTCTCATTAACAAATTTAGAAAAAGAAGGTGTTAGAGACATTTGATTATTTATAATCAATATTTATGTAAAAGCATGGTTCAACGCTTCCACTTCCCCCCAATCAAGACCTGGAGTTATTAAAATCACTTGTTAAGTACAGAAAAAATTATAAATAGCTTGCAGACGAAGCACTCACTAAAATGATAAACCACCTTTGGTATCTGAACTCTGTTCATGTTGCATTTTCATTTTTTGATAATACTTTGGGGAAAAAAGTGAAAATAAGCATGGCTGTAAAATTAATATTATTTGAAAAAGAAAATGATGTTGATGATAGGAATATAAGAGCAACAATAGGTTTCAACCAAGTGGATTATTTATTGAACAAGTCGATAGTTTTGTTTAATATCAAGCTGATTTTTTTTATTAGATTGTATATTAATATGAAATTTCTAAATACTGATCCCGATGTATGGTGTGAAAATAAACATTATTTAAAATCATGAAAAATACTGAATGATTTTAAGGTAACACAGCTGAAAGGGGAATAAAATTAATCCATGATTTCAATTCCTGTTTAACAAATGACGAAGAACAAAAACTTTTCTACTAAAAGTTTTATCTGAATGCAGAAAAACATTTCAAGACAGACCTTATCTGAACCATTACCACCTTAACATGACAACGGGGTATATGATGTAAGGGATAGTAATTTCATTTCTTTATAATGCTTTTTTTCTTGTAACACAACTTTAATAATAAAATGCATTTCAAAATTTTTGTTCTCATTTTTATACTTTCTTTGCCCGTTTTTTCTTTTAAATCTTTCAGTTTAAACTTCAATTTTTATCATAATTAAAACCTTAATTATATACAAAATGAAAAAAGCAAACAAACAAAGAAAAACAAAATGTTGAAAGCAGATACAAGGGAATGTTACATTGTTTTTTCGCATTTTCATAAAAAGTAAATTTTTAGGATTCGGACCAAGTCTGGTCCTGAAAAACGCGCATAAGTTTAAATCTATACATTTTTACAAAAGTGTAGAGTGTGCTTTTTCAAAGCAAAAATATTTTTTATGGAATGAGATCAGTATTATGTTTCTAGCTTTAATTGTATTCATTTCATGAAGAAAAAAACAGCATTTTTTGCGAAAAATCACATTTTTTCCGAACTTTGACCTCAATGAGGCACAGGTTAATATTATCCAAATGAGATGAAACTTTTCCAATCTCATTTTTTAGCCAATTGGCAACTTTTTGGGGGGTCCCCCCGAAAAAATTCGAAAATTGATTTCTTGTGACCACCCTAGTGAACATAATCAGATGATACGTTTCGTGAATGCTAGGGCTCACATCATCAGTGCATAAAATCAAGGTATCAAATCAGTATGATGCTTCAATTCCGCTTTGATTTAATTAGTTGCTGGAACTTGATGGTCTTTCGGTTCTGTGTTTACTGGCATTTGAGTTTTCGGCTTGCATGTAGATGGGGGATACTCATTTTCTATATTGATTTTATACACTGATGATGTGAGTCCTAGTACTCACAAAACATATACGTCAGGTTATGTTCACATTGCTTAGCTTATTTATTGTGTGTTTAAACGTTGTTCTTTTTTTTTGTGATTTACCAGTTGGTTTGTTTAAATAAGCTTTATGTTTAGTTTGTAAATATCTACGGAGTTTTTTTGATTTCATACATTTATTTGACAGCATATCGTGACAAATAACACAAACAGGCTGTTCTTCATTATTAATACAGGTTCTCGTAAATCCCATTGTTAAATATTTTTCAGAGTATTTACGTTTTTTTTTTCCTTTTCAGTAATTTTTTGCTGTTTAATTGTGAGGAATTAAATCATCATCAAATATATCTGACTCTATCTCTTCTTTATGTTTTATTTTACCGATCTTTAACCGTTCATTCATATCATGAATTTAAAAAAAAATGTAAGTATGTAACAAGAGAGACTAAAATACGAGCGGTTCTCTTAAAAAGGACAATGGCTGGAATTCACCCATTATCGTTTCCCCCTTTCTTTCGCGTTTCTTGATAAGATGACGTATGGTCATGCGATTGCTACTATGACAGCGCGAAACATAATGCATATTTAAAGCGCGCTCACGAGGGGAAAAAAAATGGTAAAAATGTTTATCTCACGCAGAGATGAATTCAGAAGGCAGAGCGGAGGAGAAGGATGGCGTTCCCTTCCCCAGCATTGAAATGTCTCGCTCGAAAGGTTTAGATTTAGGTGTTTATTTTATGCTTATTAATAGTCCTAGATTAGAAGTTCTAGTCCTGCATTTATTCAAAACTGCAGATGCAGTAATTCCTGCTACAAAAAGTTCTGAATGCAACACTGGGCCTGAGGACCCCCGACTGTAAGCTCGCGGACCCACAGGGGTCCGCGGACTACAGTTTAAGAAACGCTGCTGTAATACATATTTAAGAGGTCTCAGGCCTCTTAAAGCTTCAATATTTTTCAAATTGTTTTATTTTTTAGATGTTAAAATCCTATCTTTTTTTTTTACAGTTTGATATAATTGTTTCTTTTAAATTTACATTAGAAGAGAAGTTATGGCTTTTAAAGTTACACCCGATCAATAACCGAAGCGGCGTTTCTGAAATCTTGAAGTCATTTTTCTCCAAATGACGTTTTTGTGCTTAATGCGCACAATATCTCAAAAACTTCTGAATATTTTTTCAGGGAATTTTCAAAACATATGTTTCATGTTAGTCTGTACAAACAGAACCTAAAACTTCATTTTTATGGATAATAAATAAATAAATAAATAAATAAGTGATTATATTGTTGAAATTTTCAAGATTTTGCATTAGGTATATACAACTTTGTATTAAAAATATAAAAATGTGTTAAATACAAATTTATTTATGTTCAGGTTAATTATTACAATCTGAAGTATAACAAAGCATCAAAAGTTTTATTCTAGTTGCAAAATGTATTTTGTAATCCTTCACGTATGCTATTATATCAATTTTCTGCTTGTTAACTCTCTGACAGTTTGGAACCCCGTATATAGACTAATTCTGCATCTTGCATTTTTTTAAATACATGACATGAAAGAACATACTTATATGTTTCATCCCAATAAAAGTTGTTTTTTAAAATCAAATACATTTTAAGATATTAGATGTTGAATATAATCTTTTTTTTTTGTTGTTGTTGTTTGTTTTATGAGTCCTGAGACCCCTTAATATTTGTAATTAATATTTCACATTATTTATGGGTTTTTTTTTTCATTTTGTTTTTTCCCCTACTAATTATAAAGAATACATATGCTCAATATGAATAATAAATATTTTAAAATAAATGTAAAAGATTGAAGATGAGATATGATTTAAGGATAAAAGGTAAAATCAAATAAACATTTTAAAGAATGTGTTACTCTCTGTGTTAAAACAGAGCATATAACTACCTCCAAAAAAACTAAAATTTCCTTTAAGCACTGAATACTCTCTCAAACCTTAATCTTCTTGCATAGATGAATGAGCAACAATAATATGCATTGCAGAATTTAAAAAGAAATTGTACGGAGACTCATAAATTTTAAAAATATGTTCTGAGCGGATTTTTTTTTTTAAATTTATTATTTTATTTTTTATTTATTTATTTATTAATATTTTTTTTTTTTTTGTAGCATAAAATTGTTTTTTTTTTATTCGAAAATTTATTAGCCCCCGAAATGCTATTTTTTTCTCCCAGCTTATTTTGTCTCCAATAAATAACGTTACCTTGTGTACGCTAGCCGTAAAACAAAACCCGATGTTTCATTGTGCGATTAATTACTCTACAGCATTTTTTAAAACTTTTAAGCATCGCACATTTTCAAAGTTTATACCGTCGTATTGGAGAAAAAAAGTACTTTTTAATGCAATTTGTTTGAAAACTGCATCTTCATTTATTTTTGAAATATTAATTTTTTGTAGTTTCTTAGCGACATTTGTTTCATTTTGGCAACTCAAGTTCTCCATTTCTGTAGAAAGTAAAGAAAAAATTGTTGAAAAATAGCGCTTATATCTTTTTGTTGCCATTTTCTCATAAAAATCGAAAAAAAAAATTAAAATACGTGCTATTTTGAGAAAAATATAAAAGAAGGATTTATGATAAAACATGGAGCTATTAAAAACTATATTTATTTTTAAGTGTCTATATTAATGCAAATGACGTCATTTTACATAAAATAAAAGCGTGTGCTTTAAGTCATAAAATTGAAATATGTTTTGCGGTAGAGTTCCGATTATCCGAGTCCCGCTTAACCGAGTTATTTCCTTCTGATGGACTGGTGGCTTCTATTATTATGAAACAGCGCCATTATAAATGAAGCGTTCGGTGAAGATGAAAGAGCAGCCGTAAAAAGTTAGAACTCTGATTTTCTGGTCAGAATGGGAGGGGGGGGTGGCCATAATTTTTTTTTCCATTCTGACCAGAAAATCAGAATTCTAACTTTTTAAGACTGCTCTTTCATCTTCACATAAGGCTTCATTTATAATGGCTGTTTCATAATAATAGAAACCACCAGTCCACCAGAAGAAAATGAAGTAATGGAAATGCCGGGGGCGACACTCAATTCTGAAAAAGCAGAATTCCTGTTCTCTAGTTTTCTTTATATATTCGCTCCATATTAAGTTAACTTTATACATTTGGACGTTATATTAATATTAGCTTTTTCTATTTTATGAAAAGACTTAGTGGTGGCAAAATGAGAAATAATTTTAAAACTAGAACTTCCCTCAGAGGGATTAGTCTGAGCGATATTGCTGAGAACATAGATTTAATAATAACATGTGGAAACAATCAAAATTAGATATTATCTTTAATTGTCCACATACTGCGATAAATTGAAAAGACGAAAATAAACTAATCGTAGAGTTACAAAATCTTACATATAAATTCGTATACACTGTTTAATAAAAAATGGGATGGATATAAAATTGAAAGTACGTAATATATTAAAAGTAAAATAGAAAATGAAACTCTAAATTATCTTATATCGAAATTTTAACTGTATAAAATGATGTCAAGAGCATAACCAGACGCTCCGCACCAATTTGAGTAACTTTAAATGACAAATATATGATGTTTAAAAAGAATGGACTATACTTTATATGGTGTGTGCTCCCCCGTAATAGTTAATATTATACAATACCTGTTTTGCACGGATGCAATGAGGGATAATTGTCGATAAGGGATAAGGAATTCTCTCTTGGAAATCTCATATAGTATCACAGTACCGAACACATCACCAGTGGCATGAAAGCGTCTTTAGAGTGTGTTTTAGATATGTTCGATCGGATTTAAATGATGAGTGTATGCTGGCCACTGCATACGCTGTATTGTTTTGTTTTCAAACATATTCTGTACAAGTTGAGCTGTAATTAGAATGTATTAAATAAAAGAAATCGGCAATGATTGCAACATAAAGTATGACACAAGATCTGAATATATCGTCTACATAACCTTTGAGCTGTCACAGTGTCTTTAACAAGTAATATACAAATCCATACATATTTTTTCAGCAAATCATGCAAGCTAAAATACGCTAATATGAACCCGATTATGAAATTTCACCAGAATAAGTTAATATATAAAAAATCTACTAATGACAATTGAGAATATGACATTATGATAAAATGTCTAAAAATGAATCAGAAAAAAAATTCATATCACATTTAAAACGGCACTTCCTTCTGTTAGTGGCCTTGGCGAGAGAGAGAAAAGCCTAGATAAGGAAACTTAAAGAAATACTTTCGGGCAACCTACTCACTGTTTCATACAGGTCTTTATTCAATATTTACACAATTTATTTAATGCTAGATGGGTATCTATCAGTTTTGTTGCATTTAAATTGCATGTTTTGTGGAGGAAATGCAGCATTATGAAATATTTAAAGTTGCTATACCTAATAATTCCAAATTAATGGTAATTGAGATCGCTTTCCGTTCATTTAATCTTTTTAAATTTTAAATCTTTTAGAAACCATTCATAGAGACAATTTTATATTTTAAAACTTACCCGAAGCAAAATTTCAAGTTTTGGGTTCAGCAGTAACACAGAAATAGAAAATTTTTGAAAGTTTTTTGTTTCTGCAGTGTTTTATATAGCGACATTTTTAGAAATTGTTCTATTGCGAGAATTTAAGTCATGATAAATACAGCCATGTCAATTTTCATGTTTATATTCCTAACAATTCCATGTACTTCCACTCTAAATAAAACGGAGTGACTATTCACTCCGGAGGAGTGAATAGTCACTCTATCGCAGAGTCAAAATATGCCCAACCTCTTTAAAGTGACTATTCACTCTGAGCAAAAGTGAAATTTTTGACTCTCTGAAAGAGTGAATAGTCACTCCTGGAAAGTGAATATTCACTCTAAACAGGGGTGGATAATCACTTTTTCGGAGGAGTGACTATTCACTCTTGCTAAAGGAGTGCGGTTTTTCACCTCTGATTGGAGTGAATAGTCACTCTTTCATAAAAGTGAATGTTCATTTTTTATATAGTCTTTTTTTTTTTTTTTTGCTTCTATGGTCATTTTAAAAGAATCACATCTTTTACAGCATGCAATGAAAATAGATACAAGCGTAGTAAAGATTGGAATAAAATACTTTATTAGCAATATTTATTTAATTCATAGTTTGTAACACTAATTGAACTTTTGGAAAAAATTCAGTTAAAGTTACATACGAATTTAAATTAGATTACTAATAGTAATAAACTAAAATATTTTATTCCAATCTTATCCTTTGTGTTTGCTTTTATTGCATGGCCTATAAAGATATTACTTTTAAAGTTTTATTAATAACTTTTTAATCAGCGGATGTTATATGTTAACAATGTTTGATTTGATTTTAATTTTTGTTTTAAATATAAAACCGTACTTTTTCTTTAAATTATTGCTATTTTTGCAAAGTCCTATTGTTCTAAAATATTTTTAATTTTTCCATTTAAAAAACAATACTTATAAACTCACATCTTTTTTAAATAAGTTCTAAGCATGATTTAAATATTAAGAATGTATATATATATTTTATCCGCTGTCATTTGCTTTTGTTTTATTTAATATGAACATGGAGTCTAAAGTTAAACTTTTAAGTTCTCTGGAATATGTATATATTTTTCTTTTAAACATATTCCTTAACTTAATCATGATTTCTAATTTTCGTCCATCATTGCTGAAAAATGAAATTAATACAATACTTATTAATGAAATGACGGAGATAAGCCATGTTTAATTTAATTTTTTTATTCGCGTAGATATTGTATTTTGTGAATATGAGCAAAATAGATTTTATATGTTTTATAGGAAAAGATTTACCTCGGAAATAGAAACAAGTTGGAAATTGCTCGTCAAACGTGGCAAATGAGGTGCGTTCGTACTATAACTAATTTTATAAATATTTTTTGCACCGCATATTGTGCTGAATGTATATTTTGGTGAACTTTATAAGTGCATATCAATTTCATTCTGTTCAAAAGACTGTAACATCATTAAAATGCACTTGAAATAATTTTTTCCCATTGACCTTAAAGTTAACGGAAAGCTTTTGACTCCCTGTAATTAAACTGTACATCCGATTTTCTTAAAATCTGAAACGACTCGACAAAAATTTGCAACAATTAAATAGGGTAGATGTGCCTGTAATGGACACTCTTAAGGAATTTCTTTTAAAAGTATTTTTTTTTTATTAATAGTTATAATTATTACATTCCAGTTTTTTCAATATTATATTAATCTATCAACAATATTTAACCATTCTTATAGTTTCATTTCCCAATGTGAATCGAAATTTAATTTTAAATAACAGAAATATACCAAAACACCCAAAAGCCCAGTAATGGACACCCTCTGGCCCAGTAATGGACACCGCATAAAAAGTAATAAATATAATTGTTTTTATGACTGTATTTAGAACCAGAATTTAATGAAAACATACTAATGAAACAAAATGGTTATTTTCAAATAAATTTAACAATAAGGATACCAGTAATTAATAAAATATTTGTGATGATCATTTACTGTTTGCATCAATTATTGTAATTATCAGACGATCAATGTTTTAATTATTTTAGATGGATAGTTTAAAATACTAAATATCAGGCAATTACAGCTATTAAATTATTTAAATAGTGGCGGATTTAAAAGGTAATAATAATAAAAGAAAAGTTTTGGAATGTTAGTGATGTTTAGTTTTGTCTCGCTATTTTAACAATTAATCTTCCAGAGACTACTTGATATATCATTTATAATAATTAATTTTGCAAATATGAAAGAAATGATATTGTGAGTTGAATATTTTAAATGCTAAGTAAAATAATTTCAAAATAAAGCTGTAGAACTGATGTTTGAGGCCACTAATCTGCAGATTTACCAGTTTCATGAATATTGCCTATAAATTAAGGAATATTACTTTTTTTTCCTTCTTTTTCTTTTTTTTTCAGATAAGAATAACCAAACATTTAACACAGAAAATAGATTTTTAATAGCTTCTGTAACTTAATTGCTTTTATTTAAAAGGAGAGGTATTAAGCCCTATGAGCCCTTCTTTGGCCGTGCTCTTAAACAATATTTTCTACTACCTAGCTGGTTTGATTGCCAGATTTTAAAATAGCAAAGTATATATACATAAAAAAAGAATAAAATATTGAAATTTTATTAATCACATAAACTAACTTAAAAGCAGCTATTTAAAAAGTTTTGGTGGAAAATGACTAATTAACCATTCTAGTAATAGACACCCTCTCTTAAAACCTTAACAATAAATGAAATTTCGTAAATGACCGTTAGTATATAAAAGTCTAAGTTTTCTATTGCTACTCAAACAAAAGCATTCAAATTTTGCTAGAAAATAAATAATATATAAATTAATTAAACGAAGCCAGCTCTTAGCCTCTTCATTAAGATTTTCACAGAAAAACAACAAAACTTTGAAACATTATTTTCTACTTCCTAATTGGTTTGATTAAAAGTGTCAACAATAACCCAGTTTTATAAAACATGCAAGGGGAAATTATAAAAAAATTAATTAAAGTTAAATATTTATTACTTATATTTTTATGAACCAAAAACATCAAAGGGTGACCATTACTGGCACATCTGCCCTATTTAAAATTTCAGACCATTCGGAAGGCTGTAACAACATTAAAATGCACTTGCAGTAATTTTTCCCATTGGCCGTAATGTAACAGAAAAATTTGACTGTCCCTGTAATTAAACTATACATCCGATTTTCATAAAATTTGAAATGACGCGACAGAATTATACAACAATTATATATTTTAAATTTCAAACGATTCGATTGGGTAGTTTTTGCGCTGTTATATGCGGGCAGACGGACAGACAGACGAACTGAACGACGACTATAGGTGCTACGTATTTATATAACTACGAACGCACCTAAAAAGAGATTTTTTTATTTTTTTATATCGTTAAATAGTTTAAACTTTTGTCTTTCCAACGATGTGTCACACATGTTTATATATATAAAAAATAAGTGTTGAAATTATTCATTCTTTCTAAGAGTACTTCACAGCTTAATGGCAATAAATCTTTAATCGACTTTTTCTGAAAACTTGGATTTTTCATGTTTATGTTCCTTTTTTAGGTGCGTTCGTAATTATATAAATACGTAGCCCCTATATACGTCGTTTAGTCTGTCTGTCAGTGTTGATTTCAGGGGGTGGCCCGGGGGGGGGGGGGCATTTCCCCTCCGGAAGATTTGAGATTTTGTGTTTTCAATGGTCCAAAAGTGCAATTCCCCCCCCCCGGAACTCTATAATTTCCCTTCCCCCTCTGGAACCACAGAAATCCCTCCCGGAGATAAGGGTCTGAATTCAACACCCACATATAACAGAGCAAAAACTACCCAACCGAATGGTCTGAAATTTTAAATATATAATTGTCGCAAACTTTTGTTGAGTCATTTCAAATTTCATAAAAATCAGATGTATAGTTCAATTACAGGGACAGTCAAAAGTTTTCCGTTACATTACGGCCAATGGGAATAAATTATTGCAAGTACATTTTAATGATGTTACAGCCTTCCGAATGATCTAAAATTTTAAATATATATTTGTTGCAAAATTTTGTAGACTCATTTCAAATTTCAGGAAAATCGGATGCATAGTTTAATTACAAGGACAGTCAAAATTTTTCCGTTACATGACGGCCAATGGGAAAAAAATATTTTAAGTGCATTTTAATGATGTTACAGCCTTTCAGAACAGAATGAAATGGATATGGACTTATGTATTGCACTAAAATATACATTCAGTACAATATGCGGTGCAAAAAATATTTATAAAACTATCTATAGTACGAACGCACCTCATTTGCCACGTTTGGTGAGCAATTTCCAACTTGTTTCAATATCTATAAAACATAAGAACTCAGATTTTTTTTTAATGCTTATACTATGTTATATTGTATACACAGGGATTTAATGATTTGTTGAGAATTATTTATTTTAGGCAGTGAAATCTTACCAAAAAGTGCTAATTTAAAAATGACTTTCAATAAATAATTAATAATTAATTTAGAATTTTACTTAGAACGAAAATGGTCTGTTAAAATACGTAAAACATGTTACTCAAACTACTCTAGAAAATCTAGACCTCTATCTTTCACCATTTCTGAGAAAAATGTACATAAAGTTGGTGAATTTAACATGGCGGAGATACGGCCTTCCCGGTCCGCTTAAAACAATTACATTTCAGTCCGCTACATGAAGAAATCTCACAATCACTTTAGAACGAAAATGGTCAGTTAAAAAACGTAAAGCATGTTATTCAAACTACTCTAAAAAATCTAGACCTCTATCTTTCACCATTTCTGAGAAAAAGGTACATAAAGTTGGTGAATTTAACCTGGCGGAGATACGGCTTTCCCGGTCCCCTTAAAACAATTACATTTCAGATCGCTACATGAAGAAATCTCACAATCACTTATGAATACTCCACGATCAATATTTTGCTATACAAACATACAACTATTTAGCTCATAATCTAGACATTCCACATATCTACACGGATAAATGCTTAAAATTAAACAAGACTTACCTTTATTTTATGTATTCCAAAGAATAGTTTTAATAATATCCTAATCTGTTAATCTTAAAATGGCGGACGAAAAAGTGATCATTTTTCTTATCTTTAAAGGCTGTCGTCGCCTTGCTGCTCTGATTGGTTAATAAGCAATGCACGCGTAAGTCACTCTTCTTTCAGGAGTGAGACATCTCACTCCTTTCTAGAGAGTGGAAAACTCCACTCTTTAAGGAGTGTATTTTTATAAAACTCACTCCAAAAAGAGTAAAAATGCCTGTCACTCTTTCAAAAAGTGAACTTTTCACTCCTCCCAATTTTAGAGTGTCGTTAGTTAGATCATCTTTAGATCTTTTTCCGCTTTGTTTAGTCTTTCGATTTCTTAGAATTCGTTCTACAACGAGCATTTACATCTTATAAATTACTGTCATGCCAATGTTCTAGTTTCTAACCCCAACAGTATCACAGAAATTTCAGTAATCCAAGTAAGTCATAATTTAAAACCTTTCTAGAAATTTTTACGTTTATCTGTAAAACTGAATTTATGAACCTTTTAGAAAGCGTTCATAACGAGTACTTACATCTTAAATGTAACCACCACACCGGATTTAAAGTTTCTAACCCAATCAATATCACAGAAATCGCAATTGTAGAACTTTTTTTCTCCTACAGCGATGTAGGTTCTTACACTGACGTAAAATACAGTCTTTTTTTCGGAGGAGAGATGGCCACCAACATTTTTTTAAGTTGGCTATGTAGTATAAGAGATAACACCTGGCAAGCGTACAAACATTAATAATATTGTACACTTTATAATATTATAACGTTTATAATATTAGTATTAGATATACAGATACAAAAGCCATTTATCTGTTACAAACTAAAGTGCCCGGCGTTGCCCAGAATTAAATACAGCTATAAATGAACTTATTTCAATTTATAATTGGAGTAATAATGTTAAAATACGCCAATATTTCCATAATCGTGTTTTTAACATGCTCAATACGTTCTTTCACACTCATATGACGTTATACTATATACACCACGTCCTTTATATTTCCAATTTGACGTAATATTTTCCTCTTTCACGTGGAAACCTTGAAATAGAAAAGTTATGAAGTTATATTCACTTTCATTTAAATTCGTCAAACTATTTATTTCATTTTCATTTTTCATGTGAATATCTTACAATAGAAAAGTTTTGACATAATATTCACCTTTTTTTTAAATTCGGCAAACTATTTATTTCATTTTCCTTTTTCACGTGGAAATCTTGCAATAGAAAATTAATTGTTGTAGTAAGAATTTTATTGTGTACTTTAATTGTTGGGAACTGCTATAAGAAAAAATGTTTAAATATGATAAGAAATTGCTGTTAAATTGGCGTATTTTTATTAATTAAAAATTAACTATAAGTTATTTTGATTCCGGATTACTTTAGTTGCCTCGGCCGTGTTTTAATACACATGTACGTATCTTTTCACAATTTCGGCTTCCAAACTGTCGATTTGTATAGAATTACAAACAGACTGATAGACAATTTTCATTTTTATATATTAGATTATATACAAACATAAATAACTTATCTAATACGTGTTAGCAAGTGCAATTTTAAATATATATATATAAACCGGTATAATATGTATTCTGTTTTATTTTCATAAGTCATTTAGCGAAAAATCTCACTTTCTTAACCCCGAATTGCGTGCATTTTACAAACGCGCCAAAGTCCAGATAACAGCGAAGTACCACGAAAAGCATTAAATGCATGGTAATAAGGTACTTAGAATGCGACATTTAGGATCAACCATTATTGGCATTCAATCTTATAGTTTGACGATAGATTTTTTATCGACGGGATAACTAAGTAGTACCAAATACTGTACTGCAATTTAACTTCAATTTAACTTAATCTTCTCTATTCTACTATTTTAAGATTTTTAACTTCTAAACATTGCACATTTTCAATTTTTATACTGTCGTATTGTGGAGAAAAATTACTTTTAAGTTCAATTTGTTTTGAAAACTGCATCTCAATTTATTTTTGACACATTAATTTATTTTTGTAGTTTTTAGCGCCATTTGTTTAATTTTGGAAGCTCAAGTACTCCATTTCTGTAGAAAGTAGGGGGAAATAGTTGGAAAATAGTAATTATACCTTTTTGTTGCATTTACCCTTAACAACTTTAAAAAATTTAATTAAAATGCGTGCTATTTTGAAAAAATATAAATTAATAACTTCTTTTTCAAAATTTAATTTTAAGTATCTATATTAATATTACAAACAAATAAGGGCATATGAATCATGAGATAGCGATTTTTTTGTAGAGTTTCTTGAATGACGACATCTTTTTTTTGGATTTGTGTATTATTCAGCGATAGTGACGTCCTATGCGTACTTTACTGTAGAAGTTGTTTAAGACTTTATCGTAAATGAGGAACTCTTCAGTGAATGCGGATGGCGTCATTCTGTACAAAATAAAATCGCGTGTTTTAAGTCTTAAAACTGAAATATGTTTTGTACTATCCATATTTATATATTTTATTTTCATTGATAGTGACACTAAATTCTGAAAAACAGATTTCCCGTTTTCTAGTTTTTTTCAATCTTTGCGCAGTTTCGCCTCAAAAAGTGAGATTTGTAGCAAAAAGCTATAAATAGCTATGAAAACAAACTTTATGAACGTTTATGCTTATTACTTTTTTCTATCTTCAATAGAAGAAAGTATTGTAATCGAAATTTTTTTCGACTTCCGGTTTTCGACGGATTTACATGTTTTAGGGGTCAGAGATCCCAAAAAACATGTTCATAGAAAATGTCTGTCTGTCCGTGTGTCCGTCTGTCCGTGTGTCTGTCGCCATTGTACCATCAAAAAGTGTATGAAGTTATGCATAGAATTGAACCAAATTTTTATGTTAAGTTTTTGGCTATGGCAAACAGATCCTCCCTGAATTTGGAAAAAATTCACCGGTAGGAGGCGCTGATATAGCGATTTTTGTGCGATTTTGAATATTGTACCATCCAAAAGTATATGAAGTTATGCATAGAATTGAACCAATTTTTTATTTTAAGTTTTTGGATATGGCAGGTAGGTCCTCCCTGAATTTGGAAAAAATTCACCGGTAGGGGGCGCTGTAACAGCGATTTTTGTGCGATTTTGAATATTGTACCATTCAAAAGTGTATGAAGTTATGCATAGAATTGAACCAAATTTTTATTTTAAGTTTTTGGATATGGCAGGTAGGTTCTCCCTGAATTTGGAAAAAATTCGACGGTAGGGGGCGCTGTAACAGCGATTTTAGTGCGATTTTGAATATTGTACCATCCAAAAGTATATGAAGTTATGCATAGAATTGAACCAAATTTTTATTTTAAGTTTTTCGCTATGACAGGTAGGTCTTCCCTGAATTTGAAAAAAAATTCGCCGGTAGGGGGCGCTGTAACAGAGATTTTGGATATTGTACCATCCAAAAGTGTATGAAGTTATGCATAGAATTGAACCAAATTTTTATTTTAAGTTTATGGCTATGACAAGCAGCACATCCCTGAATTTGGAAAAAAATTGCCACTAGGGGGCGCTGTAATAGCGATTTTGCATATTGTACCATCGAAAAGTGTATGAAGTTATGCATAGAATTGAACCAAATTTTTATTTTAAGTTCTTGGCTATGGCAAGCAGGTCCTTCCTTAATTTGGAAAAAAAAAATTGCGGGTAGGGGGCGCTGTAATAGCGATTTTCGTGCCATTTTGAATATTATACCATCGAAAAGTGTATGAAGTTATGCAGAGAATTGAGCCATTTTTTTTTGTGTTTCTTTTTGTTCATGGTATGAAGGTCCTCCCTGAATTTGGAAAAATTCCGCTGGAAGGGTGCGCTATAATTACGATGTCTGTACCATTTTCTTTATTGTACAATCGAAAATTGTGTAAAATATGCATACAATTGAACCAAATTTGTTGTGCATGTTTTTGTCTTTGGCCAACAGGTCCTCCTTGAATTTGGAAATATCGCGCGGTAATGGGGCTCTGTGATGGCGTTTTTTGTATACTTTTCTTGATTTTTCGTAGTTCTATTTTCCATCGGCGGCTCGTGCAAAGGCGGGAACTCACTTCATCCTAAGCCGGCTATTCACAAACATCTGATAACAACAGAATAAAGAAAAACTATTAATTTTAACAAATATCATTATATAGATTAACTCGTTTTTAGTTCATTTAATTGACTGAAGCAGAAATTTAAGATGAAAATCAAAGTTGGTATAGTAATGAACTAATAATATTGAAGTATTAACATGTGTAGCTAGTTTTTGAAATATTAAGATGTATAAGATAGAAGAAAGTTTTGGGATTGGCACATCCAACTAGTTTTTACAAGTAAATATGGAACAGATGCCATATACGCGCCGAGGTACCTATTTGGCGCTAAAGTGGCGTTACATTGCTTGACACGGTAACCAATGACGGCTCGTGACTGTCATATTTTGGGGCACTAAATGCATGGCGGACATTATTATTCTTTTCTTAACATAATTTTTTGAAAGAAAAAGATCACCTTGTTTAATGGTCGAATATTCTGCCAACAAATTTGGCAAAGATTTATTTAAAAGCAATAGTGATAAGAGATAAATTTGGCAGCTATGGATTTAGTGCCCCCAAAATGCCAGTCACGAGCCACCACTGATGTAACCATATATAACGCTATTATAAATTGTTTTGTTCTGTAATTATATCATTTATTGATTGTTATTTCCTTCTAAAAATAATAGAAAATGTTTTGTTTATAACTTTTCTTCTGTTTTCATATTGAAATAAAAAATAACGTAGTATTCTAGCACGCTACATGTAACTGGTATTCGAAAACGACGTTTTCGTCAAATTGGCATAAAAAAATCACGCCAAACCCGGTGCGTTTATGGCGTCTGTACCATAAGTATAAACATTTTATTTATATATGTAATATCATTGCTTTTTACATATAATTTACTTTTGTTTGTATAAACAAATATGTAAGTGGTTTGTTAACACAAAATACATTGCATAAATCTTTAAAAAATTGCTTTAGTATATGAAACAATGAATAAGGTGCACGAAAATATGCATAAAAAGCTTACTTGTCTCGCGCCAAACCCATTTTCTCTACCTCGCCAAGGCCCTTATACAGGAAAAGTACGAATTTCATTTATAAAGACTAAAAAGAAATTAATATAAATAGAAATAGTTTTTTTAAAAATCATGTTTTCATTAAAATTCACAAAAATTTTTAAAATATATATGTTTTTAAATGCACTAAATATTAGAAAAGTCTTGAAAAAAACTTAAATGCACAGAGTTTAAATTTAATTCGCTGAGTTCAATTATGGAAGATAAATGGATTTAAATGGAGATTTTGCCAAGTTAGCCAGCTATCTCCAAGTTGACTTCCTATATAGAAAATTTTTGTCGCCAAATATGGAGATATTTAACCACGGTAGCCAAAGTTTGTCGATATCGTGGTAAGCCTGTCATTAGTACTTTTCAACAAATACACATTGCTGGAGCTAATGCGGATTTCTCTATAGAAAATCAAACGTAACCATTAAGTAATTCCCCCCCCCCCGCCACCGTTGCCCCCTTAGGGATCAAATTTTTTTAAAAATCAATGTCCAATTCATACATTGGCCTCAGGAATACATATATATTCGAAATTTCAAAACTCTATGTCAACAGTAAATGGGTGAAAAATGAATCACAAGATTTGTGTGCCACAGACAAATATAATTGTAAGTTAAAAGAAAGCATGAAAAAAAAAAATAAAGAAAATAAGAAGAAATGGTATTATAAAGTAAAATATTTTAATACACATCATATAATTTTTCCTAATTTTGACATGCGAAATATAAAATATGCTTTTGGCGATTAAAAAAAGCTATTGGGAGATTATCGCAAAATCTCAAATCAAAGTTTTCATGCCTTTTTTTTTCTTTGAAATGGAAAAACAAACAGATTTATTTTCCAGTTTGATTAAATTTCAATATGTTTTATGGCACTTCAATGTTACTGCGGGCGTATTTTTTTCATTTGCTCCATGTGTTGAAACCAGTTGTCTACGAAAACATCAACTGGTGAAAGTGACGTATACCAAATTTCTGTGACGTATGCAGATAAATTGTACTTTTTTATCAGTTTTTTCTAGATAATTTTTAAACGGTTTGGAACTTATTTTTCAAAGTAGCTTCATTCACAGTAGGCGACCCTCATAGGTACCTTTTGGTGCAATCAGAAACGAAATCCGACAAATATTTTTTGAGTTATGCTTGACGAAAGGTTTTTTATTATGCTTTTTATTTACTGCAAAGATATTGAATAATAAACTTTTAAATGCATGAAAAGCGGAGATATTCCATGACATGCGCGATAACATGTATATTTGCAATTCGTGTCCATAAAAGCAAAGTCAAGAAAAAAAAAACACTGGATAATGCAAACTTCATTGTAAAATAATCGCAAAAATGCATGAAATTCAGTACAGCTGCGATCACTAGACGGAATACATGTGGCCTATGAAAATTAAAAAGGGAAAAAAACTGGACCAAGTATATGTGTTATATAGGAATTCCAAATAGGCATGAAAATTGGTAACACAGCGTTCATTATATCGCATATATGTGCTCTTTGTGCCCATGGAAAAAAACCCTCTCTTTTATGATAGGACGCTGTATAGGAATCCCAAAATGCATGAATTTCGGTAATTTCGGTAATCATGATCACTATAGCGCATGAATGTGCACGTGGTGATTACAAATACAAAATAATATCACTGAATGCAGTAACCTCATTGTATAGAAATCCGTAACGCAGCACACTCATAATTGATAAAAGTATTTTTAATTTTTTCTCCAAGTAGATCTATCCTGTGCCGAGCACCTTTTCCTGTTTCATTTTAATTAAACATAAATTACGTATGTGTAATGTCGGTTGTTTATATTACTATTTTCATATAAGTTTTTTCCCCTTTTCTACAGCAATCGGAAAAACTTAAAAAAATTCAGTTTTTCTAGATTAGTGACAGTGTTGAGGAAAAATCTCTATAATAATAGCCTAAGTCATGTGACTGTCATCAATAGTTCCGGGTTGACCGCTTCACTTTTTATATGCCAAACAGCCGAGTTGGTAATTTAATGTTAACACGGCGCAGGTGATAAATCGCCAAATATTGTTCCAGCGCCATCATATCATCAGTATTATAATAGTCCTCGCATGCGACTGTCATAAACAATTTTTCGCGAGGTAAATAAAAAAAAAGCTTTGATGTTGAAATTAAATGTCATAGTTTATAGTATTATTTATTACTTTTTTTCTTTTCTTTTCATTCTTTTCTTTTGCTTTATTATTATTTTTTTTTAAGAATTAAGAGAAAATGGTACTTCTTAGTTATTCCGTCGACCAATTTCACCAAATTATATAAATCGCCAAATTGTACACATTGGCATATTTTTTTTTTTTTTAAATAACGAAAGAACAAATAAATTAGTAAAACATTAAGAAAAATACAAATAAAACGTCGAATTAGTGGTTTTATTGCCAAATATTGGCATTTCATCTTACAATTAATTAATTAATGGCAACCATTATTGGCAATTAGTCTTACAATTTGGCGACAGTAATTTGGTCGACGGAATAACTAAGAAGTACAGAGAATATGGAGGTAATACATTTTAATCATTTCAGTTTTAAATTAAAGTTATGTATTTTAAATAAAATGAGTGAAAGTATTTTATTTTAAATGAAATTAATGAAATAAGAAAAAATACGACGGGTACAATGTTTGACGATTTATCACCTGCACTCAGCTAACATAAATATACCGAGTTCATGATTTCTGTATCAGAATCTTCCGATTTGGCGAAGGATTGAGCAAGTAAATTCAATTGTGAATAAAAGTAATATGATACAATGCTTAGCATAGATTTGAAAGAGACCAAACTTGTCGCCAAGGGCGGCTAGTATCTAAATAAAGACATTGTTTTCAATTTCACTGCTTATTGTAATTTGCCTATACGCTATATTAAAACATAGGTTACAAATTAAGAATTGAAAACAATATATATATCACCGAATAGTTTGTACCCTAGAATTTAGAAAACAACTAATCCATGTTAATAAAATGTTTCTCCGTTTGTCTATGTTTTGGCTTTGGCCAAGAAATTCCACCTCACTTAGAGCTAAGGATAGTCTTAAAGCTGAGATTTTAGCATTTTTTGTTGACTAACCAAAATTATATAAAAAAAAAAAATCAACAATTGAAACGGAAGCACCACTTTCTCACGAATTTCCAAAGAATTTCGAATTTCTGCAAGAAAAGAAAAAAATTAGAGGAGAAAAGGTCCCTTTTTTCCACATTTTTCAATGCTCGCATCGGTTTAACAAATAGGAATAAGAAAAATGAAACAAAAATCTACTTTTCTGGTTCTAACGGTTTTACCCTTTAAAAAAATATTCATATTAATGATTCGGAAAAAAAATATTTTCCAGACATCGAATTCGTCATATTTTTCCTTCTGCATATCTGCATGCGCACACCTGAACAAAACATAAAAAAGTAACCATTAAACGTTGGTACATTTCTGTTTCAAATGTGTAATTTTGAAAAATATCAGTGTTAACCCTTTCAAAATTACATTCTTGTAATAAAGTGTTCGAGATTTTCGTTTTACCTACAATTTTTGTAAATCTGCATCCACTTTCCTTAACAAAGTTCAATAATAAATAAAAAAACAAAAAATAAATAAATAATATATCCACTTTTAGAAGTTCCTTATCTTTTCAAAGATGCCTTTGTTTTTTTAAACATATTATTTCTTGTTAAAAAAAATTGGAAGTGTATCCTTGTATTTCGGAGACTATTTTTTTCTCCTTATCAGAATTCATTTCAAGTTTGAAGAGAGCTGTGCTTACGAAAATTTCGAAAGGTCAATGGCGGATATCATTCCGTGCCCTAAAAGAGGTAGTTTTTTTTTTTTTTTTTTTTTTTTTTTTTTTTTTTATAACATAGATTTCCTCGGGAAACATTGATCAGAATTGAATCTTTAATATAAATATATATATTTGACAAAAAATATATCCGAAATGACTATTTCGGGGGACACTTCCTTTATTTAGAAAGATTTCATTTATTAATACAGGGTGCAAAGTAAAGTCCCTTTAACCTGAAAATACTTCCGAACGGAGAGAGCTACAGCTATGGAAGTGAGGTAACAGTATAGTAAAGTGACTACGCCCAATTTAATGCAAACGACGGCAGCGCCCCTAGTGGCGAAATTTGGAAGATAGCTATTGCAAATCGAAAACGAAAAGATATAGAGCAAAATTTCCAGTTAGAAAGTTTTAGAGCTTCAACTATTTAGTACGAAACGACATTTGGTTTACATGGTTAAGATAAATCTTCGCATGTATACCCAAAAATGTCTGAAATCGATGCACGTTATTTTGTGTTTGAATGGAATATCCAGAAGTATGAAGAAATAAGTACAATTTATGGTATAAATACGTCCTTATCCCTATACATTTTGATAACATCACACAAAAAAAAACAAAAAAACTGTCTCACAGTGATAAAAAGTTAATATTCAGTATGTTCGAAAAGTTCGCCATTGCTCACGATACACAATTGTATTCGTGGAGTAATTCTACATGCACTATTCTCAGCATGGAACGTCTATTGCAAGCCTCTTCAATACGACGACATAGATCTAACCCTTTCAAGGGCGGTGGCTAGACGGTCTAGCCACCTAATTTAATTCCAAAACTGACAAATGGCAGCAAGAATATGTTAATAACATTTTGCTTTCTAAATGAAAGTGAAAATTAGCGGAGTTGTATTTTCTAATAAATTCGTTTGAATATTCTGGTGTTAGTAAATTATTTCATCAGTTTACGAACAGGATTCTTCTGCCCCTGAAAGGGGTAACTAAAATTTTAAATGCATTGGAAGTTAAATTTTTACCGACATTACAGCACAGTACAACGTCACAATCTGAAGTTGTGCACTGTTACATTTGCGGAATGTGAATAGGCAAAGTAGAATCGTCGCTCATCGATTTCGGACATGTTTGGGTATACAGGCGACGATTTATCTTATCCGTGTGAACCAAATGTCTTTTAGTACTAATTAATTGATGCTCTAAAACTTTATAATTGGAAATTTTGCTCTATCTCTTTTCGTTTACGATTTTCAATGGGTATCTTTCAAATTTCGCCACTAGGGGCACTGCTAGGGGCTCTGCATTAGGTCGGACGTAGTCGCTTTACTATAACGTTACCTCACTTGCATATACTTTCTCTCTCTGTTCGCAAGTATTTCAGGTTAAAGGGACTTACATTTGCACCCTGTATAAATCTATAGAAAATCCTTTTAAAAGAATATAATTCCAAACATTTTGAGGTTGGGTTGAAAAAACAATCTTTATCTTGCGCAGCACTCTATTGTATGATGCCGAAAGCAATGGGTCACCCAACTCTAGATTCGTTTGGATTTTTTTTATTATTATTATTATTTAAATATATAAAATAAGACAAATTTTAGGGTGTAGTCAGGTGGGACTCCAACTTTAGGTTCTCTTAATTATATAAAATCTTTAACACTGATTTTCGGTAAATTTAATGTTAATATCATGTGTCCATGCAACGCCTGGCGTATGGGCTAGTTTATCATAAAACCATTTTACTCAATTACATTTCTGCGAATTTACTAAAAGTATGCTAAGAAATTTAAATGTTTTTTGCTTTAATCAAATTTTAATTTGTTTTCAATTTATCACTTGTATTCTATTTTAATTAAACACCAAGTTATTTTTCATTACAGGAACAATAAATTTAACCCTATATTTCTTTTTACCAGTTATTTATTCTATTTGTTTATCTTATAAACCATTACTTATTTAAAAAAAAAAATATATATATTTTAAAGGTTTCAGTATTGCTTTGTTTATTTTCTTTGCAGAATCTCTGTAGAAAATATTCATCATATTGAAAGGCATTCATTTTACTTCTGAATTCATAACTAAAAATTAAAAAAAAGATACTGAAAGGTTGCGAAAAACACAACATTACGTCAGGACATTTTTTTTTTTTTACTTAAAATTCATATGCGCGTCATAAATTATTTAATAAGAGTTTTGTGCTTTTTTTGTTATATTTGTGATTTTTAGTATCATATTTTATTTTGTATGTGCTTTACTCTTTTTTTTTAAATAGAGAAATATATTTAAAAAAAAAAGAATAATTTTATATTTGATATTTTAGAACTAATTTAACAAAAAATGTTATAGCGGATTCAATGATAAAGTTTATTAGCCAATAACATCACCGGAAATTTTAGGAAACAGCCAATGAAATAGAAATGGATTCAAAGATAAAGTTTATTAATCAATAGAATTACGATAAGTAATTTTAGGGAACGGACAATGCGAGCGAATTCAAAGATGAAGTTTATTGACCAACAGAATTTCAGGAAAGTTTAGAGAACAGCCAATAAGTTAAAAAATGTAATGAAAATACATGCAACTGGAATTTATGAACAAGAGGACTTTATATAATTTTTCCAACAATCTGACAACGGAGGAATATCAAAATCTCAATTAAGAACATGTTTAAGATTTTTATAAATAAATATAATTATATGTGCTATAATAATATTTGTTAATTCCTGTTATGTAAACATTCCTGAAATTATTGGCCAATAAAATTGATCTTTGAATCCGTGGCCAGTTTCCTTAAATTTCCTATCGTAATTCTATTGGCTAATAAACTTTATCTTTGAATTCACTCTCTTTCATTCGCTGTTTCCAAAAATTTCTTGTAATTTTATTGACCAGTATACTTTATCATTGAATCCGTTTCTGCTACATATATTTCAGCAGTTTTCATTTCTGAGCAATTATATTTTTCACTGATGACGATATGTCTACTGAAACTTGTTTGCAACAAGAAATAAAATGTTTTGGTACTTTAAACGTATTGCGCGGCAGCTCAAAACTTATTTATTTCCAGTGCCAGTTCTCAATGTTAATTTAACATGGAAAAGCCTATGAAGATCATAACATTTTCATTTTTTCTTCCCACCTTTTTGTCCCTGATGCCACTCATTTTTTATACTTTACTAATTCTAATATTATTATAAATTTAAACTGTAAAAACGTTTGCCTGATGTCAGGGTCAAAACGAATGGTAAAAAACCTTTGCATATGGGTGAATTATAACCCAGAGAGCAACATGGACCAATTTGTTTTTACATTATTCAAATATTTTTCTTAATAATTCCAATTTTCGCTTTTTTCATTGAAAATCAACGGGCATTTTTCATAGAAAATGTAACATTTTTACTTCATTGTTGCAAAAATTTCAAAAGCCGTAATAATAATTTATTTCTTTTTTGTTGAAAGATTTTCACGTGAAATATTAAATTGAGCAATTTTTTTTTCTCAAAAGTTAAAAAGGTGAATATGGCGTCATAATGGAAATAAAAAGGATATTTTCAGAATAAGTTTTTGCTTTGGTCAAGATTATATTTTATTAAAAAGTTCCTAATGGATAGCTATTTTTACGCAGGTAGCGAACTTAGTGGGAAATTACATAACTTAAATTTTAAAATGTATTTTTTTTTTCGGAGATGAGAACTATTTATACCCCAAGTTAAACTTAGGTAATAAATTTCTGATGTGTATACTTCAGCCCTTGGGGGAGAATAAGGTTTAAAAATTTAAGTAAAACTTTTATTTTTTACTGTATCACAGCTGTAATATTGCTAAATATTAGCAGTAAGGATTCAACACAATTTACACTTACATTCAGAGCGTTCCTGAGTGGGAAGTAGGGTATCTAAATTTAAGTGAAGTTAATTTTTTATGTTTTGATTATAGATTTTTTACGTTCAGATTAGAAGTTTTGTCCAAACTACCCCAACCTGCATTACTACAGTGGTGAAACATTTTGAATTACACACTGGTAAACATCATCCCACATTGTGATGCAATACCGCATACATCAAAGCCTCATGATAATACTCTCTGTACGTTGTAGGTTTTTTGAATTAAGCAGTAGACTGTATACACTAACTTTTTCCACTATTTAATTGAAAGCTTTCACAATTTCACAAATAAATTATCCGCTTAGGGATCACAACACACTCTCATCGAGATCCACAAACTCGACTGACACAGAAAAGAATATCAACAATAAATTCCCTGCGCAGAGGGAAAAACAGAGTACGTGTTTTCATTTATCCCTACGCAGAGGGAAAAGGTTGGAATCTTCAGTTTCACTTTAGCACAACTGAAATACATGCAATTAAGAATTATAAAAGCAATTTAAAACTAAACATTCTCCTGGCCTTGAAAGCCGAAAGGGTTTCAAAAATTTACTCTAAAGGTAATTTACATAACTTAGTAATTGGCCTTTTCAATTCACTATTTTCAGTTCTCAGGGTAACTACACGAACCTTTTTATCAGGTCCAGGATGTGTTTTAATCACTCTAGCTAATTTCCATTGTAAAGGGGAAAGACCTTCATTTTTTATTATAACTAAATCACCTATCTTAATATTAGGCTCTTCTTTAAGCCATTTCACTCTCTGTTGTAGGGTCGAAAGGTACTCATTGCTCCATCTTTTCCAAAAGTGTTGGAGCATTTTCTGCACTAATTGCCACCTGGTCAATCTTGAAGCATGTACCTCTGAAATATCAACTTCTGGTACTGAAGTAAGAGGAGCACCAATTAAAAAATGACCAGGGGTTAAAGCCTGTAAATCATTAGGATCAGAACTTACAGGACAAAGGGGTCTAGAATTTAAACAGGCTTCGATTTGAGCTAAAAGAGTTGAAAGTTCCTCAAATGTTAAAACTGAATTGCCAACGGTTCTTTTTAAATGAAATTTCATCGATTTAACACCAGCCTCCCAAAGTCCTCCAAAGTGAGGGGCCGAGGGTGGATTAAAATGCCAATTTATTTCTTCCGAACTTAAGTACTTTGCCACTTCTTCATTATGCAGAGAAGAAGTTGCAAATTTATACAATTCTTTCAACTCCTTGCTCGCACCGACAAAATTTTTGCCACAATCACTTACAATTTCTTTAGGTTTGCCTCGTCTGGATATAAATCGCTTGAGACAAGCTAAAAAGGCCTGAGTAGATAAATCAGTCACTAATTCAATGTGAATTGCATGAGTAGAAAAACATATAAATAATGAAATATAACACTTAAAAGATTTTGTACCTCTACCTTTTCTAAATTTACATAATATAGGTCCTGCATAGTCAGTTCCTGTGACAAGGAACGGACGGGTAGGTTGCACTCTAGTAGAAGGTAAATCAGCCATGATTTGTTTGGACATAGAAGCAGAAGCACGAGCACAAATTACACAATTTTTTACAAACTTTCTTACAACACTTCTTCCACTTAGAATCCAATATCGCTGTCTGATAACACACAACAGTAGTTGAGGGGCAGCATGAAAGTGAGATAAGTGAAAATATCTAATAATCAGCACAGTCACTGGATGATTTTTTGGTAACAATATTGGATGGATTTGATCTTGTGTGAGATTTGAATGACGAAGACGTCCTCCCACTCTGAGTATTCCTTCATCATCAAGGATTGGAGAAAGATTGATCAATTTGCTATTGCGAGGTAAACACTTACCAGAAGTCATACATTTAAGGTCATCTGTAAATGATGACTTTTGCACTTGTTTGATTATCACTTTTAAAGCACTCTTAATTTCTGTGTTTGTAAGAAAACCAAAGTTTCGTTTTGAAACAGGTAAACGAGAATTCGTAAGAAATCTCAAACACCAAGCAATTACACGTTTTAGCTTAGTAAAGGACGATATATTTGAGATAATAGGCATTTCCTCACTTAACTGAGCTGTAGCACAAAAATAATTTTTTCTTTGCTCTATTAAGGCTTCGTCACACAAAACACTACCTAATTGCGGTTCTGGAGAGGTGAAAGATGGATCACTAAGCCAACTCGGACCATTCCACCAAAGATCTAATTTAGGCAAAGATATTGTTTTTAATGGTGAAACTCTTGTTTTTGCAGTTAATATTCTAACTGATACAGTTGAATCATCGGATAAGGACCTTAAATAAACAACTGCACCATATGCTATTAAGGAAGCGTCACTAAATGAATGAATTTCAAATTTGTTAGCTGAGGGAATAATTGCTAACCGAGGCACAGTAATTGATGTCAAACATGCAAGTTCTTCCCGAATTTTTATCCACCTATTTTTTATGAGTAGTGGAACAGGATCGTCCCATGCTAGATGTAGACTCCAAAGTTCCTGAAGTAGAATTTTTGCAGAAATTATAAAGGGAGAGATCCAACCAAGTGGATCAAACATTTTGGCTATATCTGACAATATAGATCTCTTTGTAACTTCTTTTAATGTTGGTTCTATGGTTACACTAATTTTGAAGACATCGCGATTTGAGTCCCATTTTAATCCTAGCACTTTTATTGAATTATCGTTCTCAATTGATAAATCGGGTTTAGTTTGAATTAAATTTTCAGGAATGTTTTTTAGTACACTAATGTCGTTTGATGCCCACTTACGTAATTCAAATCCGCCTCTTTTCATTATTTCTTGTAACTCTGATATTAATTTAGTAGCTTCTTTGGGAGATGATGCACCTGTAAGTAAGTCATCGACGTAAAAATCACGTAATACAATGTTTGATGCTAATGGAAAATTTAATTTTTCATCCAACGCTAATTTTTGAAGAACTTTAGTAGCTAAATATGGGCTAGATGCTAATCCATATGTTACTGTAGTGAGACGATATTCACTAATATCATCGGAAAATTTATCTTTCCAGAGAATTCGTTGAAAATCTTTATCTTCAGGATGTATTTTAATTTGACGAAACATTTTAGTAATATCAGCGTTAATAGCTATAGCGTGTGTGCGGAATCTCAACAAAATAAAAAATAACTCTTGTTGAACCCTAGGTCCTACAATTAAATTTTCATTAAGAGAAACATTATTTGTAGTTTTTGCACTCCCATCAAACACAACTCTAAGACGGGTTGTTGTGCTAGATTCTCTAATGACTGGATGATGTGGAAGATAATAAACTTCATTAACGGGTTTTTGAATTTCGCTCTTCGGTATTTTTTCCATATGTCCCATATCAAGATATTCATTCATAAATAGACAATAATTTTCATACAAATCCGGTTCTCTATTAAATCTTTTTTCTAAGATTAGAAATCTTTTCATAGCTAGTGATTTTGACTCCCCTAATTCTTTACATTGCTTCTTAAATGGCAAACGCACAATATATCTTCCATTCGAATCTCGTGAATGGGATGTATCGAAAATTTCCTCACAATATTTTTCTTCATTTGTGTATATTTCCTTCGAGGGGATATTTTCTAACTCCCAGAACTTTTTCACATAATCTGTTTCAACATTTGCAAAATTAACTATAATATTTGGTTTATTTTCTGAAAATGTATCGCTATCTCCTGTTATTAACCACCCGTAATCCGAATTTACTGCAAAAGGAAGTCCTGGTTTCCCAAATATTTTTTCTCCTCTAATTATAGATAATGATAGAGACACGCCAAATAATAAGTCTATTGGGCCTGGTTCATTCCACTTAGGGTCAGCTAATGTTATGTTCTTTAAGTGACTGAATGAATTAGTATCATATGATACAACTGGTTGATTACTCGTTATCTTTTTCAAAATATAAAAAGTACCTAATCGTGTGTTTTGTTTATCAAAATGTGGAGAAAATTCCAATCTTACAACGCCACGAGTTTCTTCGGAGTATCCCATTCCCAAACATTTAATCTGTAAATTAGCTGAATTTCTTTTTATTCCTAATAATTGTATCGCACGCTCACTTATAAAATTATTGGTACTGCCAACATCTATAATGCAACGCAGTAATTTATTGCCTCCATAATTATCTTTCACATTAATCAGCGCAGTTGCAAGTATGCCAAATGATTTTGAGTATATTTCACCAAGGCAAGAATTTATTGACATGTTTACATTACTAGATGATTCACCAACAGTCTCACTATTTTGATTTGAGGATTGAGGCGTTACTTGGTTTTTTATATCTGGATAATTTGTTTCTCGCCTTTCATAATGTAATAAGCTATTGTGATTCTTCAAATTACATTTCGAACAAACTCTTTTTGACTGACAATTAATTAATTTATGTTCTGGAGATAAACATGCAAAGCAGAGATTTTTATTTTTTACAAATTGCACTCTTTCGCGAACAGATAACTTTAGAAACTCACTGCACTTAGATATTTTATGACTATTCAAAGAACAATATTTACATTCAATATTATTAACAGAAGCAGTCATTGCAGTTAATTTAGGATAACTGTTTTTCTTATAATTAATATTTCCTCTAGCAGATTTTAATGAACGAGCATAATCTTTCAGAAAAATTATCAATTGAACTAACGTTGGAAGCTCGTCATTTTTTAACTGACGTTCCCACCATAATTTAATATTATGATCAACTTTTTGCAATATTAAATAAATCAACAAAGTTTCTGAAAAGCCACTTACCTTCTGATCCAATATTTCGAAAGAACGGACACATTCGTTTGTCATATCTACCAAATTAAGTATTGCTGTGGGTGCATCACCTTGCACAAATGGAAAATTTAATAATTTTCTAATGTGGCTGTATATTAATTCACGTTTGTTAGAATATCTTTCAGATAGCAAGTCCCAAGCGATACTATACTTCGAATCTTCAATAGGTATTGATTTTATTATTTTCAAAGCGTCTCCTTGACAAGATAATTTCAAGTATTGCAGCTTCTGAGCTGGCGATAGATTTGCATTATTATGTATACTCGCATTGAATAAATCTTTAAAACTCAACCATTCACTAATTTAACCACTAAATGATGGTAGAGAAAGCTTTGGTAATTTTATTTCATTAACTTCCTTCTTCGGATTGTTCACATTTATTTTTCTCGCTGTAATTGCATGTTCGATTTTTACTATCAATTCATCAAAAATGTCTTGCTGTTCGTCTTTTTCTTCTATAAATGAATCGATGTCGTTTTCTTTACAAGCAGAAAAAATCGTTTTAAACAACACCTTCAACTCTTCCTCTAATTTTTCTGTTTCCCTTTTTAATAACTGAAGTTGCTCTAATTCACACACATTCAGATCAGTTTTAAGAAATTTGTTTTTCAATCTCGTTACTGAAGATTTCAACACACGTTTATCAGTTTCTAAGTTTTTATCCATTTTTCTCTCTCAGTATTCTAATTTGGCACAGTTCCAATGATTTCACGCTTTCACTTTCGAACGAAATTTAGATACGCATTCTTTTTTGCACTTAGTTCGTTTTAACTCCGGCTCGACGGACCAAATGTACGTTGTAGGTTTTTTGAATTAAGCAGTAGACTGTATACACTAACTTTTTCCACTATTTAATTGAAAGCTTTCACAATTTCACAAATAAATTATCCGCTTAGGGATCACAACACACTCTCATCGAGATCCACAAACTCGACTGACACAGAAAAGAATATCAACAATAAATTCCCTGCGCAGAGGGAAAAACAGAGTACGTGTTTTCATTTATCCCTACGCAGAGGGAAAAGGTTGGAATCTTCAGTTTCACTTTAGCACAACTGAAATACATGCAATTAAGAATTATAAAAGCAATTTAAAACTAAACACTCTCTATTAATTTTGAAATGCGTTCATCTGAGTGCAGTAGTTATTAAAAAACTTGTCATATTTAACATAAACATAATTTGAAGAACAAATAAAAAGAACAAAATTTATTTCCTACATTGTTTAAGCTCGAGAAAAGACGGATATTAAGTTATTTCATTCAATTAGTTCTACATTTAATGTTAAATTTTTGTAACAAATTAGTTAAGCCAATTTAAGATTAAAAAATAAAAATAAAATTCATGCGATACTTGAAACACCCTAAAAATTAGATTCCGTTCAAATGAAATCGAAATAAATCTTAGACTTTTTTTAAAGTTTTGTATTTTGCATGCATCTTATCATTTTATGCACAATTGTCAAAAATATAATACAAAATCTGCAATACAAACATATTCAATTAAAAATGAAGAAATCTAAGATTTATTTCGATTTCATTTGAACGGAATCTAATTTTTTACGGTGTTTTAAGTATCATATTGTATGAATTTTATTTATATTTTTTAATCTTCAATTGGCTTAACTAATTTGTTACAAAAATGTAACATTAAATGTAGAACTAATTGAATGAAATAACTTAATATCTGTCCCTTCTCGGTCTTAAACAATGTAGGAAATAAATTTTGTTCTTTTTATTTGTTCTTCAAATTATGTTTTTGTTTAATTTATATTGTACTACGTCTATTAATTTCATATTGTAAATTAATAGATTGCTATTTTGGACATATATACAAAAAGTGCATGTCGTAAAGCGCATTATTATTACTGAAATTTTACCACATTAGTTTAGGAATATCATATATTATATTCTGATTTATTATTAAATTTTTGTTACATTGCTATGTCATATTAAAGCATAAACACGATTTCGTTTATGCTTTAGACTACTTATTATACTCCTCATGTCTCGCTTACACGAAAAAACTAAGCTTTTTTGGATGAAAAGAAAATAAATTTTTGACATAAATGTTAGTAGAACTTTTTTCCTCTATTCGAATGCTAGATGAGTTCGATGACAAATCCTTGTATGTCTAAAGCTCGTGTCGAAATGGATTTATATGTCTTTCTAGAATTCTCTGGGATGTGAAATTCAAAAAGACATGTAAAGAAATAAGAAAACTGGCTAATATTTACTTGTCATTACTGTTATATAAGAAAAGTTTATCATTATTAAATGTACAGTTTAATAATTAATGTTTTTTAAGAAAAAAACTTTTTTCGAATTAATTTATTATAACAGATACTAATATTAACATTTATTACCTCAGTTCTTTATCTGTTTAAGTATAGACCTAATAAGATTTTTACTCTATTTCCAACTTTAACCTCATACATATTTCTAAATTTAGTTATAAAATAATATTTTTAATGACTGTTTTGAATTGCATTATATGTTTTATATGAACGTCATTCACAAATAGATATTTTTCCTTAATCATAGTTACTTATATGTGATAATACTTTAAAATGTACTCAAGCATATAATTATACAAAAAAATTAATGAAATCGAGTAATGTTAAATATAAAATTCATAATTAAACATGTCCCTCATGCATATTTCTACATTTAGTTAAAAAATAATATTTTTAAAGCCTTTTTTAATTGCATTAAATGTTTCTTATGAACGTCATTCACAAATAAGTACTTTTCCTTAAACACAGTTACTTATATGTGATAATAGTTTTAATTGTACTAAAGCATAAAATCATACCAAAAAATTATAGAAATCAAGAAATGTTGAAAATAAAATTTATAATTAAACAAGTCTAATTATATTTTACTATTTTTGTGTTAAATCTAATATAGATGCTTTAAAAAAATCATAATGAATTTTACATAAAACGCAGAGCCGCATACAAGCGTACTTAAAGCATGTAATACCAATTTAATAACATAAATACGTAGAGCTTTAAACTGTGTTTACAGAAGTTGCTTCAATCCAATTTTAATTCGGTATAATTCTAAAGATAATTGACATACAGGATTAAACTTTGTTAACGGAATAATATGACTATAACTACTTTACATTATCACATATATTTCACACAATTATATTTCATTGGTTCTGACATATCAAAAATGTCTTTTCGGCATGTGCCGGGAGAAAAGGTAGCTTCCCTATTCCTCGTTTTTTTTTTTTTTTCTAATATAGCTTATTTTACTCAAACACACAAAGCTAAAATTAGTGGAACTCGATTAGATGATTCAATAAAAATTCCTCTTTTCTAGGTTTTAAAATTTTGCGAATTTTACTCAAATTTTAAGCAGCTAAAATGCGACGAACCCGATGAAAAAATATTCGTCAATACTGAATTTGAATGAGAATTGCACCAAATTAGTAAGCTACAGCCAAGTTGGCATCATTTATGGTAGCTTAGTTTTAGTTGCCAAATTTGGAGAGAATTTGAATCTAACGTTCACTAATATTCATAAATTAATACCTGGATTTCTTTGTTGACTTGTTTCAAAATGTCAACCACCGTAGAGTTTCAAACTGCTATATCTCAACCATTCTTATGTTAGAGACGAAACAAAGAATACTCTGGAATCCTTGTATCAAGGCCTAACATTTAAAAATAAAATAGATTTGGATTTCTAAATTCTTTGTGTATTTTTTTTTTTTTAGTTTTAAATATTAAATGGGCCTACATTTTGAAACAAGTCACATTTGAACGGAGGGTGATTTTGAGGTATAGGGGTTCGTGATCGGTGAAAATATACCAACTTGTACGACTCCGGACGGCTACAGTAGATAGCTTTTTACTTTCTTCTATCTTCAATAGAAGAAAGTATTGTAATCGAATTTTTTTTTGACTTCCGGTTTTCGACGAATTTACACGTTTTAGGATTCAGAGATCACAAAAAATATGTTTACAGAAAATGCCTGTCTGTCCGTGTGTCTGTATGTCGCCAATGTACCATCGAAAATAGTATGAAGTTATGCATAGAATTGAACCAAATTGTTTTGAGTTTGTGGCTATGGCAAGCAGGTCCTCTATCAATTTGGAAAAAATCCGCCGATTGGGGGCGCTGTAGTAGGGCTTTTTGTACGATTTTTGTGGCATTTTGAATATTGTACCATCGAAAAGTGTATGAAGTTATGTATAAAATTGAACCAAATTTTTTGTGTATGTTTTTGGACATAGCAAGAAGGCCCTCCTTGAATTTGGAAAAATTCCGCCCGTAAGTGCCGCTGTAATAGCTATATTTCTGCGATTTTTGTGCATTTTAAATATTGTACCATCGAAAAGTGTATGAAGGTATGCAGAGAATTGAACCAAATTTTTTGTGTATGTTTTTGGTCAGGGCAAAAAGGTCCTCCCTGAATTTTGAAAAATTCCGCCAGTAGGGGACGCTGTAATAGCGAGTTTTGTGCGATTTTTGTGCTTTTTGAATATTGTACCATCGAAAAGTGTACGAAGTTATGCATAGAATTGAACTAATTTTTTGTGAATGTTTTTAGCCATGGCAAGAAGGTCCTCCTTGAATTTGGAAAAAATCCGTCGGTAGGGGGCGCTGTGATAATGATTTTTGTGTGATTTTTGTGCATTTTGAATATTGTACCATCGAAAAGTGTATGAAGTTATCCATAGAATTGAAGCAAATTTTTTGTGTATGTTTTCGGCCATGGCAAGAAGGTCCTCCTTGAATTTGGAAAAATTCCGCCGTAAGAAGACGCACTAATAGCGATTTTTGTGCAATTTCCAATATTGTACCATTGAAAAGTGTATGAAGTTATTCATAATTCTAATAAAAAATTCTAATAAAACTAGTAAAAATGAATTATTGGAATTTATAACACCATTTTGAAATATTAAGATACATGAGATAAAAGAAAGTTTTGGGATTGGCGCATCCAACTAGTTATTTTTCGTAATAAAAGCTACCTAAAAAGACCATTTTACGAGCCCCACATTGTCGGATTAGCAAAGCCTTTCATTATGGATTTAGTTAGAGGTGGAAAAGGGGGATTTTGAATGAACATTTTATTTTTCTTAAAACTGGTGAGCTAAACTTCATAGATTTGTGGAGTAGATAATCGGATTAGAATTCCTAATATCGATGATTTATTAACTAAGTCTTTGAGTTATCGATATTTTTGTAATCTTTCCCTATATTTAAGAACTTTAAATACAACATATAGAGATTTTTTCATGTAATCCGACGAAGTAATAAAAAAGTTGAGAATATTACAAACATAAAAGCATATAAAATCAGAATAAATATTATCTTACTATATACCCCGGATTTGGTATAGCATGTTAAATATTTCGGATGAATTCGGAATGTAATCACTGCATAAGCCTTCCAGTAAGTAGACTCGTCTCGAACAATAAAACAAACGGTAAGTGATGAACAATGAAGCCCTGAAGATATCCTTATATACTGATGATGAACCTAATAATATTGAAAAACTCTTTGATAGTCGATTTTAACACTATTTGAACAAACGTTTCGTATAGGAATTTTTTTTGCATTTTTAAAACCTATGTTTGTACTTTAAGAAAATTTTTAGTATAAATTAAAATCCTTTATTTTGAATGAGAAAAAAGAAAAATATGTTGAAACCGGTGTGAATCAGTAAGAACTACAAGATCATCGTAAAACTTCATCAAAAACTTTTAAATGCGCTGGACATTTCGAAAGATATGAGTCTTTCTTCGACAGGCGCAAAGAAGACGAGCTTATACTATGAAAGCAGCAGCAAGACTGAAATGAGAGATAAGAGAAAGGGAAAAAAGCTGAAGAAACAGCCAATAGGAAATCTGAAGACAACAGCCTATCACAGAATATGTTATTTTTTATTTCATTTCATTTTAATTTCATGATTTTTTTCCCAAGATGCTTCCTTATTCCCCTTCTACTCTGTGTTCTGTTGCTTTGATTATACTCTTATGTGATTGGCTGTTGTATTCTGCTTTGATATTGGCTGTTTCTTCAGGTTTTTTCCTTTCCCTTATCTCTCATTTCAGTCTTGCTGTTGCTTTCGTTGTAGAAGCACGTCTTCTTTGCGCCTGACGAAGAAATACTCTTATCTTTCTTCTCTACTCTCATCTTATGGCCTAGCGCATTTAAAAGTTTTTAATGGTGTTTCAAGAAGATCTTTTAGTTCTCATTTATTTTGATTTTATAAAGTTTAATGTTTTTATACAGTCTGAAGGTAAGTTGGCGTCCCTATATATTTATTTTATTTTATTTAAGAATATTAGTCGATTTTTTTAGTTCGAAAATTTAAAATTTTCCCTTTGTTTCCAGTTCAGTATTTCAACTCATTTAACGATTAGTAATGATTCGTGGAGTAGCAGTCAATAAATATTTTCAGCTGCGACTCATGTCATGGAAAAAATTTTGATAACTTTCTGCTGATAATACTAAATGTTGATAAGCAGAATTAAATTATCTAACTAAATTAAATTGTCTGGTACAGAATGAAAGATGTAGAAATTCTAAATTCAAAAAACTTGATATTTTTTCATTGGTCGAATAAAATGTATGCAATCAGAACCAATTTACTACTTCTGGTAACTTGAAATTCAGTCATTAAACTGTAAGGAGATAATAAACTGTTTTTTATCCGAAGAAAAATCCAAAATCAAAACGACTGCTTCTGCTGCATTTATAAAATTTGAAAGGGAATTCCTATTGACTGCCATTGTAAATCCGCGAATTCACCTACTATTGATTGCATTGCAATTTACTTATACAATTTAAAATTTCTCGTTTCTGCGTATTAAGTATCAAGTTCATACTACTATTTAATAAATTTTTGCTTTATTACTCCCACCACTGAAATAATATTTCCGGGTTTCTGCTGAATATTTTTTTTTTTTGTTATAGTTTAGCCCATATTGTATGCAATTACATATGTGCGGATAAGCATATGTACGGTAGCTTAATGTTCTCGAAATGCAAAAGCACACATATTTCGCAAATTTATTACAAAGGGATATTTATATTACTTTCTTTAAAATATATGAATATACAATTTACTTTATAGTAGTGATGTAAAATATCCAAAACAAAAAAGTGAAAAATTAGATTTTTGTTTAACGTTCATTGACCATGCAAATAAAAAAAAACTTTATTTATTTGCTTTGAAAATGACTCGGGTTGAGTCGAAACATGTCAACAGTGGAAATAAATATATTTTTACCGGTTTTAAAGTTATAATTTACAACTTTTAGCATTTGAAATTAATATATTATGTTTAACCCTTAAGTAGGCGGTGTCCACAAAACAGGACACCTAATTTTAAGAGTACTGGCACCAATAATATTCAATTAAAATTTACCTTTTATAAAGTGCAAGGAAATTAGGAAATTTTTATTTTCAATAAATTCGCTTATAAATTCCGGTATGAATACTTCATTTCATCGTTTTACAAACAGAATTACTCCGCGATAAAAATGGTTAACGTGCATTCTGGAACGTTTTTATTGCCAATATTGAAACTTATCTAATAAACGATTCATTTTAGAATTACTCAAGACACACAATAATATTTTTTTGTTAATGGCGAAACATAGAATTTGAAATTATACCATATGTACAAAGATTGTGCTATAAATGTGATAATATTTCAAAATAGTTCTCTAAAATATTAATTTTATCTGTTGTGAATAACGAATTTAACTCGGTCATCTTAAAATACATACAACCGTATACAGTGTTTCACCTAAAACAGCGAATAGGTTATTTACACGATAAAAAGAAACATGTACGACAATAATTCAAACATATGTTTAGATTCCTTCTGTATCTTAAATGATGCTGAAAATATGTATCGTAAAACGTTTAGCAGAAAATATTAATGGTTAAAAATTGAATTCATTGCCTGTTTCTTCAACGAATCTACCTGACTGCGTTTAGGAGACAGGAAACGCAAGTTACGTTAACTGAATACAACTTTTGAGATATTAAGTTATTAGAATTTAATTAAGGTCGGAAAATTGTTTATCGTACAGTTATAAACCACCATGTTCATTGCCTGTTTCCACATGTATCTCAGAACAATCGACCGCCATTTGATATTGCATTTAGAGTTCTACTAAACTTTTATAGATTTACATTCACTGCTTAGCAACTATAGTATTTATCCAGCTTAATTATCCAGTTTCTATTACTACGCAATTTTGAATACTACACTGCTTGATTTTGAATAGTATTGTTTATTCGAATAAAATAATATGGCACATTCTAAAGGATAAACGAATAAGAAGATCAGAAATCTCAACACAAAGAGTTCTACATGAATAAGCATTGCTCAAATAAAGTCAAAATATAGTTTCTAAATATTTCATCATATATATGTGTTAAAAGTTTATATTAACCACTTCACCGGCGTCGGGCATAGGGAAACAGTGCTTTTACCCCCGACTTATCTCTGAGCAAACATTGAATTGGTTAATAACTAGGGGGCTCTGCCCCCTGCACTCTACGCTCGCCAACCCCCGTTCAGACGATGCAGAACTTAAAAGCACGCTAATCTGATCGGTTTTAAAAAGATTAGAGAAGACTGAATTATATTGAAAAAACCTGTAGCGATCCCCCTGTAAACGGGTTTACATTCAATTCCCCTTGACTGCAAAAATTTAAGGCAGAATCAGTTGCTGTTAAGACATCCAATGGTTGTTTCTGTGTTTGGTTAAAGAGGATCAGTTAAACATTTGGAAAGAATCTGAAATAAAATGAATTAAGTAAACCGAGTCTTTGCCTACAGTATTTTTTAACAGCGTTATTAAACGATTGACATAATACAATTCACTACAACTACAAAAAGCACTGCTTTAACCTCTTCAAGGGCGAAGGTTCATTTTTGGACCACTTAATTAATTTAATAAGTGAACAAAAGCATTTTTGTATTTCGAAATTTGTTTGTAAATTCTGGTGCCATTCTCAGATTTCAAGATTTTATGAATAGAAGTACCTTGCCCCAGAATGGGTTAAACCCATATTAATGTATTTATTATTTTAAAGTTTCCTTTCTCTTTCAATATTCACGTGTACATGCAATGTTCAAGAGATAATTTGCAATATTTTCCTGCTTTTAACACCCACTCATTTAATAGTAATTAAAAAAAAAAAAAAAATCTGTTTTTAATAGTCACGTGTAAGTAAATTTATAATCTTTAGGAAATATTTTTTATTTGCGCTGTTTTTAGAATTAAAAACAATCTCTATAATAATAACCTAAGACATGTGACTATCATCAACAGTTCCGGGCGGATCCCTTCGCTTTTTATATTCCAGGCGGACATTTTGGTACTTTAATGTTAGCCAGCCACAGCTGTGATAAGTCGCCAAATATTTTTCTATCGCCATTATTTCAATTATATTATAATAGTCCACGTCATCTAACTGCCATAATTAATTATGGGCTGATTACTTTGCTTTTCGTGAGAAAGGTTTCCATTTTGATTAAAGAATCAAAATTATTTTTTTGAATAAAACTACACAAAAGTTTCCATGATCGCATGGAATTCCTGGTACTTTTATGATAACCGGATGCAAATCTCAACAACAGCTTTTTTTTTATTCGCCAGTTAGCATTTTTTTTTCGAGTGGTAAATTAAAACGGTTTACTTGGTTATCCCAACGTCCAAAATTCTATCGCCAGACTATAAAGAGTAAATGACAATAATGGTTGATCGTAAATGTCACATTCACTTGACTTTAAGGAAGTTACACGTGTTTACGCCATCAAGTGATTTTTATTTCGACGTTTTACTTATATTTTTATTAATATTATACTAATTTATACTAATATTATACTAATTTGTTCTTTTGTTATTTAAAATAAAAATTATGTCAATTTGTATAATTTGGCGAGTGGTTTGGCAATTTATATAATTTTGCGAAATTGTTCGACGGTAAAAGTAGTACCATTAAAACATTGCTTTGAAATTGAAATTAAATGTCATGATTTGTTGCATTGTCATATACGCACCGGATTTGGCGTAATTTTTTTTTACGACAATTTGGCGAAAACCACGTTTTCGAATACCAGTTACATTATATTTTTTAATTATTTTCTAATATTTTTAAAATGAAATACCAATGAATAAAAAAAAGTTTAATTAATAACTATATAACAAAACAATTTAGAACATTTTTTGTAAATAAAAAGAGAATAAATTCAAATAAACATTTATTAATAAATATAAGCAATGATAGACGGGTTACCATGTCAGGCAAAATAACGCCATTTTTGCGACTATTAGGTACCCCGTTGCGTATATGATGACTTTGCCTAATATTTTTCTTTTCGTTTCGTTTAAAAATTAAGAAAGAAGTGAAAGCCATTTAAGTTTTAAATGAAAATTTTGCATTAAATAAAATGATAATGAAATACAAATTGAATTATGAATAAAAGTAATATGATACATTTTTTAGTACACTTTTAAGGGAGGCCAAACTGGTCGCCAAATTAGTTTAGAATAATGTTTTCTAAAATATGAAAGTATATATATATATATGTTATGATTAAAACTTGAGTTGCCATCATTAGAGAAAATTATTTAAAATTAAAAATTAATAATAATATTTCGAAAACTAATTCGAATTTAAAAATTCTAGTGCCAAATTTGAGATCTGCGGATCCATACGGATTATTGGTGTTAATTTCATAGCAAAGTATTCCATATTTTAGGAGAATTCGCAGTGCAACATAATCAGTTCTTTAATCAGTCGTTTCATAGAATCGTTACATAAATTCGTTTCATTTCAGCCATTTCATAAATTCTTTTCATTAGGATTTTATATATATAATGTAGATAAAGTGTATGGAATATTAAATAATTTAATAAAGTAAATATGCCATAGGACGAACTCAAAAATTTTTTTAATAACTACTTATCATAATAAATTTTAAATTCAGAACAATAAAAATATGTGGTATAGAGTTTTTTGAAAAAAAAATTACTGACGCAATAACAGCCATGTCTTCCTAATTAATAAATATTTAAACCAGTTGAAATGACTTTGGGTATACGCTTTCGCATAATTCAATAAATATAAAAAAAAATATTGCAATCCAATCTATAAAAGTGAAAATTTGTCTGCCTGTCTGTAATGCTATGCAATTCCACAGTTTGGAAGCGAGAATTCTGAAATGTTACGCACATGTGTATTAAAACACGGACAAGACAACTAAAGTAATCCGCAATGGAAATAACTTATAGTTCATTTTAATTCATAAAAAACTACCAAGTTAAAAGCAATTTCCTATCAAATTAAACATTTTTCCTTATAGCAGTTGCCAAAAACTTTAAATTCACAATAAAAGTCTTACCACAACAATTACCTTTATATTGCACGACGCATTGCATATTACGTACGCCACGCTGCACTAAAAAGCTGTAGCGGGAATTACGAAATTATTTTACTCACATGCAAATAATTAGAGATATGCATATTACGTACGCTACGCTGCAATAATAAGAAGCTTTAACGGGCATTGTTCTAGTTCTATTACCTCACATGTAAATAATTAGAGATTATTTAATTGCGCTTAATTATTGTAATTTTTTAAAAGTATGGAAACACATTTTATCACAAACATCACCAAAACATTTTATTCTATTTATTCCCTTATTCCAAATATATCATTTTATCGTCTGCTGCCATACTTTCATTAAAAAAAAGGCACAGTAGTAGAAAAATATTTTATGAAATCGAATAAATATTTTAAATTTTGGTTTTAGAATAAAATTCATGAACTCCCGTTCATAGAACGGGTTAAACGCTAGTAAATTACTTAAGAAAAGTTTCAAATATATTGGCTGTGTTATTTATTATAATACTAGAATATAACACTTAAATGAAGAAACATATCATTTTTAATCGATTCTGCATTATAAAAATTAATTTGCAGTTTCTTAATTATTAAGATAAATCACTCATGAACACATGAAGGTATTTAATTTACCCTTAGAAGAAACTGTATTCATGATCTTTAGTTACAGCTATCAGGAGATTTTTAATTACGATATATTAATCTGTCAGAATTGTGTTCTTTTTCCGCTATTTTGATTTAATTTCTTGTACACCGTATTATGTAGTAGTATAAAGATCCACGGTGGATGATATTTAAACATAAAGACCCGAATTGGATTTTATATGAAGCACTATGCAGCCTTGAAGCAAATTGAAATCGTAGAACACGTATCGACAACTTTGTAATCTTGGGTAGCATATGACACAGTGTAATCGCACTGTAAAAAAAAACGACATTTTTACAGTTTTTTAATTTGGACGCCAGTAGTTTGTGCTGTGGTCCAAATGCGTCCAAAAGTGCCAGTACATTGTACTGTTAATTTTACTGAACTACTGTATTTTTCATGTTTAAACAAGCCAGGAAACCAAAGAAAGATACAGTACATTCAACTGTGATCGAGTTGTGCTGGCAAATTTACAGTGGTTTTTTTACAGTGCGGGTTCGCTATAAGAAAATGACTATTTTTCTTTCAATGCATTGTTTACTTTTCCTTCATTGCAGATAGTTCAGATCAATGGACAAATAGTATGACTATTTTGTGCATTTCTCGTAAGTTATCACATTTCATAGAAAGCCCAGCAAGTTTGTTGAAATGCTTATTATAGTGTCTTCATTATTTTTAACATTATAACAGAAAATCTAATTTATTATTGAAGTATATTTAATTGCATTTTCCCCATGTATTTGATTGAATAAATGGATTGCACCATAATCTTAATTCTTACATTATTTGAAACACTCTTGAAATATATTTTGCAGTATATTACAATGTACATGTCCTAGCTATCTATTAAAAAAAGGGTAAAAAAAGTACAGCGCATTTCAACCTTTTTGGTTAAACTTATATTTGTATATCATTTCAACACTTGATTGTTTTATAAATTTGCAATTGTAATAAATTGATTCCATCCCAACAATTTTTAGTCAATTGCAAGAAATATTTAAATAACTTATGCATTTAATGCGTAAATTTAATGTAGTTTTCTAAATTTCATTTAGAGAATTCATTAGGAAAAATAGACGATTGCGAAAATTCTTTAGACGATGTAGAATTCCTTATTTATGTCGACAATTATGATGCATCGGAAGAAAGCAAAATAACCTGCGATATTTATTTGCCATCTTTTAAAATGAATATTACTTACTTCAAACTTCAAAGATGTATTCCTTACCTTAATATGCATGGTCTATAAAAAATAATAAAATACATTTCAATATAATTTATTTTTAAGCAATTTAAATATAGTGACTTGTATCGTTAGTGATTTAAAAAACTATTTTATAAGTATTTAAGCCACGAATTCTATTAAATCTATCAATTATTTCCCACTTTTTTTATCAATATATTTACTTAATGATAACAATATATTAATCGAAACCTTAAATATCTTTATTATTTTTATAATTTTTACCAATAATAATATATTCGATAAATGTTACGGAAATTCATCTCTAAGTATTTTATGAAAATATTATGATATTACGGTAAACAAAGTTCAAACATAATTCTTGGAACTTAGTCTAAAATGCATTAAATAAAAAATTAAGGTAACATATAGGTTTTTCATAAAAATATTTCACGAAAATGACATGAAAAACTAGAAAAAGGAGTATAGATATTTCCTTCTTATCAATGGGAGGAACGTTTGAAGTTAAAAATGGCTTGTGAACGTGTCAGTTTTTATTTCTTATCTCTTCCATGGAATTTATGTAAAGCACACATTCTTCTATAACCTGTCAAAACGTAATTCAAAAATTAAATTTACTTTCCACACTTTTCAAAATCTTGTTTACTTATAGTAAATTTCTATCGACGTCAACTTCTCTAAGTTAGCGTGTGTACATAGATAATAGTTTCTGTTATGTAAGCTCACGAGTGTAATATCAATAAAATAAGATTATAAATTAAATAAATCATTTTAATATAAGTATAAAAATAGAGTTTTTTAGAAAACTGTGAAACATATAGAGTATTTCTTGCATCGGTTGTGTTGCTCTGAATTTTAAAAAGAATGTAAGTTTATTTTGTAAAAAAAAAAAGTCTTTATAAAACAAAATTCCCTAATAACTAAGTCAAGTATTCGAGTCTTCATTTTTTATTTTGCGAATTATTACAACACGCGAATGTTAAATCTGCGTAGTTTTAGGGATTACAGTATTACTTATGTCAAATTTCAATAATGCATTTTTCACCTTAATGTGCATAATAACAAATAAGATAACCCTCCAAAAAAATTTATTTTTAAACACTTTAAACATGGTTATTTTTATCCTAAGCGTATTAAAAAGTTATTTTTCTAAATATTTAAACTACATTTTCCATGAAATTTACAAACTATTATGAAATTACTCAGACTTTTATTAATATATTTAGTGAATGTTAACAATATAATAGTTAAAAACTTAAATATTTTAATTGTTTTCATAATTATTATCAATATTATTCTATTCGTTAAAAGTTATGGAAATTCAACACAAAATATCCTATGAAAATTATAAGATATCAGTAAACAAAGTTCAAAAATAATATTTGGGACATTGTCTAAAATACATTAAATAATAAAAATACTGAACAACTTTTTTCATAAAAATATTTCATAAAAATGATGCGAAAAACTGGAAAAAGAAGGATATACATTTTCTTCTTATCAAAGGTTTGAACGTTTTAAGTTAAACAAGCCTTGTGAGCGTGTCAGTTTTTATTTTTTATCTCTTCAACGGAATTTGTGTAAAGCATATATTCTTCATAACCTGTCAAAAAGTAATCCAAAAAATAAATGTACTTTCCACACTTTTCAAAATCTAGTTTACTTATAGTAAATTCCTATAGTAAATTTCTATAGTAGTAGTTCCTATAGTAAATCCTACAGTAGTAAATTTCTATCGACGTCAACCTTTCAAAGTTAGCGTGTATACATAGAGAATAGTTTTTGTTATGTAAGCTCATGAGTTTTATACAAATAATATAAGATTCTAAATTAAATGAATCATTTTGATATAGAAAGAATAAAAAAAGATTTTTTTTATATACTATAAAACACGTGAGCGAATAAATTTATTGCATCAATTGGGTAGCTCTGATATATAACATATTTTGCATTTCTAACTTTTAATGATTTTCAGCATCAGTAAGATAAAATAAAAATCTTTTGTTCACGATATGTCAGCAGTTCTGAGTTTTCGTGCATTTGTATAATACAAAACTGGAAGTGACTATTCAACATGAAGTTTTCTGTATCATATTTCATACTAGCTGTACCGATGACGCCGTTCGCATAGCATTAAAAGAAAGATAAATGCATTAATTAATCAAAACATTTCACTTCCGATAATTAAAAAGGTATACAATACTCACTCTTTACCACATTTTACAGGGGACAATATGGTACTTCTTATTTATAGGAAACTTGAAATAAATCAGTCAAAAAATCAACAACAACATTTTGTGCTAAATAAATTAAATAATTGCAAAAATGCTTGTGAAACCAATGGAATAAAGGAGGGACAAACGAAATCGTAAAAATCTACGCTCTTTACGTTTCTATTTATTATCTTTATAGTTTTTACCAATAAATAATATATTCGATAAATGTTACTGAAATTTAACTGTAAATATTTTATAATATATAAGGTTTCAGTGTACGAAGTTCAAAAATAATTTTTGGAACATTGTCTAAAATACATTAAATAATAAAATACTGAACAACTTTTTTCATAAAAATATTTTATGAAAATGACACTAAAACTTGAAAAAGGAGGCTATTTATTTTCTTCTTATCAAAGTCTTGAAAGTTTTAAGTTAAACAGGGCTTATGAACGTGTCAGTTTTTATTTCTCATATCTTCCATAGAATTTGTGTAAAGCATATATTCTTCATAACCTGTCAAAAAGTAATCTATAAAATAAATTTACTTACAACACTTTTCAAAATCTTGATTAATTCTAGTAAATTTCTATCGACGTCAACCTTTCAAAGTTAGCGTGTATACATAGAGAATAGTTTTTGTTATGTGATCTCATGAGTTTTATACAAATAAAATAAGATTATAAATTTAATGAATCATTTTGATATAGAAATAATAAAAATAGATTTTTTTTAAATACTATGAAACACATGAGCGATTAAAACTTTCTTGCATCAATTGGGTTGCTCTGATATATTAGATGTTTTGTATTTCTAACTATTTAATGATTTTCAGCATCAGTAAAATAAAATAAAAATCTTTTGTTCATGATGTGTCAGCAGTTCTGAGTTTTCGCACATTTGCATAATACGAAATTGGGAGTGACTATTCAACATGAAGTTTTCTGTTGCATATTTCAGACTAGCTGTACGGATGACGTCGTTCGCGTAGCATTAAAAGAAAGATATATGCATTAATCAATCAAAACATCTCACTTCCGATAATTAAAAGGGTATACAATACTCACTCTTTATCACATTTTATAGGGGACAATATAGTACTTCTTATTTATAGGATCCTTGACATAAATCAGTCAAAAACATCATCAAGAACATTTTGTGCCAAATAAATTAAATAATTGCAAAAATGATTGTTAAACCAATGCGAAAAAGGAGTGACAAACGAAATCGTAAAAATCTACGAACTCTACGTTTATTTTTATTATCTTTATAATTTTTACCAATAAATAATATATTCGATAAATGTTACTGAAATTTAACTGTAAATATTTTATAATATATAAAGTTTCAGTGAACGAAGTTCAAAAATAATTTTTGGAACATCGTCTAAAATACATTAAATATTAAAATTCTGAACAACTTTTTTCATAAAAATATTTTATGAAAATGACACTAAAAACTTGAAAAAGGAGGCTATATATTTTTTTCTTATCAAAGTCTTGAAAGTTTTAAGTTAAACAGGGCTTGTGAACGTGTCAGTTTTTAGTTCTCATATCTTCCATGGAATTTGTGTAAAGCATATATTCTTCATAAACTGTCAAAAAGTAATCTATAAAATAAATTTACTTACAACACTTTTAAAAATCTTGTTTAATTCTAATAAATTTCTATCGACGTCAACCTTTCAAAGTTAGCGTCTATACATAGAGAATAGTATTTGTTATGTGATCTCATGAGGTTTATACAAATAAAATAAGATTATAAATTTAATGAATCCTTTTGATATAGAAATAATAAAAACAGATTTTTTTTAAATACTATGAAACACGTGAGCGATTAAAACTTTCCTGTATCAACTGGGTTGCTCTGATACATTAGATGTTTTGTATTTCTAACTATTTAATGATTTTCAGCATCAGTAAAATAAAATAAAAATCTTTTGTTCATGAAGTGTCAGCAGTTCTGAGTTTTCGCGCATTTGCATAATACAAAACTGGGAGTGACTATTCAACATGAAGTTTTCTGTTGCATATTTCATACTAGTTGTACCGATGACGTCGTTCGCGTAGCATTAAAAGAGAGATATATGCATTAACCCGTTAATAGTCGCGCGTTGGTCTTTTCCCCGCCCGAAATTCGTTATCTTCCTGTAACTCATTTCCCGTTAAAGTTACGATAGCCAAATTCCGTGTAGCTGACCTTGAGTGTTCAAACTCTTGTGTAGTAAAATTGCACGTCATTCCTGCTATTTCTTAGCATTTTATCGCATTCTTAAGTTTCAATCGGTCTAAATGACCGCGTTGCGACCACTGACGTTAGTTGAATTTCCCCCCTCGTATCCATCCTTTCCCATTTCCGCGAAATCTGTGGGGAAGGTTTCTTCGAAGTACGGACTCTCTGTCTGTTGTTATTTCGTATTTCTTTCCTTCTGCTATTTTATTCGTTCAAAGAGTATTTTTTTTTAACTTTTAGAATGCGACTTAAAATTGTTTTATTATATTAGTTGTGTAGTTAGTTCGCACAAAAAAATGATGGATGGTCACTTACATTTTTTTTTTCATTGTCAAATATTGCGGGAATAAATTCTCAAATCGATAATTATTTAAATATGGAAAAAAAGGGAAATTCATCATCATTATTTGAAAGAACTTGCTTTCCATTTATTACCTGAACGTATAAATGAAAGAAAACAGACAATAACACTGCAAAACCATTAAAAAAAGAGAGAAGATAATTTTGTGGGAATCAGTAAAAAAAAAATTGCCGTATATCCAAAATCTGAAAAGTATCGTTTTTGTACAATAAAACAAATTCGAAAGATAAAACAATCTTCTCAGAAATGTAGTGTGTATATTCGCGAAGAACATACATATAATTTATTTGTACAATAGGAAAAATAATGAGAATTTTATAATGTAGGTTAGAAATTACGCAAATAAAAATCTCTTTTGGATAATTCAGTGAATGTTTATACTATGATTTAAAAAAAATATTTTAAGTATTTTTATAAAATTTATCTATTTTTAAATTTTCATACTGTAAGTAAAAACACATTTTTTTTAACAATGCCGCAGAAATTATTATTGAAATCCAATAGAGGCTTGGGGACAGTATCTAACAAATTTAAATTTGTTGTCCTTCATCAATTGTTCAAACTATTTTTCAGAATAATGTTTTCCAGAATATGAGAGACAATTCATTTAAATTAAATTATTTCTGCATATTTATAGTTTCGGAGAAAATTTTCTTATTGCTTTTATTAATTTAATGAACGTTATTATGAAACAATAAATTATAACATTAATACCTTATTATGAAATGTACAATTGAATATTCATTTTAGTTAAATAGTTTCTGTAAAATACATCCCTATTAAGCTGAACCTTTCAGTGATTCTATTAATTAAAATAATTTATCCATCTTAGGATTTAAATTTACAATTGCAGTTATTTTTAAATTAAATATATAATTTCAATAACTTATTTATTATTTACTTTATATGAGCGAAATTCGTATCGAGAGTTTTTATTCAAGGGCGCTGCTCCCATCCTGAAATAAGTAGAAAAACTACAAATCGTGCATTTTCATTTGAAAAATGGGTTTAATCACAAAATCTCGAGAGCCCCCCCCCCTCCTCTCCCCCCTCATACACACACAGACACCCCACAAAATAAATAAATAAATAAAACGTAGTTGCAACATTTACATTTATAATTTCGAAGTTAAGTATTTTTTACCTTTTTCTTTATTGTATATATATATATATATATATATATATATATATATATAATTATACATTTTTAATAATATTTGGTTTATGTGCTATTTGTGATTTCATAATTATTGGTCATTTTCCTTATTTTTCAATGGTATTATTGTACAGAAAGTTTATACATAAATATATATTGTCTTTAATTGTTTATGGCATCAAATTTGATGGTTTTTCATATGTTTTTAATGAATTAATCGTCCGTAACATGCTGGTGAATTAGTGGTATTGTATTTGATTTTCTGTTGCATGTCATGGGTTCCATTTTTATATTCAGTTTAATGTCAGTGTAATATATTGATGCTAAATTTATTAATTTTATTTTATTAAATGTGTATAGAGTGCCGGAGTATCAAAAAATCTACCTGACTGATTCTGTCCTTCCAAAAAAAAAATAAATAAATAAATAAATAAAAAATAAATAAAAATACCCCTATCATGAATTTAGATTCATATTAGTAAATGTTTTCCTACTAATTATTGATTCATAGTAACATCAGAAATTCAATCAAATCATTTATTATTTACTTTTAAGTATTTATGCAAAACGAAGAAAGAGTTATTAAAAACATTTATCTAGATGCCAACTGAATATATACTTAAGCGAAATAAATAATTGCTGTAAAAGGTTGTAAAATGAATAATTCATGTAATCTTTTAAAGTTCAGTCAATATTTTCACCCTACGTTATCCGTTTTCGATCATCTGATAACACCGGCAAGTTTCCCCTTAGTTTTCGGCCTGCTGGTAACGGCGGCAAATGGACAGAACGCGACTACTAACGTTCTAAAAATTGTCGCGACTACTCTCGGGTTAATCAATTAAAACATTTCACTTCCGATAGTTGAAAGTATATACAATACCCACTCTTTATCACATTTTATAAGGGGACAATACGGTACTTCTAATTTATAGCGGCCTTGACATAACTCAAGAACATTTTGCGCCAAATAATTTAAATAATTGCAAAAAGGAATGTGCAACCAATAGAAAAAAGGAGGTACAAGCAAAATCGTAAAAATCTACGAACTCTACGTTTATTTTTTTTTTTATCTTTATAATTTTTACCAATAAATAACATATTCTACAAATATTACAGAAATTTAACTGTAAATATTTTATAATATATAAGGTTTAAGTGAACGAAGTTAAAAATAATGCTTGGAACATTGTCTAAAATACATTAAATAAAAAAAAAGTAGTGAACAATGTTTTTCATAAAAATATTTCATGAAAATGACAGGAAAAACTGGAAAAAAGAATGCTATACATTTTCTTCTTATGGATGCCGTGAACATTTCAAGATAAACAGGGCTTGTGAGCGTGTGAAATTTTATTTCTTATGTGTTCCATTGAATTTGTGTAAAGCATATGCCCTTCTATAACTTGTCAAAAAGTAATCCAAAAAATAAATTTTCTTTCTACACTTTTCAAAATCTTGCTTCCTTATAGGAAATTTGTATCGACGTCAACTTCTCAAAATTAGCGTATATGCGTTAGGGTGGAGTGAAAAAAACGAAAGTTGGAATTTTGATTTCGGATAGCAGGCAAAAGTTGCCTTTTAGTACCTCTAATAAACGTGCAAAATTTCATGAATTTTGAAAAAAATTCCTTCAGGGCTCAACCAGGACCTTTATATTTTCCTTGTTTCGTACAGTAGGATCTTACCATAAATTGTACATTTACAGTGTTTTTTGGTACTCTCGTTTATCATTTTAAATTTTAAAATGTTTAGTGTAACTTCCTTTTTAATTTTTAAACTTTAAGTCTTTATTTTAAAATATTTCAAACGTGTTATTGAGTTTTACAAATTGTTTATTCTCATTTTTAAAGTCATTGTAACAGAAAACAATTCATGACATATAATGTACAGATGCAAAGTACGCAGGGAACGAATGAAAACTAGACAATGTTCTAAAAAAGGTGATCTGAAGCCTTTAGAAGCAGGATTCGAAAGCATACATGTATTTTTTTTTTTTTTACTTTTACTGCCCGAGAGAGACTGCTCAGACTAGGAAGTGAGTCTGTAGAGCATAGATTGTCCCTCCTGGTCCCCTTTATTGAGGTCTTAGAAAAAAAAAGTTACAAATTTCACCCGATGCTGAGCCCGCCAATACGCGCGACAGAGGGCGTAGTGGTATATATAAGATATAAATAAATGTTACATTTGCAAAATTTGTGAAACAAACATAAGGACATTAAATAATGCAGTGTTATACAAAGTTAGACAATATTATACAAGTTGCTGCGACCCGACATTGGGTACTGAATAAGGGCGAATCCAAGTCCCTGTCTCAGTGATGGAGTAAAACTGAAAGTTTACATAAGAAGTTGAAGATGTTTTTAATAGATGCTTTGCTTTGAGAGCAAAATCGGGCGCGATAAAATATTTGCTGCTCAACCAACTGGAAGAACAAGAGGACGGCGGATATGCCAGCGAGCTGTTAAAGGACAATTATAGAAAAAATGAGAGGCAACAACATCATCACCGCACTCACATAGAGGAGAAAGGGCTCTTTTGAACTAGAAGAGGTATGCTCCAAAAGGACCATGACCGGTAAGGAAAGCTGTAGTGGATGGAGTGAGCAGCAGAAGATCCAAAGATACCACTGGGACAAGATCATAGGTATATCTACCCTTATCTGAGTAGTCCCAGTAATCCTGCCATTGTTTCATAAAATGAGCGCGAAGATGTCTTTTGATGTGTGAGTGTGGTACTGGAAGTGAAAAATCAACTGATGGTCTAGCAGTTGCCTCCTTTGCCAACATATCTGCCGTTTTATTTCCTAGGTACACTTATGGGCTGAAACGTTGCTTAAATAGGTTTTCCAGAGAAGATTTTTGAGAAGTGATTTAATCTCAATAACCTGGGGATTTGTTGAGCCAAACGAACAAATAGCCTGCAGGCTTGAAAGACTATCGCTAAAAATTGGAATTAAAAAATTTTGGTTTTGCTGAAAAGTATACATGTTGATGAAAGAAAAGATAAAACACTACGTACATCAAGAAAATTGGAGATAGATTACATCGAAAAAGTATAAGTGAACAACTTGTATCGCTGATTCAAGAACAAAATTCACTGTATCTGGGATACATTACACCATCTTCTGGGTCAGAAAAGCTTATTGCAGAAAGCAATTTAAAATATTGCACTGAAAGTAACTTTAACCTTGACAAACTTATGGCCATATGTTGCGACGGAACAAATGTAAACACTGGGAGAACGAATGGTACAATTAGATTTTTTTGAAATAAATATTAGTTGTTCCTTGTAGTGGCTAACACACCAGCTTATGCTATCTCTGATTCTTTTGATGTAGTGTTTTATCTTTTCTTTCATCAAAATATATGCCTTCGATTCCTGCTTCTAAAGCTTTCAAATCACCTTAGATAAAACTTTCATTTTAGCACATTCTCTAGTTCACTTTCGTTCTCTGCGTATTTTGCGTCTGTCAATTATATGTGATGAATTGTTTTTTGTTACAATGCCAACATCTTGCAGAATTTCAGAATTTATTGCTGCCACGCATCTATCATAAACTCCATACTGATCTGAGACCCTTGAAACCGTAGGCAGATGTGTTCTCATTTGTCTTTGTGACTCTTCCTTAGAAGTAGATATTTGTGATACGGACATTAATTCTTCACACCCTGATGAAGTGCTACTACTTCTTTCTTCATCAACAGTGTCACGATACATAACAACCATACTGTCCTGATTAGCTGCAGACTTTAAAACTTCTTTCTATCCCTCAACGAGTCTATTGTTTTTATGTCGTCTTTTTGTTTCAATTTACTTGTCTTGGCTTTACCGAGCGTGCCAATAACCTTCTTGTTCTTTTAGAGACCCCTTCTTTGATTTTTCGCAGGCACACTTAGGAATTGGTTTGCATTTGCACGCCGAAATGTCTAGAAGTTTACTTACAGCTTCAGCTTTGTAAAACTGAACCTTCTACATGTAATTATCATTTTTTTTGGATTATGGGTTTCAGAAAAAATGTTGTTTAGTATTTGATCAATAGGCCTCTGGGAAATTACAAGAGTTGATGTTTTTGTCTAAAATTCTTCGATCTTTTCTCGGAGGATTTTAATTACCTCTGACTTTGGGGGATCTTCACCATTCCTGCTGTGTTTTAATTATTGTCTTGTATGTAAGTAATATAGTATAACGTCTGCTATTGTTTTCAAAACAACTTCATTTATTTTTGAAGGAGCACCAAATGTAGGACATTGCACTGCATTTCTAGTAATGATAAACTTCGATTTGCCTCCACACGCACTCATTTTGACTCTAAAAATGAGAATAAATAATTTGTAAAACTCCCTAAAACGTATCAAATATTTTAAAATAAAGACATAAAGTTTAAAAATGATAAAGTAAGTTACACTAAACATTTTAAATTTAAAAATTATAAACGAGATTACCAAAAAACACTGTAAGCGTACAATTTATGGTAAGAACGTATTGTGTGAAATAATGAAAATATAAAGGTCCTGGTAGATCCCTGAAGGACTTTTTTAAAATTCATGAAATTTGACACGTTTGTTAGAAGTACTAAAAGGCAACTTTTAGCTGCTATCCCAAATCAAAATTCCAACTTTCTTTTTTTTTTCACTCCACCCTAATTTACATAGAGAATAGTTTGTGTTATGTAACCTCATGAGAGTTATATCAATAAAATAAGATTATAAAATAAATGAATAATTTTGATATAGAAAGAATAAAAACAGATATTTTTAAATACTATGAAACACGTCAGCGATTAAAACTTTGTTGCATCAATTGGGTTGCTCTGATATATAAGATGTTTTGCATTTCTAACTCTTTAATGATTTTCGACATCAGTAAAATAAAATAAAAATCTTTTTTTTTTTTCACGATATGTCAGCAATTCTGGGTTTTCATGCCTTTGTATAATACAAAACTGGAAGTGAATATTCGACATGAAGTTTTCTGTTTCATATTTAATACTAGCTGTACCGATGACGTCGGTCGCGTAACATTAAAAGAAAGATAAATGCATTAATTAATCAAAACATTTCACTTCCAATAATTAAAATTATATACAATACCCACTATTTATCGCATTTTATAGGGGACATTACTGTACATCTTATTTATAGGGGCCTTGACATAACTCAGTCAAAAAAAACATCAAGAACATCTTGTGCCAAAAAATTTAAATAATCGCAAAAATTAATGTACAACCAATGAAAAAAAGGAGGGAGAGGCAAAATCGTAAAATTCTACCCTTACTACGATTATTTTCATTATCTTTATAATTTTAACAATAAATAATATATTCGATAAACTTTACTGAAATTTAACTGTAAATATCTTATAATATATAAGGTTTCAGTGAACGAAGTTCAAAAATAATTCTTGGAATGTTGTCTAAAATACATCAAATAAAAAAAAAAATATTTATGTTTTTTATAAAAATATTTCATGAAAATGACACGAAAAACTGGAAAAAGAAAGCTATACATTGTTTTTCTTATCAATGGCTTGAAAGTTTTAAGTTAACACTTAACCGGAAACATGCCGTCTGTGAGATGGTTGCGTCTACATATCTACCCTTTACACAAAAATGAACGCATCTCCAATCTTATCACACAATCTAATCCTTACGCTACTGGTCCTCTGCCTCCCCCACCCATTTGCAATGCGTGCGCATTTTTAGTTATTGAGAGAAAAATTATTTTATTTTCAACGCAGTTTGTGAGACGGCATGTTTCCGTTTTTGTAATTTTTTGCTCTGGGGTATTAATATGGAGGAGCCGTCAAAGCGGGTACGCTGCAATGATAAAAAAGACTGAAGAAACTTTTTTGAGATTGTTTGATGAAGTAGTAAGTGACATAAGCGATGTTGAAAGTATTTCAGATGATGAATATATAAATTCAGAACACGAAAGTGACTCAACATCGTCAAAAATGCATATAAAATGCAGATATTTAGAACATGCTGCAATATTTACTATTAAATGTTTTGTTAATTTTACTGCTTAATATTTTTTTTCTAATTCGTATAGTACCGAAATATTTAAAACTATCAGCATTTATTTAATTATTATGACGAAAAATTTATATTTTGAACAATAATGTGTAATTTAAAAATATTTTCTGTCGGCGACATTCAAAACTTATTTTTATGCTGCCATATTAAAAAATTGGTCCTGTTAATGCATTACTATTAAATACAAAGTGTTTAAGTTCACTATTTGGTAAATATTAAGAGTTATTTTCCTTTTAATATATTATAATTTTTTTTTTATTTAGCAGTCTGACAGACGGTACGTTTACGTTTATGCAGGGGATTTTAATGTTTTCGGTTAAGGGTTAAACAGGGTGTATGAACGTGTCAGTTTTTATTTCTTATTTCTTCCATGGAATTTGTGTAAAGCTTATATTCTTCTTTAGCCTCTCAAAAAGTAATACAAAAAATAAATTTACTTTCTACACTCTTCAAAATCTTGTTTACTTATAGTAAATTTCTATCAACGTCAACTTCTCAAAGTTAGCGTGTGTACATAGATAAAAGTTTTTGTTATGTGTAAGTTCATGAGTGTTATACCAATAAAATAAGATTATAACTTAAATGAATCATTTTGATATAAGTATAAAAATAGAGTTTTAAAAAATACTGTGAAACATATAGAGTATTCATTACATCAGTCGTGTTGCTCTGATGTATGTTTTGAATTGATAACACTTTAATGAATTTTAGCATGAGTAATATGAGAAAAAAATATTCCGTTCAGAATATGACAGAAGTTGATAGTATTCGTGCATTTGATATATATGAAACTGAAAGTTACTAATAAACATGAATTTTTTGTTTTATATTTTATACAAGCTGTTGCACGTGAAGTCGTTCTCTTAGCAATCCAAGAAAGATAAATGCATTTATTAAAGAAAACGTTTCACTTCCGATAATTAAGAACATATTTAACTAGTGTAAACGCCCCTCCTATGACGGTGGGTAGAAATCGTGGTTTTCACTTAAAATTTGAGACAATTGATAAAAGTATATATTATTATTCCGTAATCGAGCTATTTGGTTTAAAAATCTTAAAACAATATATTAATTGAAACCTTAAATATTGTTATTATTTTTATAGTTATTATCAATAATAATATATTTATTAAATGTTACTGAAATTCAACTCTTAATATATTATGAAACTAACACAAGACTTCAGTAAACCAAGTTCAAAAATAATTCTTGTAACATTGTCTAAAATGCATTAAATAATAAAAATAGTGAATAATGTTTCTCATAAACATATTTCTTGAAAGTGACATAAAAACTAGAAAAAGAATGCTATACATTTTCTTCTTATCAATGGCGTGAACGTTTTAAATTAAACAGGACCTGTGAGCGTGTCAATTTTTATTTCTTATCTCTTCCATAGAATTTGTGTAAGTTATATATTCTTCTATAACCTGTCAAAAAGTAATCCAAAAAATTAATTTACTTTCCACAGTTTTCAAAATCTTGTTTACTTATCGTAAATTTCTATCGACGTTAACTTCTCAAAGTTCGCGTGTATACATGAAGAATAGTTTTTGTTATGTAATCTCATGAGTGTTATACCAATAAAATAAGATTATAAATTAAATGATTCATTTTGATATAGTAAGAATAAAAATACATTTTAAAAAAATTCTGTTTAACATGTTAAGGATTATAATTTTCTTGCATCGATTGTGTTACTGTGATATGTCAGATGATGTACATTCACGCTCTTTAATGATTTTCAGCATGATAAAAATGAAAAAAAAAACTAATTTGTTCAAGATATGTAGGAAGTTATTAATTTTCGTGCGTTTGGATAATATGAAACTGGAAGTCACTATTCAATATGAAGTTTTGACTTTTATATTTTATACTAGCGCTGTACCAATAACGTAATTCGCGTAGCATGAAAAGAAAGGTAAATGTATTATTTAAGGAAAACATTTCACTTCCGATAAATAAAATCATATACAATACCCACTCCTTATAACATTTTATAGGAGACAATAAGATACTTCTTATTTTTAGAGACCTTGACATGACTCAGTCAAAATGCATTGTGTGCCAAATAATTTAAATAATGCGAAAATGAGCGTGCAACCAATGAAAAAAGGAGGGTCAAGCAAAATCGTTAAAATCGAGACTCTCTACGTAAAAAAAAGAATTAATGTTATGAGAATTCTGCTATAAAACCGTAGTCTGGACGGTATTTTTTATATGTATTTTTGTATGTTTGTATATGTATGCACTGCATCCTATACCCAAACTTTATAATAAGACTTTACCCAAATCCATTATAAAAAAAAATTATTTAAAAAAATGACAACATATTTTCGCTCTTTTAAAACTAAAATAATTGTGAAATTAAAATCCGGTTGCAAAACCACGATTTACAAAGTGTTTCCATTATACTTGGAGATTCCTATAGTTTTCAGATGAAAAAATATATTACTCTGACGCAATCATATTAAATCTTTATTTTTTATGACCAAAAATGCAATTTGTTTTTAAAAAAATAAAGTAATTTTTATTCATATTTTCTGAACTGAATGGCTTTACGAAATAACACTCGTCAAAAATCGTTTTTATTTCACGCTGTCGAAATAATTTTTTACATTTAGAGAATGAAAAGCTATTTTTCTCTAATCGTGATGTCAGATTTGACATGGATAATTATGCAATGCAAATTATTGAAATTTACTACCCTTTCTATTCTTTTTAACACTTTGTAAAAACTTATTTCTATTTTAAATTAAAAAATAAATCTTCATGTTAACCAAGTGCAAACATAAACAGCCAAGTATTGATAACAATTTTCTATAATTAGAATTGGTACCATAACTTAACACCATTTAATTTCCACATCAAAGCATATCCGTTTTATTTTCTATAGATGGCGTGATTTTCGCCTTCTCACTGTACTTACGCATACTCTGCAACTTATTTTAAAGTAAAATTTCTAAACTGATAATGGTTATTTTTTAGCATTCACCGTGGCTTTAAAAAAATCTTCGAAAAAGGTCAGACCACAATGAAGTCAAATAAGCACACGAAATTTTATTGAATTTCATTAATTTTCGAAAATTTCATCCATTTATTTAAAACTATGCACAATCATTTGTTTTGAAAAACTATCGTGATAATTTATTTTTTCAGATTTGTACATATACGAAACACTTTTATTTCATTACATTTACCGAAAATTATTTTATTTTTTTTAATAATATATGTATATATATATATATATATATATATATATATATATATATATTGAAAATTTCATTTATTTATTTCAAATCTATAATCGAAGTTTATATATATGATTTTTCAATCAACTACCGTTTATATCTATTCCTGCCCCACATCAAACAAAAATTAATAAATCTATTTTAAATACATTGTTTGTAGTTTTTATGTAACAGAAAACTTGCTAGAGCATCAATTTATCCTGCAGCAGTGCTAAATTTTGAAACACTTGTTAATTTATTATTTATACTCGCATAGGAAACGTTCTGGAACGATAACCTAAGGAATGTATATATTTAAATGTTACGCTGGTGTGAAAAAATTAAGGATGTACACTGTGAAAAAAAAATCTGAAAATTTATTAAAGTTTTTCTAGGAAACTGGGATTCCTAGACCTTTTTATGTAACTGCAACAACAAAAATTCCCGTAACAGATACACTTTTGCACCGAAAATCAAAAAAATCTATAAGGTTAATAAGAATATTTTAGGAAACTGGGATGCCTAGAACTTTTCATGTAACTTCAACCAGGGTTACAGATAAAATTTTAGTAAGATTACACTAATTTCAGCAGATTGATTTATGAAGCTACAGATTTCTGTAGCTTTATAAAAACTAGTTTTGTAGAATTACAGCTTTTTTGTACAGTTACAGGGGAATGTTTAGTAAAGATGAAACTTTATGTCTGTACACTGTAAAAAAAAAAAGTACTTCTACAGATGTGAAGATTCATGCTGACTAAACTTTCATCACTAACTGTACAAAAAAAAAAAAAAAAAAAAAAAAAAGCTGTAAATCTACAAAACTAGTTTTTGTAAAGATACAGAAATTTGTAACTTTACAAATGAATCTGCTAAAATTACAGTAATCTTACTAAAATTTTATCTGTAACCCTGGTTGCAGTTAAATGAAAAGTTCTAGGCATTCCAGTTTCCTAAAAAAATATAAGTAACCTTACAAATATTTTGATTTTCGGCTCAAAAGTGTGTATGTTACATGATTTTTTGTTGTTGCCGTTACATAAAATGTTTTAGGTATCCAAGTTTCCGAGAAAAACTTTAGTAACTTTACAGATATTTTTTTTTTTACAGTGCATCAGAAAAATTATTATAAAAGCCAAACAAGGCAAAAAAAAAAAAAAAAAAAAAAAACGGATTATTTACATGATTTTATCACTTGTCTCATATATTCACATCTTGGAGATGTCATGATTTAATTTCGGCCAATGTGGAAGACACGGCACGACGATATATTCGAAAAACCATTTCGTCCTTAATTTTTCCACACCAGTGTATATTTATTTCTTAATGAAGGGTAGTAAGTAACCTTAAGTAACTAAAGTGTATCATTAAGTAACACTTCCCTTATTTATCTAGTTAGCATACCAAATAATATTATCACTTAATTATTTATATAGTGTCAGAATACCAAAAACCTCGAAACCCATCTTTGATGGAAAGATTTATAGATTGAATTTATTAATTATTAATTAATAATCGTATATAGAAAACGGCTATAAATAATTTTATTTACTATACTATGTTTTCTTTTAAGTTCAGGTAATACCTTATGGAGATATCATGTCTGCTATTTTTCATGATAGTGTTTACTTCATCAGTCTTATTACTAGATAAGCTAATTACTTCATCGACAATTACAATACTGCCATATTAGGTTTACCTAAAATGTAGTTTAAAAACAATATTATAAAACCTATATAACGATCTTTTACGGGACGAAAAGAAAGAAAGGGAGATTTTGACACCTGAAGGAATATATGAATCCCCCCCCCCCCCTATTGTTATTACCGATAACTGAGGGTAATATAGTCAGTATACTAATATGGCCACTTCGCAGTTTTAGCGTTACCTTCATCATTTACCAAAAAGTGTTTTCAATATCTTTTTAAAAAAGCTAAAAAGAAAGTACAATTATATGCTGAGCCAGATTTGTTGAATTACTTTTCATGCGGACAGGTGATATTTATTCACTTGGGTTTCAGTACCTTCAATGTTGTTTTGATTTTATGTTTACCTTGTTTTCCGTTAATTACGGAATTGGAAACAAGAAATGAACTTTAGAGTGTCTTAGATTTTTCTATATATCTTCATTGATCTGTGATTTTTTTTTTCCGTATTATTTATGGTTCGTTCACAAATCACATATTTTTCGGTACTTGATTTCCACTACGAAAAAAGCAAGAGAAAACCTTTTATTACTTTTTTAATTAAGTTATAACTTAAGTTTTTTGACAGCGATTCATGAGCGAGGACATGAGCGAAAATTCGGTTAAAATATGTCACCTTCACATACAGGAACTAAATTAATTTAAATAAATATGTGTAACAAAAATTTTAGAATTTTTATTACAATAATTTAATTTTATTAAAGGCACTAAATTTTTATTAGTTCAAGCTACAATCTACACGGAACATCAATACATTAAATATTGAACAACACAGATTGCAAATTTGATTAATCCAAATTTATCCTGAGGTGCGTCATTCTTCCCTATGTACAAATAACATCTAATTAATTAGGTTTCGAGATCAGCAAAAATCTGGAGATATTCCAAAACAAATTGCTAAATAAAACTTCTATGTCAGCACTTCTTTTTCTTAATTAGTACTTAATAAATCTCAGATTATTATAAATATTATTTAATTCAATGATGAAATATCTTTTCACATATTTTTTTTTTTTTTTTTTTTTTTTTTTTGGTATGTGGTATTAATCATATATTTTGTTAATGGAAAATTAAATTAATCTTTTACCATCTAAAAAATATATTATTTTTGTAAATCGTGTATCACGCTTGTTCTTTTTCTAATTTTAGTCCTTAAATATATTCTAATCAATTCCTTTACTTTTTTAATTACTACATACTCGTTTTAAATTTAAATTGCTAATACATTGATGCTTTCATTTAAACCTGTTTAGGATTGATGAATGTTGAAATTTTTTCTAAAATAACTTTAAAACCACACATCATTTTTCGAATGAATATTCTAAGTAGGTGATTAGAATAACTTCGATTAACTTAATATGTCATTAGAAAAGACTGCGTTTAAGCAGTGCACAGCATTAGTTTCAAAGTCAGGATAACTATACATAAGGAAGCTCTGGGAATGATTTAGAGAACTCTTATCCATAGAAATTATTCATTGTATTTTAAATGGATCTGCTAAAATTTTCTGCAATGTTATGAATATATTTTAAAATGTCAAACAACATTATTATGTTAAAAAAACATTATTATGTATTTAAAAGATTATTTTAGAATTAAAAATTAAAAGTTTCAACAAGAAATAATATTTAATATATTTAAATATTTTAAAAAATGGTGTTTTATTATATTACTGGCAGGTATATTTTCGCTCTCTGCTTAAAATATACATTTTACATACAAACAGTAAATTTATCTGGATTAATAAATTCATCTGAATCATTAATTCTGAATCATTTGGAAATAATTTAAAAAAACGTAAAATAAAATCGAAATAAATTAATCGCTGCATAAAAATTAAATAAACTTCATTAATAAGATTCGTTACATATTTTCTGTGAGTTGGGTACCAAATTTATTTTCTAAAATAATAACGAAAAGAAGGAATGTTACCTACGGTGCGCAATAACATAATTCAGGGTCTATTTGTAGATAAATTTTTGTTAAATATCAATAAGATACAGCGTCAGCAAGCAAATAAAGCCGTTTGTAACTTTCAAAGTGCAGAGGAGAAAAAAAATTAAAAAGACATAGGCGATTTAATGATTTCAGATTTTTTTAAACAGTAAATATTAATATTTTTTAATAAATAGATACTGTTACAGGCAGGAAATTAACCTGAATAAGTGACAATATTTTGTATTTCCTTTGGGGAAACTCATATGGTGGTTTAAAACTGCAAAATAAACTGAAAACACGAAAATGAATGCCAAATCCACATCAGGAAAAAATAATTTGAAATTGTAAATTAATATTAATATTTTTTTAAGAAAAGAACTATCATTATAATCGACAACCGACGTCAAAACATAAGTATTTTTCTTATTTTTTTTTTTTCACTGTACAGTGGAAAATGTGATTATTATTTCAAGATGCAGAATAAACGGACAGGTTTTCTTGAAAAATCTGAGAAATTCCCGGACATGTACTAAAGCGATCGCTGGCATAATGCAAGCACGTTCATTACCGTTGAGTCAATTATTTTGATGTTTATATGATTTGTTACTGTTATCAGGAATAAGCGATCAATTGAAATAATATTAACAAATAACGATATCATATAAATAAATCTGAAAAACTTTGGATTTCATTACAGATTTTTATATGTAACACACTAACATACGATAATTACAATAAAGCACACAAACAGTGTAATTCAATATGATATTTGCTTCCTCATAAAGATATTTATTTTTGCATTAAAACTACCGTATTTACTCCGTATTTTAAGTACTTTTTCACGTTTCGGTTGTGTCAGAAATTCGGTGGGCATAAATAAGCGGATTTTTAAAAATATATTTATTAACGTTAAATGTCCGGGGAAATGATACAAATATTCCTGTTACAAAAGGGATTACAAATATTCAATGGAACTACTCTGCTATAAATTTGGGTGCGTGAGGAATATATCAGCAGTAAAGTTTAACCTTTTCAGGAGCAAGAAAAGTCTGTTCGTAAAAAAAAAAAGATGAAGTGATTGACTGACACCCTAATTTACAAACGAATTACTCTTTTGTAACTCGTTTTTCTAAACTTTCATTATGAAAGCAAATTTCTGTTAAAATATTTTTGGTTCTGTTTGTCAATTTGCAATTAAAATTAAGTGGTCACGCCGCGCTACAAACGGCAAATGAAAGGGTTAAATTATAAAAAGAAGAGCTGTGATACAAATTTCCACGGAGTAGTCAGAAAAAAAAAAAAAAAACCACACACACATTTTGATATCCTTTGTAAAAAATTATTTTTGTAAAGATTCATTTTATATTTTATTGAGATCAGATCTTTTCATTGATATAGATTGGAATCAAAAATGAAAAATACGCTTGGAAAAAAGTATGAAATGATGTTTTGTGTAAAAATGTATCAGTTTATCTCCGGCAGTAATAATAAGTTATACAATGAAATATTTTATCTGGAGACATGTATAGGTGTATATTGAAATTTATAAATTGAATTTATTAAAATGAGCCTTAATGATTTTACATGGTATATATGCGGCTATTTATTGTTGTTTATAGATTACGATTAAGGATTTCAATAACGATGATAATAAAAGATTCCGTGAGTTAACAAGCGTAAACTGCTTTGCTTTCCGGTTTGCATCTATCTACGATTTTGATAACTGGTTATGTAGTAAGTGTAACAAAAACTTCTAACCGTTTTCATTACATGATCTTATCCGAAGTATTCCAGAAACTTTCAGAGTCCACCAGAAATTTCAGAACTACCAGAACTTTCCAGAAACTTCTACGGCGGAAACTTCTACGAACAGTCAATTTCTACGGCGGATATAGTTGCGGATTTCACCAAAAATATATATATTTTAAATTCTTCCTGTATTTATATTATACTAAAGAGGCCCACAATGAAACATAATTTTTTTTTCTTTGTCAACCGAGATGTTTTGTTTTTTGAATTGTACAGCTGGAATCAAAGACGATCTGTTTCTTTTGAGACACGGGCTTCTGAAAACGGGATTTATTTTATGATACAAATTTTAAAACATTTCACAGTTGAAAAAAATTATGAATATTTATACCGCATATAAAGAAATTAGGTATCTGCATGACATCTTCATAGGTAATTAGTTGGTAAAGAGAAAAACTGTTAAAGTAATGTTTTCAGCAGCTCAACTCGACCGACCGTATAGCCTTACTTTGAAGAAAAGTAATGGCAAGGGTGTTCATTTGTGATCTTTAATAGTGCAAGTATGTTAGCACAAAAATTTGTGCTAGATCACCTATTTTCAGTAAGTACTGTTTCTTGTATCATGAGCAACAATATATCGAATTTGGCGATTTGGTTGTTTTTAAATAACTTTAAAGAATGATATCTGGTGAACCAACTATACAACTTCTGCAGATGTCCGTCTTAGACCTATATGTATCTCTTGTAGTAATATCAAAATCGAAAGAGGTTTAGCAAGAGCCTCTACGTTAGTTGACATGGAATTTTCCTATTGTAAATGTACACTAAAATACTCCTATATAACATAATTTTGTTCTTATATAACTTTTGTTTGATGGGTTATGTAGCTCAAAAAAAATAAAATATATTTGTGTATTTTATAAAGTTATGAAAATGTGTTTGTACTCTAAAATATTTTATGAGAAAAATACAATCTGTCATAGAACAAATAATCTGGTAGGAAAGCCTAATGTGATTTATGTTAAAAATACAATTTTGAAAGCAATGCGGAAAACAAATAATTTTTTAAAAAATATTATTACTAGATGCATTTCATTTATTTGAAAGTTATACCTTAAAAAAACACACATACATCACTAAAAGCTCAGTTTTCTCTTGGTGAATTTCTGTTTAATCACAAGAAAATATATTAATAAATAAAACGAAAATGTATATGCCTAATGAAAAAAATAAAACAAGCATAGAAGTCTTTTATTCTCGAGTGACATAACAAGAAAAAAATAACAATTTTTAGAAAGAGTACATTTTTAACACCTATAAATATGTAAAACATGTTAACCGTGAAAGCTAACTTAACATAGACGAAATAAAGAAGAAACTTTCACATGCTTTTTTCCTTTAATTATAAGATTTATTAAAGAAAAGGAAAGTTACTTATTCGGAAACATTTACAGAAATCTCGAAAAAAGTGATACTTTTTCTTTTCCTATCTAACAAAACATTTTTCCAACAAAGCCGCAGAGACTTCCAGAGTCCCGTTTCATTCGCTGCTACATTGACTCGGTGATTAATTAAGATTCTGCAACCTGTTATAGACGATTAATTACGTTAAGAGTGCCAATAAGATTACGCAAGTTCTTCTGGATGTTTTTACTTTGTAAGTGAATCTTTTATAACTCAGTTTCTTTGCGAGATAATGAAGCTTCCGTTCATTTCTAACTTCTAAAGAGAAAATCAGTAGCTTATGTGTATCAGAATAGAGATCAAACAGATGTAAAGAATTATTTTATATAATTGCATTAATTGATTTTAGTTGTAAAGATTTTGGCAGTTTTTATGTCTACCTAATTTTAAATTTATTAATGTTTGTGCAGGATAACAATTTATATGTTGAATAGTAAATGAATGTATTTTTTGTGTTTTTAAGTTAATATATTTCTTGAGATGTAGGAAAAAGTTAAGTATAGATTTAGTAAATGTAACATATTTTTGTTGACTTATGTTATATTTAGTACAGTTTTATTTTTCAAACTCTTATGAGACTATTTTAATTATATATTTATTTATTTTTATGGGTAAAAATAAATAAAAATTTTGAAAGTAGGGATGACAATTTCGCTTCACATTTATTCAAAAATTTCAAGTTCACATCAGAAAGAAATAATAGTATTTTATGCTTTATTTAATGAGAAAAATGTAGTGTTTACATAACATAAAAAAAAAATTCTCCCGACATTTCCGGTGTGAAATTGGAATTTTCAAGTAAAAATGGAGATCAATCTGCAACCGTGTTTAAAAGTTTTCATTTATATCTACTTTTAACTTCAACAATGAAATAATGGTGCCTTAAATGTCTCATATTAATGATTAGATAATAAAGAAGAAGAACGTTTTTCTTCAAATCAGGCTCATAAATACATTTATACTTTTGGAAGAAATTAATTATCAGCTTCCTTCTTCAGGTAGCAGAGTGTAGTTACCCTAAAGGAATATAAAATGTCTACTTCCATAGCTTTAGTACTGACACGGATATTAAGTTTCTATATCTTGATGTACACTGTTATGTATATGTCAATAACATTTCTTATATTATCCCGAATGATTTTACCTATAAAGTGAATCTTAATAACTTGGTTTATTTTCAAGATATAAAAGCTTCCTGTCAGCTGAAACTTCGAAAGCAAAAATGAATAACTCATCTAAATCGACATCAAACAGTTGTAAAGAATTAATTTAGATATATGTACTCATTGTTTGTGACTGAAATGATTTTGTTGTTCTTTGTTTTGATTTAACTCAGAATTTTCCACATTTTATGAGATTATATGAGATTAAACTATTTTATAAGTTTGAATGCATGTAAATTAATCCTTTTCTACTGTATGTGTAAAAGATTTGATTTATATTATTATGTGGAATGTACACGTGGACTTAGGTTTATAGTTAGTACAATTGTTTATTAGTACAATTTAATTAGTACATTGCACAAAAAAAAACAAAAAAACAAAAATAAAACGGATATATTACTAGCACTCTAAACGCCAGTACTATTTCCGTTTTTTAGCGAAATTTTACCCATAAATTACAGAAATTTTCTGTTTTTCTGAATAAAAATGGAACTTTTTCTGTAATTTATGGGTAAAAATTCCCTAAAAAACGGTAATACTACTGGCGTCTAGATTGCCAGTAGTATTTCCGTTTTTTTTTTTTTTTTTTTACAGTGCTGTCTTCTTCTGGTGTATAGCAGAAGTGATTGGTTACCATAGTAGGAGAGCTGTTGAACATCTTAGGGTAGCTATCTGAGGCACTATGAAAATTTTTGTAACACTTGTCTGAATCCAAATGTCTGAATCTGAATCTGAATGTCTGAATCAATGTCTGAATCCAAAACTGAATGTCGGGTTGAAGGATGGTGGAACTTAGCCCACCCGTGAAGGTTTAAATTTCCAAAATTTTCGTTGAAAAAATATCCTTGAGGCATTTTGAAATTTTAATACCTTCAAAATTAGTATTTAATGAAATAAAAAACATAAAAGCCAGACACTATAGGCGGCCCAAACACTGTGCCAGACACGTGTCAAGTGCCATTTTTGACTACCCAAAAAAGGTATTTGAGGCACGCTGAGATTGAGACAGAATAATATTTATGCTTAGAGAAAAATATTTTGAAAATGACAGACACTTTAGTTAGCACAAATCTGTGCCAGACACGTGTCAAGTGCCATTTTTTGACTACCCAAAAAAGGTATTTGAGGCACGCTGAGATTGAGATAGAAAAATATTTATGCTTAGAAAAAAATATTTTGAAAATGACAGACACTTTAGTTGACCCAAATCTGTGCCAGACACGTGTCAAGTGACATTTTTTGGCTGCCCAAAAAAGGTTTTTGAGGCACGCTGAGATTGAGACAGAAAAATATTTATGCTTAGCACTAGAACGGCGGGAGGGGTCATTTTGACACCTGAGTACTTTCGCCCGTTGATTACTTTTGTTTGCTTGGGCGAAATCATTTGAAACTTTTTGACTTTTCCTAAATAGATAACATATATTTCTAAAAAAAAATTCAGCTTTCTAGATTTGTTAGTTTTTGAAATATTGACTTGTATTCCTAGAACGGCGGACGGGGGTCATTTTGACCCTTTTAGTAAAATACTCTTTGTACTCGAAGCTGCTTTTGTTGCTATACTATATGTTCGAGGAGCAATAAAAAAACATGGTTTAGATTTTTATTCATTGTCGTCCAAGGCATGAGGAATACTATTTTGCAAAGAAACTATCTCAAGAGATAGATTCAAAGAAAGAAAAAGATTTTTTAGGCTTGACAACGAGATTTAGCAGACTACAGACTGATAAATTTGCTCTTGCATTTAAAATGTGGAATAAATTTATTGGAAATTGCAAAACATGCTACCGACCAGGACAAAATATTACAGTTGATGAACAATTGTTCCCATCTCGGGATAGATATAAATTTACGCAATATATGTGAAATAAATCGGATAAATTTGGAATAAAATTTTGGTGATCTGTTGACGTTGATACTAAATACCTCTTGAATGAATTTATTTATCTAGAAAAAGATGAAATAGCCAATCCTTAATTACGTTTATCGGAAAATGTTGTCATGAAATTAACAGACCGCATCTAAACGAAGGGAGGAATATTACGACAGATAGCTATTTTACTAGCATCAAATTAGCAGAAATGTTAAAAGCTTCAAATACAACTTTGGTTGCACAATGAAAAAGAACAGAAGAGAAATTTATATATCATTGAAAAATATGCGCAGTACTCTTTATTCATCGAAGATAGTGGAATGTGATAATATGACACTTACCACCTATCAAGACAAAAGAAAAAAAAAAGTGTTTTTCTACTGAGCTCATTACATTCTACTATAAAAACTGAAGACGGTCTCAAGAAGTTGCCCGATTCAATAAAATATTACAACGCAACGAAGTATGGTGTGGATATCCATGATCAGATGTGCCGAAAATACTCCATGAAATCGGCTTCTAGACGATGGCCTGTACATATTTTTTTCAATATTTTGGATCATGCAGCTTTAAACACCTGGATAATTTATAAAAGTGTAACAGGCAAGCCTATCAGTAGAAGAGATTTTCTATTAAATTTAGGGGATGTGTACAGAATGGATCTTATGGTTTCAAAACTCCCAAAGATCTTTTCTGAGTCTTCAGAAAAAAAAAAAAAAAAAACATGAAAATAAAATAGATATGAAGAGAAAAAATGTCAAGTACAGACATGCAATGGAAAGAAATCTCAAGAATTTTGAGCACCATGTTTCAAAGTTGTGTGCAGAAAATGTACTGGAAAAATTGCTATTTTTTTGTTACAACTGAATTAATTCCTAATACATGTACACAATTTGGAGTATTATAAGCATTAAATAAAATTGAAACAGTTTGCTTAACATATTAACCATTCAGCTACACTTATAATGAAATAACGGAAACAACAGAACAAATTTCTCATTTATGGATTTAGAGAGAACTTCATTCGGCTAATAAGTTAGATAAAAAAATATATGTATATATATATTATTTTATAAATTGTGTTTTATTTTAGTTAACATTAGTTTTAATTTGTGAAAACATTAAGTTTAAATCGATTTTTATATCAAATTAATGAGTTTTTTGAGTAGTTGTATTATGATCCAATTAATCGCCATGTAGGCGTTACATATACAGTACTTCTAAAATTCAATAAATTATCGAGTAATATTAAATATAAATTATGAAATACACGGAAATTACATATTTTTGCCAGTTTATGGCATTTAAAATTGTTTTAGCGTTGTTATTTCAGAATTTTCATCGAGGGGTCAAAATGACCCCTTCCCGCCGTTCCAGTAGGTATGATTTTCCCGCCGTTCTAGTGTTAGAGAAAAATATTTTGAAAATGACAGACACTTTATTCAGCCCAAAAACTGTGCCAGACACGTGTCAAGTGCCATTTTTTGACTACCCAAAAAAGGTATTTGAGGCACGGTGAGATTGAGATGGAAAAATATTTATGCTTGGGAAAAAATATTTTGGAAATGAGAGGCATTTTTGTTGACACTTTCTACTTGCCAGACAACATATAATGTTAAACGCGAGTGCCATTAAAGCTGGACTTGCGGTGCCTCGCTGAAGATCCATTTACTGAGTTACGATACAAAAACAGCGTAAACCGCGTTACATCTTAAGATGAATTTCAACTGGATGCGTGCGCAATCACAACAAATCTAACTGTGATAGGCTCTCTCAAGACCACGTGACTCATAGCAAGCATGCAGTTGTGAAAATTTTAGAGTAGTAATCATAAAAAAAAAAAAAAAAAAAATGTGTTATTTGCACAAAAAGCGACGAAAAAAATCACTGTTTTTACTGAAAAAAAAACGCTACAAAAATGTTGTAAAGTATTAAAAAATCGGCAAAAACATATGTTAAAATATAAAGATATTATTTTACCATCCAATGCTAATCTGAAAGAGGGTTATTATAGACATTGCTACAAAAGTTTTATCGCTTTAATGAACAAATAGGTAGTCGACAACACTTCAGGAATATCCAATGTGCCTTTTTCTTCATTAGGTATAGTATAATTTTAATTTTATTCCTCATAATAATATATTCACAAATAGCGTAAGCCATTCATAGTCCTTGACTAAAATAAATCTTGTCTATCGGATAGATGAAAACACTCTTTTTACGAACTATAAAATATATTTATGTGTACTATTTATATCTTTTACCTGTATAGCTCAAGACAATAGCTGTAGCATCAGCTCGTCTACGAATTTATTACCTGCATGAATTTCAATAGTTGCCTGAATGAATGTAAAGAAACATTTGAAACCAACTATTTTTTTAACATCATATAATTTAGAAACTTTTAACTAGGAAGGTTTGCATAAGTGCATACCCAGAAAACTTTATATTTATATTTTCATTATTTTCATTACATTTATATGTAATGAAATTTAACGATCGTTTAATGACGGTTAGTACAAAATTTAAACTGATTAAAATTGCTTTAAACTCAAAGTTAAGGTCCGATTCTGAGCCCTGTCGAGTTGTCTTCGATAGCGTTAGTGTCGGAGGCAACATGAGAAAAGTATTGTTGCCATAGAAACAACGATTTATTTAATTTCGAAATATATAATGAAAAAGTTCTTAATCGGACAGTTACATTTAAAGTGCACTTAAATTTATCCAGCCGGTGAAACTGTCCAAAAATTAAATAACTTCAGCAACGCGCAACTTGTATATATTACATAAGCTTATAGAAAAAATAACAAAATAGTTCATTGTTTAAGTTTAAATTCCTTAAGTACCGCGCATTCGAATAATCATTTAACAAGCAATTTTCAGATGCATTAAAATATTCGCGTTTGGTGAGGAAAAGTTTTACCCGCCAAATTACGTGCACATTCGTCTTTTAGCGCCAAATAATCGAAAATATTTTATTTTTAGCTCACAGGCTATCAAAGCCTGAGAGCTTATGTGCCCGCCGGTTCTCTATGTACGTACGTATGTACGTAACGCGATAACTCTTCATAGAAACATCCCATTTGCTCCAAGTTCTTTTTCTAGTTTCATTCTGATAAGGCGCTTCCCTGATTAGTTTTAAGGTCTCACTGGTTAAGGATAAAGGGGAAAAGGGGGGGGGGTTAAACCACCCCCTCCCCTTAATTCAGATAAATGGGTTTTTCATGCAGAATTATTCGATTTGCTCCGAATTTGGTGTGCCGGTTTATATGTTAAGAAGCTTCCCTGATAAATTTTGGGGGTTCATTGGTTAAAGATAAAGGGGGAAAAGGGATGTTAATCCACCCCACTTAATTTAGATAATCGTGTTTTTCATGGAGAAATATTCGATTTGCTCCGAATTTGGTATACCGGTTTATTATGTTAAGGAACTTCCCTGATCAGTTTGGGGTTCATTGGCACGCATCCTGTTAAAATTCATCTTAAGATGCAACGTGATGTACGCTTTGTTTGTATCGTAAGTCAGTAAATGGATCTTCAGCGAGGCACCGCAAATCGAGCTTTACTGACACTCGCGTTGAAGATTCTATGTTGTCTGGCAGGTAGAAAGTAGTATGTCATTTTCAAAATATTTTTTTCTAAGCATAAATATTTTTCTGTCTCAATCTCAGCGTGCCTCAAATACCTTTTTGGGGTAGTCAAAAAATGGCACTTGACACGTGTCTGGCACAGGTTTGGGGCCGAATTAAATGTCTGTCATTTCAAAACATTCTTTTCTAAGCATAAATATTATCCTGTCTCAATCTTAGCGTGCCTCAAATACCTTTATGGGTAGTCAAAAAATGGCACTTGACACATGTCTGGCACAGTTTTTGGGCCGACTAAAGTGTCTGACAGTTTCAAAATATTTTATTCTAAACATAAATACTATTCTGCCTCAATCTCAGCGTGCGTCAAATACCTTTTTTGGGTAGTCAAAAAATGACACTTGACACGTGTCTGGGACAGTTTTTGAGCCGACTAAAATGTCTGTCATTTTCAAAATATTTTTTTCTAAGCATAAATATTATTCTGTCTTAATCTCAGCGTGCCTCAAATACCTTTTTTGGGTAGTCAAAAAATGTCACTTGACACGTGTTTGGGCCGACTAAAGTGTCTGGCTTTTATATTTTTTATTTCATTAAATCTTAAATTTGAAGGCATTGAAATTTCAAAATGCCTCAAGATTTTTTTGGAACTAAAATTTTCGAAATTTAAAAATTTACGGGTGGGCTATGTGTCACGATCCTTCAGCCAGACATTCGATTTTGTATTCAGGTATTACAAAAGAAGTGTTACATAAATTTTCAGGTTGCCTCAAATACCTTCCTTAAAATGTTTAACAGCTTTTGGACTACCACGACAAATGCAGAAAGTATACTTTCGTTAGATGCTTCATTGCTACGAAAATTTACTCATATTTTGCAGCATCAAAAATACTGTCGGATACATTAAGAATGGCACAAATATTACATAGTTCCTTTAATTTCGGATAAGGAAGTTTGAATAGTTTTATTTTTGTCATAAAATCACACACGCCTAGTCGACCATTAATTCTAAGCTCGATATTTTAGTAATTCGTTTACTTTATTCAAGTAGTTATCGCTATGTTCTGTAATGAGCATCGGCCAGGTTTCGAGAAAATGGGTGAATCTGAACCTGTGTCTAGAGCGCATGTTTTGCTTTGTTTAGTTTGTTGTCGTTCTTGTTGTTGTTGTATGTTTTTATAGGAAAGGGTACGGCTACTTCTTTTTTCTTCAACGTTCTTACTGTAAAATTTTTAGGCGTTGCTTTAACTGGATAGGGATTGCTTCTAAAAGAGCGCGAAGGCATATGTGAAATAAAAAATTATTCGTTGAGATAATTTTTGAAAAAATAATCGCCAAGGAAGTTTTCTAGCTTTCCATTATATTTAATCCAACGTCTGTTAATTTTTATCACATGTTTAATCTTACTTGCCCAGAAGTGTATTGCAGTGTTCTGAAATGCGACTTGCTGTTCTTGGGACAAAAACTTCATTTTGAGTATGTACTTTGTGCGCTTGTCACCAATGTTTTATTGAGACACTCTACCTAGACATTTTTTACGAAGCTCTTCTTCAACATGCACATATAATGACCAGTTAAAATCATTAGTGCAAGTTTGTTACTTTTAAACAATTACATGTATGCAGAGGAAAACGAACAGAGTTCTAATGCAGGTGTCGTGAATCCATAAGACGATAAGTAGAATGTTGATTCAATTCCCAATTTCTGCAGAGACATCTCTATTCAAAGACCGTGTCCGTACGCATCAAGGAATTCAGGGGATTTTAATTGTTTTAGTACCAGAAATTTCGTAAATTACTGGGCATTATATCTGTAGATGGAATTTTTTTTTTCAATGAATACGGGAAATATTGCATTAGAAAAATTCTGGTGAACGGTTCTTAGAAGTCTTTGAAGCATATGAAGTCTAAAATTGTACAATTACTACAAAAGGTAATTGAATTTATTTTAAAAGGTTTGTTCAAGGGTCCACTGAAGTATGAATGTGCACTGTCAAAAATTTTCGTTCAATGTTGAACCCTTATATAGTTCAAAATCAGCAAAAGTACCAAAGAATGGTTCAATCTCTATTTCAAAAACTCTCTTTCTGGTGAATCTTGAAGTATGGTTCAACTTTATATAACCCTGTGGCAAAATATTCTACCAATCACAGATCGTCCGCCATTGAATCTGCCGTGTACGTGTAGGATAATAGCGATCACAAGGCATTTTTATTTTGTCACATTTAATCTTAACAATATAGAATAATTTATTTCTATACTGTTATTTAGAATAATAATTCTAAACCATAGTTTGTGAATGAAGCATACTTTCTTCTTAATACTTAACCATATTTCATTTTTGTGCAATATTGATAAAATGTAATTGTCTGAGCGAAGCGGAGGCTAATACTCAGCGAAATATTACTGTCCGGACACATTACTACTACGATGGATATTAACGCCATGTCCTACTAAAAAACAAGCCTAATAAAAACCTTTCGTCAAGCATAACTCAAAAAATATTTGTCGGATTTCATATCTGATTGCACCAGAAGGTACCTATGATGGTCGCCTACTAAATGCACCTACTATGAAAAATAAGTTCCAAACCGTTTAAAAATTATATAGAAAAAACTGATAAAAAAGCACAATATATCTGCATACGTCACAGAAATTTGGTGTGCGTCACTTTCACCGGTTGATGTTTTCGTAGACAACTGGTTTGATTACATGGAGCAAATAAAAAAAATACGCACGCAGTAATATCGAATAGATCAGTTTCAACCACGTGATCACAAACCTTGCAACAACCCGTGGCAAATAGTTTTGGTGGGCAAACAAATAATAATACAGTACTCCGTACCACGGTGACCGTTTTTAGCCTGTTGTATGAAATCTGGCCTATTGTATGACATACAATTGTAGATGATTGAAACAAAAGACATGAGTGTTTATTGCTCCGGAGGTTAACTTTCTCTGGATGTCTGTCTGTCTATCATACAGCATGCAATTTTCTTGTAAAGGATGATATTATTATGCAGTAAAACCTCCATAACGGACACACCCGATTAGTGGACACCTCTATTTAGTGGGCATTTTTTCGATTACCGACCCTTAAATAATTGTACATTTTTTACTCTCAGTAGCGGACACCTCCAAATAGAGGACAAATTCTGCCCTCCCGAGGTGTTCGCTATTCAGAGGTTTTACTGGTAAAACCTCCATAGCGGACACACCCGATTAGCGGATACCTCTATTTAGCGGACATTTTTTCGATTACCAACTCTTAAATAACTGTACATGTTTTACTCTCAGTAGCAGTCACCTCTAAATAGAGGACAAATTCTTCATTCTCGGGGTGTCCGCTATTCAGAGGTTTTACGATATATAATTTTGATAGTTATTTTACAGGGCCACACAGAAGAATAAGAATATATGAAACGAATATAAACTAAATTCGGGATTGGTAGATCGCTGATGGTAATGTAATTTTAGGATGTTGTTACAGTCATCCGCAGCATGTTTTTAGAGTTTCGTTCATCTAACGAAACACTACCTGTCACACTCCTTTGTCTGTCTGTCTGTCCGTCTGTCACAGAGCCCGTTCTCAGAAACTATATATGTCGGAGACTTGAAAATTTGTATACTTATAACTGAACACCACACATCAAACGGCAAATAATAAAATTTTGAAAAAGTCTAATATTTAACCCTCTGGCTGTAACTTGTGTATTTTAAGCAATTTTTCTAACACAGCCCCTAATTTAATTAAGTTGGAGACATGAAATTTTGCATACTTATAGCTGAACATCTCACATCAAATGACAAATAATAAAATTTTGAAAAAGGTTTAATATTTAACCCTCTGGGCTTTAACTTATGTATTAAAAGTAATTTTTCTAACTCAGTCCCTAATTAAGTTGGGGATATGACATTTTGCATACTTATAGCTGAACACCTCACATCAAACGACAAATAATAAAATTTTGAAAAAGTCTAATATTTAATCCTCTGGGCTCTAACTTATGTATCTTAAACAATTTTTCTAACTCAGCCCCTAATTAAGTTGGAGACATGAAATTTTGCATACTTATAGCTGAAATCCTCACATCAAACGACAAATAAAAAATTTTTGAAAAGGTCTGATATTTAATCCTCTGGGCTCTAACTTATGTATTTTAAGCAATTTTTCTAACTGATCCCCTAACTAAGTTCGAGACTTGAAAGTTTGCATACTTATAGCTGAACACTTGCAACAACACGATAAATCATAAAATTTTGAAAAAGTCATATTTAACCCTCCAGTCTCTAACTTTTGTATTTTAAGCAATTTTTCTAACTCAGCCCCTAATTAAGTTGGAGACATCAAATTTTGCATACTTTTAGCTGAACACCTCACATCAAGCGAAAAAGAATAAAATTTTGAAAAAGTCTAATATTTAACCCTCTGGGGGTCTAACTTGTGTATTTTAAGCAATTTTTCTAACTCAGCACCTAATTAAGTTGGAGACATGAAATTTTGCATACTTATAGCTGAACACCTCAGATCAAACGACAAATAATAAAATTTTGAAAAAGGTGTAATATTTAACCCTCTGGGCTCTAACTTGTGTATTTTAAGCAATTTTTCTAACTCAGCCACTAATTAAGTTGGAGACATGAAAGTTTAAATACTTATAGCTGAACACTTGCGATATCACGATAAATCATAAAACTTCGAAAAAGTCATATTTAACTCTCCTGTCTCTAACTTCTGTATTTTAAACAATTTTTCTAACTCAGCCCCTAATTAAGTTGGAGACATGACATTTTGCATACTTATAGCTGAACACCTCACATCAAACGACAAATGATAAAATTTTGAAAAAATCTAATATTTAACCTCTAATATTTTGTCTCGCGCAATTTTTAAATTTAAACTGTTTTGCAATACTATTTTTTGTTCATTTTCCATAATAAGTGTAATGTGACGTAATTTCTTCTATTTCAGACTTCTAACGCATGTTAATGAATTTATTTTACAATATCCTTTCTCTTTTAAAATTCACATGTAAATATAGTTTTTATGGCGTAATTTTCAATAAGTGCCTGCTTTTTATACCTAATTATTTAATTCTAATTTGAAAGTTTTTTCTGTTTATAATAGTAACGTGTAAATATTTTTTTTTTAATTCAAGCAAACATTATTGTTTGCGCTGTTTATACAGTTGGCAACAGTTGAAATTAATACCATTTTCTAAAATATGTAAAAAATATCTGTCAAGATGCTGAATATTTGAATTTAAAATAGAAATAAAACCTCAAAAAATGAGGCAAATTAAAAAAAAATTAATGAAATGTGCACACCGGGATCTTCTATTGAACAAAATGATCTAAAAATGATTAAATTCCCATGTATAGCTTTTGCTCCTATAAATTTTTTTTTAATGGAACGATTTTGTCCAACTTTAGCATTAAATATCTCTTAAACTAATTCTTCGATTTGAAAACTGTATGCTTTAGCGTGTTGATCAAACATTTCGCTATAATACCACCGATTTTCATATTTTTGTATGCAATAGTTTTCTTAATATTAACGAAGAAAAACCTCCGGTCACAAAAAATTGAAAACCGGCGGCGGCGGAGACAGCGTTAGTTACTTTTTTTAGAATAGAGAGATATATAAAAATGAAAACTTGTCTATCTGTCTGTTCGTAATTTTATAAAAATCCACAATTTGGAAGCCAAAATTGTGAAAAGATACGGACATGTGTATTAAAACATGGCCGAGGCAACTAAAGTAATCCGGAATCGAAATAATTCATAGTGAATTTTTAATTAATAAAAAACCACCAATTTAACAGCAATTTCTAATCAAATTTAAACATTTTTCGTTATAGCAGTTGTCAACAATTAAAAAACACAATAAAATTATTACTACAACAATTAATTTTCTACTGCAAGATTTCCACGTGAAAAATGAAAATGAAATAAATAGTTTGATGAATTTAAAAAAAAGGTGAATATTACGTCATAACTTTTCTATTGCAAGATATTCATGTGAAATATGAAAATGAAATAAATGGTTTGACGAATTTAAATGAAAGTGAATATAACTTCATAACTTTTCTATTTCAAGGTTTCCACGTGAAAGAGGAAAATATTACGTCATATTGGAAATATAAAGGACGTGGTGGATATAGTATAACGTCATATGAGTGTGAAAAATGTATTGAAGCATGATAAAAACCCGATTAGGGAAATTATTGGCTTATTTTAACATTATTGCTCCAATTATAAATTGAAATAAGTTCATTTATAGCTGTATTCTTTTGCGTCTGTTATATACATTTATACATTTTTATGTAGTTTTTTTATATGATTCATTCATACAACATTTCGACTGCTCTTTTTAATGTTTGCTTTGTGTTGTATGTTAAATTTTGAAATTGATTTTTCAGAACAAACATCCTTCAAATTCTGGGCAATGCCGGCACTTTAGTTTGTAACGGATAAATGGCTTTTGTATCTGTACATCTAATGCTAATATTACAAAGCGTTATAATATTATAAAGTATATAATGTTATTAATGCTTTTACGTCTGTGAGGTGTTATCTCTGAAACTACATAGCCAACTTAAAAAAATGTTGGTGGCCATCTCTGCTCCGAAAAAAAGACTATTTTATGTCAGTGCAAGAACCTACATCGCTGCAGGAGCAAAAAAGTTCTAAAATTGTGATTTCTGTGATATTGATTGGGTTAGAAACTTTAAATTTGGTGCGGTAGTTACTTTTAAGATATAAATACTCGTAATGAACGCTCTCTAAAAGGTTCAATTTGACGGATAAACGTAAAAATTTCTAGAAAGGTTCTAAACTATGATTTATTTGGAATACTGAAATTTTTGGGATACTGTTGGGGTTAGAAACTAGAACTTTGGCATGGTAGTAATTAATAAGATGTAAATGCTCGTTGTAGAACGAATTCTAAAAAACAGAAAGACTAAACAAAGCGGAAAAAGATCTAAAGATGATCTAAGTAACGAAGTACATGGAATTGTTAGGAATATAAACATGAAAATTGACATGGCTGTATTTATCATGACGTAAATTCTCGCAATAGAACAATTCCTAAAAATGTCGCTATATAAAACAGTGCAAAAACAAAGAAACTTTCAAAATTTTTCTATTTCTGTGTTACTGCTGAGCCCAAAATCTTGAAATTTTGCTTCGGGTTAGTTTTGAAATATACAATTGTCTCTATGAATGGTTTCTAAAGAATTTAAAAAGATGAAATTAACGGAAAGCGATCCCAATTACCATTATTTGGAATTATTAGGTACAGAAACTTTAAATATTTCATAATGCTGCATTTCCTCCGCAAAACATGCGATTTAAATGAAACAAAACTGATAGATACCCACCTAGCATTAAATAAATTTTGTAAATATTGAATAAAGACCTGTATGAAACAGTGAGTAGGTTGCCCGAAAGTACTTGTTAAAGTGTTCCTTCTCTAGGCTTTTCTCTCTCTCGCCAAGGCCACTAACAGAGGAAAGTGCCGTTTTAAATGTGATATGATTTTTTTATCCGATTCATTTTTCTAGACATTTTATCATAAGGTCATATTCTCAATTATCATTAGTAGATTTTTTATATATTAACTTATTCTGGTGAAATTTTATAATCGGGTTCATATTGGCGTATGTTAGCTTGCATGATTTGCTGAATAAAAATTTATGGATTTGTAAATTACTTCAAATGACACTTTGACAGCTCAAAAGTTATGCAGACGATATATTCAGAACTTGTGTCATACTTTATGTTGTAATCATTGCCGATTTCTTTTATTTAATACATGCTAAATACAGCTCAACTTGTGCAGAATATGTTTGAAAACAAAACAATACAGCGTATGTAGTGGCCAGCATACACTCATCATTCAAAGCCGATCGAGCATATCTAAAACACACTCAAACGAAGCATTGCATGCCACTGTTGATGTATTCGGTACTTTGATACTATATTAGATTTTGAGGAGAGAATTCCTTAAATGTTATCGACAACCTCATTGCATCCGTGGAAAACAGACATTATACTATATTAACTATTCCGGGGGAGCACACACCATATAAAGTATAGTCCATTCTTTTTAAACATCATATATTTGTCATTTAAAGTTACTCAAATTGGTGCGGAGCGTCTGATTATGCTCTTGACATCATTTTATACAGTTAAAATTCCGATATAAGTAATTTAGTATATCATTTTCTATTTTACTTTTAATATATGCGTACTTTCAATTTTATGTCCATGCAATGGTTAGATTTCCCATTTTTTAAAACAGTGTATACGAATTTATATATAAGATTTTGTAATTCTACGATTCGTTTATTTTCATCATTTCAATTTATCGCAGCATATGGACAATTAAAGATAACATCTCATTTTCTTTGCTTCCACATGTTATTATTAAATCTATGTTCTCAGTAATATCGCTCAGACTAATCCCTCTGAGGGAAGTCCTAGTTTTAAAATGTGTCTGTATGCATTAGACCCTGTTAAGTAATATTTTGATATGTAGTTGGATTTATTTATTTTCATTTCTTATACCATACGTATGATGTATTAACATTTGTATTTATGTTCTGTATTAGGCATTGATATTCTGAATTAAGCTTCCCTAAGTAGTTAAGTGTAAAGTTATTGAAAAGTTATGAATGGATTCGCTAAGAATTTGAATACTGTCTACAATTTAACGTAAATTTTAAATATATTATATCAGCAAAGTTGCTTGATCAAATGTATTTTAGCTAGGTAGTATTGAAATGAGAGACGTTATATTGGCTAATCTGTAGCGTTAAATAAAATAATGCATAGCAAAACATACTAATACAAATGATTTAAAATTTTTACTATAGTCAATACAATCTATCTTACCATTCATGTATTACGTAAGCATTTACGGGGGTTGAATATTTTCTTATTTTTGCTGACAATGAGGTGATGGAGATTTAAGCAATGTTTAAATCAGCACAGAATTGTTAAAAAAAGGCATTGAAAAATTGTGTAGCCTTTAAAACATTTCACGTTTACGAGGGCAGATATATCCCTCCATATACTTGATTTACTTACTACATTACACATGACAGAAGTCAACTCTCAGTCAAAGTGTGAATACTGAATTTCTAGTATCTTGTCATATAATAATTTCTTTTTGCGAAATACATTTGTTCGATTAACCACACTAGGTTTTAAAGCTTAACAAATAAATATCCATTATTAATAGTCTTGAAAAATGTTTCTAGAATTATAGTAATAAAAATACACAAACATAAATCACTAATCAGTATACTATTTCAGTTTAATGAGTATTTTTTAAAGGGTGTACAAAAACAGAACAGTTATGACAACTATTATATTATAACTATACAGTTAGGGCAACCAGTCACTTAAGTTTGAAACACTGCATTTTAAATATAAGCAATGTTTATACACTTTGCTGGAAGAAAATTTTAAGCATTTATTTTGAAATCGATACCAAATATTTTTTTTTTTTTTTTTAATTTGTAATTGTAAAATTTTAGGGTGTTTAAAAATAGTTAAATTGTCTGTTGAGAAAATGCTTTAAACAGATTGTTTCAAATTAGATTTGTGTTTGCAGAGAATTTAACTTCTTTATACATTGATATGAATTTTTTAACTTTCAAAATGTATATATTTTATTTGGTTTCAATTTTGAAAAAGAAATGCTTCCAATTGTCTCTATAAAGATTTATTGGCATTATCATAAATTTTGTTTGTGGTTTAACCTATTTCCAAAGTATTATTAAATCAAAATTTAGTTTATGGTTCAACCTATTCCCAAACGACGGTCCTACTTATTAACAAACCATGGTTCCACTTATTACCAAATAATGATTCACATTATTATTAATTCATGGTTCAACCTTTAACTAAACTATGGTTTAAACAAAGCACAAAAGGATGGAGAAAGTTTTTACCATCCTATGGTAGTAGCTACACTTGAAACATCTTTTGGTGAAACCTCGAACCGAAATTTTTAATAGTGTACTAAAAAAGTGTGGTACTGATTTGAAAAAGTACAACTTAAAATAAGTGCTTTGTACTACAACAATTTGCATTCAGTTCAGTCAGAATCCTTTTAAAATCAAGATAATCCCACATAAAATTATTTTAATAACAATATTTGTAAACACTATTAAATTATAAACGAAACGCTTATAAACATACATTATTATCTCAATCTGTGTCATTTTCAGAGTGACTTTATGACAAATAATTTTTTTCTTAATATATAAATATTCAAACTTTACTAAAATCGATAACAGTTTAATCTGCCAGTTATTGCCTTTTGTTTTATTCTTTAAAAAAATCATGTATAATTTTGAAAGAAAGAAGATTCTTTTCTTGTAGCAAAAAATACTTAATTACCTTATTGACCAGGTCTTTTTCACTTTTTTCTATGACAATACCGCTGAGATTTTTTTTTTTTTTAGTCTCCTCTCCATTCGCTGATACATACATTCAGTGATTAATTGAGATTCTACAGCCGATTATAAGTGATTAATTACGTTAGAACTGTCAATAAAATTACGCTAGTTTCACTTAATGTTTTTATCCAGAATCGAAATCTTTTAACAAAGTTTATTGTTCAAACAATATTGTATTATTGAATATAATATTCAAACAATATTGTTCAAACAATCATTGTTTTTCTCAAAAAAAAAAAAATAATATTTATAATGTTTATTTATTTCAAGTATAAATTTAAAGATCTATTTTAATCCATGAAATATATTTACAAAAGTAAAAAACAAGTAAACTGCATTTCTCATTAATATCAATCAAGTTTTATTTTTGATTATTTTTATTTTTATCGAAAACATTCACGCTTGTAGAATTTATTATATTTAATAAAAAAAATATATATATTTTTTAATAATTAAGTAAAAACTCAATTTTTCTTTGTTATCATATTCCAAATTAAATTTCCATACGTTAACTAAAAATCTCTTATCTTCAATGAGATTTGGGAATATTATTATAAAGTATTTATTGGTTTCGGGTATGCAGGCATGTAAAATATAAAAATAACAATTTCAAAATGATGAATAAAATAATAAACATAACTAACAATTTCAAACAATTGTAAGACTTCATATTAAAACTCAAGTAAAAAATATATCGATTTCTGTTTCCTATTATTAATTACGAAATATCTGTAATTTCTTCTTTGTTCTGTCAACTTATTTTACATAAGATTAAAAAATGTGTTAAAACTCCAGAAGCCCTTGTTTTAAACAAGCCCGGAACTTAACGTTTCAGATAAGTTTTCCATATTGTCGATGAATATTAAGTAAACATTTTTTGATATCTTACATTCAGTAAAATCTATTTATACTAATATGGCCTACAATTTATCTGAGATTTCATTTACTATTTGAGACAGATCTGCAATTTCCCATCTGTTTGGAATCTTATTTACAACAGTTTAAAAATTTACTGTTAAAATCCTCAGAGGCCCATGCATGAATTAGGCACTGAACTTAACCTTTCAGGTCAGTTTTCCTTATTGTTGATGAATTGTACATGAATATTTTCATCCGTTATTTCAAATTTTCTCTCGAAACCACGATTTCTACACAACGGCCAAGGACGGGCTTTAACGCTAGTATTATTATAAAGTATTTCTTTGCTTTGAATATGCAGGCATGTAAAATTAAAATAATACTAATACTAAAATGGTGTCTCTCGATTCTATAAAAAGTTACTTACGTTGTCACCGGCGCCGCCGCCGGTTTTGAATTTTTTGGGACCGGAGGTCTTTCTCCGTTAATATTAAGAAAAATATTGCATACAAAAACATGAAAATTGGCGGTATTATACAGACATGTTTGATAAATACGCTGATGCAGACAGTTTTCAAATCGAAGAATTATTTTAAGAGATATTTAATGCTAAATTTGGACAAAGTCGCTCCATTAAAAAAGTTTTATAGGAGCAAAAACTATACAATGTATAAGTATACAATGTGTATCTATGTATAGTATACATAGGCATTTAATCATTTTTAGATCATTTTATACGTTATAATTTCCTGGTGTGCAGAATGCATTTATTTTTTTTTATTTGACTCATTTTTTGAGCTTTTATTTCTATTTTAAATTAAAATTTTCAGCATTTCAAGAGATATTTTTTACTTATTTTAGAACCTTGTATTAATTTAACCTGTTAAACAGCGCAAACAATAATGTTTGCTTCAAATTAAAAATTAATTTACACGTAACTATTATAAACAGAAAAAAAATCTTTCAAATTAGAAGTAAATCATTACGTATAATAAGCAGGAACTTATTGAAAATTACTTCATAAAAACTATATTTACACGTGAATTTTATAAGGATATTGTAAAATAATAAATTCATTAACATGCGTTAGAAGTCTTAAATAGGAGAAATTACGTCACATTTACGTCACATTACACTTATTACCTCAAATGAACAAAAAATAATATTGCAAAGCAGTTTAAATTTAAAAATTTCGCAAGATATTTATTTGATATTTCGAGATGAACTTTTCAACTATTTTTGTTGGGTCAGCGAAAATAATATTTCATTTCTAACAAAAGTATTTTCACGTGAATATTAAAAAGAGAAATAAAAGTTTGCTGAAAATTGCGTGAGATTAAAAACGATACATTTAAAATGTGTTTCATTTATTTATTGAACAACAAACATACGACTTGTGTGCTTGACATGAGAGCCCGCTTAAAATGTCTTATTTAAAAGAACTTTCTTTCCGCTTTATTAAAAAATACCGGGAGACAAAGACTCTGTTTACTTAATTCATTTTATATTAGCTTATTTTGAAATGTTTAACTGGTTTTATTTAATCAAAGAGGAAAACAGCCGTAGTATCTTTTAACAGCAGCAGATTTTTCCTTAAAATTCCCCAATCAAAGAGAAAGAATAGAAACACGTTTATAGGGAGATCGCCACTGTTTTTTAAATTATCATTCAATCTTTCAAAAAAATTTTAAAGCCGATCATATTATCGTGCTTTTAGAAACTGCGGTGTCTGAACGGGGTTTGGCGAGGCCCCCTAGTTTAAAAACATAAACTAAAGCAAACAATTTCTATTTAGAATGCGAATTGGTCTACCTGAAGAACTTACAGTAATAAATTTATATCATGTCTTGCGTCATGAAAGAGTCCACAGATACAAATAAACATAAAAAACACAAAGAACATATAAAATTACATTTTTATTGGCAGATTATATGGCTCATTCGTAAGAAAAGCGACACATAACGACAAAAGTAAATTTCACAGAAGAGGCAAAAGAAAATTTGCTTGATTTTTATGTAACATGTAATTATAACACTTAGCTCTGCATGCAGGAGTAAAAACGTCCATAAAAGCTTAAAACCCATAAAAACGAAGGCGCGGGGTGAGGTTTGGAGGGTTAGGTAATTTTACCTCCCCACATAATCCGCCCCTCTTCTGTGATGACAAATGAATATAGTGTAATAAAGGATTTTCCGCTAAGCTACACTTATGAAACTGTTTGTGTAGCAAGACACATCTATGACAGACCTATTAGTGTAATAAAACGCAAAATGAATATTTGCGAGATGTATCACATTTATTGTGGGTGTGCAATACATGCATATCCTACTGATTAATGTTCATATACACTATATGGCCATCAATTACAGGACGCTTTCAATTTTAGACATTTTGTTAAATATTTAAAAACATTGTCGGATTCCTCTGGAACTTCAGCATTATAAAGAATATGTCTGACCTCATATTTATCAACGTCGATTTGACAAGAAGGTCTAGGGGACTAATAATAAATGAAATAAAAATAAATATATTAAGGATTGCATTGAAAATTAAAATGCACGAAGTGATCTATGACTTATATTATTATTATTTCAATTATATTGTTATTATTTGTTGCCCCCTAATTGACTTCCTTATTAAATTAACATTGATAAATATGAGGTCAAACATATTCTTTATAAACCTGAAGTTCCAGAAGAACACGATAAGTATATTTTTAAACATTCGACAAAATGAATAAGGAATAGATAAATTGCATTTTATATATGTATGTAACTAAATTTTTGAGTTTGAAAAAATTATAAAGGAATTTCATTTTTTGGCGTTAAAATATCTAATATATTAAAAACATCTCAATTTTAAGAAAGATATAATTTACTAAAATAACGTCACTTTCTATGAGACGCCTTCAGTGTAATATCAAACTGACATAAAAAAGAGGTTGCTATATGTTATTTCCGATTGAAAGCAATAGGTTTCTCTCTATTCTAAAAAAAAGTAACTACCGCTGTCACCGCCGCCGCCGGTTTTGAATTTTTTGTGACCGGAGGTCTTTCTTCGTTAATATTAAGAAACATAATGCATACAAAAATATGAAAATCGGTGGTTTTATACAGAAATGTTTGATAAACACGCTGATGCAGACAGTTTTCAAATCGAAGAATTATTTTAAGAGATATTTAATGCTAAAGTTGGACAAAATCGTTTCACTAAAAAAGTTTTATAGCAGCAAAAACTATACATAGCAGTGTAATCATTTTTAGATCATTTTATGCGTTAGAATTTGCCGGAGTGCAGATTGCATTAATTTTTTTATTTTGACTCATTTTTGAGGTTTTATTTCTATTTTAAATTCAAATTTTCAGCATTTCTTGAGATATTTTTTACAGATTTTAGAAAGTGATATTAATTTAAACTGTTGCCAACTGTATAAACAGCGGAAACAATAATGTTTGCTTCAAAAAAAAATATATTTATACGTGTAATAAATTAAAAATTTATTTACACGTGACTATTATAAACAGAAAAAAAACATTGGAATTAGAATTAAACAATTATGTACAAAAAGCAGGAACTTGTTAAAAATTACGTCATAAAACTATAATTACACGTGAATTTTAATAGAGAAAGGAATTTGTAAAATAATAAATTTATTAACATGCATTAGAAGTCTTAAATAGGAGAAATTACGTCATATTTACGTCACATTACAGTTATTACATAAAACGAACACAAAATAATATTGCAAAACGGTTTAAATTTAGAAATTGCGCTAGACATTTATTTGATATTTTGAGCGGATACTTTTCAACTATTTTTCTTAGGAAAGCGCAAATAATATTTCATTTCTAACACAAGCATTTTCACGTGAATATTAAAAAGAAAAAGAATAATTTGGTCAAAATTACGTCAGATTAAGAACGATTAATTTAAAATGTCTCATTTAAAAGAACTTTCTTTTCGCTTTGTTAAAAAATACCGGGAGACTAAGATTCTGTTTACTTAATTCCTTTTATACTAGCTTATTTTGAAATGTTGTTATACGTGTCTACGTCATCAAGTTATTTTTATTTCGACATTTTATTTGTATTTTTATTAATGTTGTACTAATTTATTTGTTCTTTCGTTATTTAAAATAAAAATTATGTCAATTTGTATAATTTGGCGAGTGGTTTGGCGATTTATATAATTTGGCGAAATTAGTCGACGGGATAATCAAGTAGTACCGCAGCGGATTTGGCGTTAAAATTTCCCCAAGCAAAGAGAAATGAATAGAAATCCGTTTATAGGGAGATCGCCACTGTTTTTAAAATTATAATTAAATCTTTCGAAATCTTTTTAAAGCCGATCACATTAGCGTGCATTTAGAGTCTGCGGTGTCTGGACGGGGGTTGGCGAGCGTAGCTCGTAGGGGGCCGAGCCCCCTAGTATTATAAACAAAAAGGCATTTTTATTTTTTTCCTTTTTTTAATGTGATAAGCATCTATGGCGCTTAAAAAGAATACAGGTAAATTTCTAGCAAGATAGAATAAAAAACCACCACAATTCTATGAATGTGTTTGTCAGATAAAGCAAAAATACATTTTTCATTCAATTCTTTCGGTTATATGAAAAAAAAAATGCCTTTTCTCACTTTTTATATTATGTACGATAAAAGATAAAAGTTATTTAAATAGTTGCTTACAGGAATGTTATTTACTATGCCTTTCGTTCGAAGTTCGTATTTACAACAGTATTTACAGCAAAGCTAAATCCAGAAATACGTAGAAAACTTTTAACAAGAAACGAAATTCACTTATATCCCGCCAGTGAGGTGTTATTAAATTAATGATTTCTGTTCAAAAGAAAACATCTGCTTTTTGTAAACTTCAAAAACAATTTATAAAACCTAACGATTGTTTTTATTTCTTTTATTTTTTTTTCTATTTTTGTAAGGTGAATTACAGACTGATAGAAGTTTAGATAAGATATTTTATTGATGGTTTCTCAAATTAGTGCGTCAAATAATATATTTTTTAATGTATTATAAACTACTAACCTATATATTTTTCATCAATGTTTCAATTTCTTTGTCTGGAATTGAATTTCAAGTTTTTAGCGCGGCAGAAAAATAGAGACAAATAAATTTATTTGAAACTATATTTAACAGAAAATTTCCGTAACTATTAATATCTTTAAAAAATAATTATTATTTAAGACATATTGGAATCTCTCGTTTTTTGAAAGATTCTTAAAAAAATCGGTTACAAGAAGTTAAACTTAAAGTTTTTCAAAGCACGCAAAGATATACATAAGAATTTTAATGAGATTCTTAAATAAAATTAATTATGAATATAATTTTACGTAAAAAAATGTCAACTTGTTAATTTTTTGTTTAATAATTTTAAATTATCAGCGCGTGAGAAAAACAGAGAAAAATAAATTAGGTTGAAATAATCTTTAATTGATGTACGTTTTTCTTAACAACTTAAAAAATATATTTATTGAAATTTATACACTTACGTATTTTTAAGTATAGTGTGTTGGATTATTCCTTAATTTTCTTTATTTTGCACGGCTCAAAACGAGGAGTACTAATTAGTTGGAATTACTAAGAACTTTACACCGTGTGTTATTACCCGCTATTCCACAAGACGTGACTACATTCTTAAAACACGTGCTTCAACTTTGAATGGCTAGATTTTGTAAATTAGGGGAATATGGACGGCATCTAACACACGGCTGTTACACATTTATTGGAATTCCTATTTAGAAATTGCAAACACAAAATTGAAATGATGTATTATTTGTAAGTAAACATTTGTCTATAACTTACTCATAGCCACTGTCATTAGCGGCTTTCTAAATTTAGAAATGTGTAATCTTATATATATTTGACAAGCACATATTTTAAATAGGATATTTAATGTTCATTTATTAAATTTTACTAAAATTCATCAGGATTGTAATTTTGAATAAGTGGTATTTTCTGATAAAATGTTAATATCGAAACATGGTAAAAGATTTTTGAAAATGTGCATTTTACAAGTTTTGGATCTGTGGAAAAACAACTCGAGTTCTGTGATACTAAGCCTAATAGAATAATAAATTTTCTGAATTTCTAGAACTGAAGTAAATAGATTAGAATTTGAATTTCAAGCAGACTATTTTTTTAGATTTAGAGTAATTTGTTACTTTGCTGTTTATAAAACACTAATTATTAAAAATTTCAGTTTGAGACGAGAATATTTTCTTCTCTAATCTTTACTTTAAATCTTAAATAGCAAAAATTTTAAACTTTAACAATTATTTATTTTCAAATTAAAATTATATTGTAATATTTCAATTCTTAAGACTACTGCATTTTTTCGCGATGGCATGTTTTCATGATTTTGGATATTTATTTTTATATACATTTATTAAAAAAACCAGGATATTTAATTCCAGAAAGTGCATTTCATATCAAACTTTCATGAGATTAAATTGTAAAATAGCTATTAAACGTAACCATTAAGCACATAATATTTAGTATAGAAAATAAATATACAGCTAAATGTACAACTCATATTCAAAATATTGGAATAATTGTGAAAAACAAATAAGAAAAAATATCTTTTTTTATTTATTTTTTAAACTAAGTAAATGCAATTAAATTTCTTACAAATTAAATCTGGAATGTTTAGATAATACTTTAACATTTAAAAGATATAAAATACAGTACAATAAATTAGGTATACAGCTTTCTGAAACTCATCAAAATATTAGAATAAAATTTAGATTGATTCAAAATATTAGAATATTTTATTTCACGCAACAATACTACCTTAGAATATGAAGTAAATGGTTGTTAAATTTTTTAGCATCCCCTTTAGCTTTCATAAGAGCGTACAATTAATTTTGCATACTGTATACAAGGTGTTTACAAACATTTCTCTCAAAATTAGCTCAAATAGACTTTATACGTGCCAATAACTCAGTTTTAATTAAAGGAGGATTTTCTTGGAATTTTTACTTCATTATACACCATACGTTTTCGATGTGATTAAGATCTGGCGATTTTGGTGGCCAAGGAAGTACCTTAATGTTGCGTTGGCTGAACCAATTCTTAGTTGACACCGAGGTATGCGGTGACGCTAAATCTTGTTAAAAGACGAAATCATCTTCTACTAAATTTTCTGATGATGGAATCATGTAATATTCCAAAATTTCTTGATATATCTGAGAGTTAACCTCTTCGTAGGTGATGCATAACTTTCCAGGTCCTTCTGAATGCATGCAACCCCAAACCATGACACTAGCAGCAAATCTTACGGAACGTTTAAGGCATCTGTTATCAAATGCTTCTTGCTTCATTCTCTAAACTCGAATACCTTAATTACATATGAAACACATAACCTACTTTCATCACTAAATGATATATTTTTCCAATCTTCTTCGCTCCATAAACGTCTTGCTTTACACAAATTCAATCTTATAAGCTTTTGGTTGGCAGTCATGAGAGGTTTTCTTTTTGGTACATGAGAAACTTAAATTTATGGAGACGTCTTAATGTTGTCTATGTAGAAAATTTAACGCTTTCTTCTTTCCATTTTCGGTGCAATAATCGCACCCTTTTAAAACGGTTTTCCTTAACTACATGCTTCAGTTTCCTGTGATCTCTAGCAAATGTCTTTGGATTTCGGCCACCATTTCGACGATTATTGCGAAATTTTCCATTTTTTTAATATTGTGTAAGTATTTTACTAACGCTAGATTGCGAACAATGTAAATAATTTTCTATATAACATTGATTTTTACCGTGCCAATTCAAATGAACCATACGAAGTTCAATAGATTCAGGAATATCACTCACACAATCCCTTTTAAGACGAAAAAGCAGACAAACTGCAAAAAGAATACTGATTTTAAATAAAATCGTCTGCATTTAATCAATGATGCCACCAGTTATGAATTGGTGATAATTAATGGAGAATTAATGTGAAATATTCTAATATTTTGACGTTTCAAAATAATTTTTTTTTCAAATTAATCTTATCAAAAATGATATTAATTTTAAGAAAATAAATAAGTTTAATCAACAATAAGTTCGTAATAAAAGTATCGTTTGCATATTTGCATTAAAAGACATTAAATTACCAAACGATTTTTCTCGATTCTTAAAAAAGAGGAATTATTCTAATATTTTGAATATGAGCTGTTTAAATATATATATATTGGGTGAATCGGAAAGTCGTGTCGTGTTCGGAAAATTAATTCGTACCGAAAATTCTGCCCCTTAATTATTAGACATTAGATATCGGAATCGATATCTAATAATTAAATTATATAATTTTCCGGTACGAATTGATTTTCCCAACACGACACGACCTCCAAACGACCCAATAAATAAAATTAAGGATTTGTGAATATATTGAGGAATATTAATATTTAATAAGGACATATGTAATTGTTTACATAATATATACCTCATATTTTTCAAACTAAAGGCGTACACTTGTGACAAACATGTTTTTATTATTATTTTTTTTTTTTTTTTGGATTTGTATTTAAACATTTCAAATATTTTTTAAAAAAATCATTTGTCATTATAAACACGATTTTTTTCAGCGTAAACGCTCATTGCTTGACACATTTTTTACTTTTTCAAATAAAACAATTTTTATAAATAATACAACAGATCAACATAAAGTAAAATCGTAACTTCAATGTGAAAGAATCTTTGGTACTTGTTAGTTATCCCGTCGACCAAATTCGCCAAATTATACAAATCAACATAATTTTTATTTTAAATTACGAATGAATAAGTATATTAGTATAACATTAATAAAAATACAAATAAAACATCGAAATAAAAATCACTTGATGACGTAAACACGTGTAAGTCAAGTGAATGTGACATTTACAATATACCATTATTGGCATTTAATCTTACAATTTGGCAACAGTAATTTGGTCGACGGGATAACTAACAAGTACCGAATCTTTTAATTAAAGAGTTTTTAAATTGTAAGCGAGTTCATACTGTAATAAGCTTTATATATTATGATTTTACATTTTATTTCATGGGCTACTAATTATTAAAATACTTTAAAATGTCATTAGTTTAAAAATGGCTCAACATCTCATGAGTCAAAGATTTTAGTCTCCATAAAAATATCAATTTTGAGTCTATCTACTAGAAATGGGCGAATCAAGACGATGCATACAGGGACGAAAGGCGAGTTTCGTGTTCTCAGGGAATGGCTGTAGATTCCGTAAAAGACGACGCAACGACTTCTTATTTAATAACTTTATGTTCTTAAATGCGGAAAATTTGAATATGAAATCAGAATTCGGAAATATCTACGAAAAAAATGAAAAAAAAAGACAGGCCGCGGCTGATTTGAGTAGTATGAATTTTCCTTAGTAAATACTTAAGAAAAAAATGGACAAATTTTACGAAAGAATTCGGGGCCTTTTAAGAATCGCTGTCTTTGTGAAAATTACGCTTACAAAAACATATTATTTATAAGAAAAAAGAAACATACAAAAAGCATGTTTTAGAACTAAATTGTTTTAGATGGAATGTAGTAGAACATCAAAAACAAATAACAATTTTTAAAAGGGAAATATCAACATAAAAATTTCACAAAACTTCAAAATTAAGCAAATCTCCATAAGACGGACAGATTTATTGAAGAAAAAAGTTGTATTTTTGTCCCGTGCACTTATTTCTCAAAAGATATGGAATATATGAAGGGCTCACAACGATGGTAGATCAAGTTCATTAAAAAAAAAAAAAAAAAAAAAAAAAAAAAAAAAAAAAAAGAGATAGTCCGTTTAGAATGTGAATAAAATCTGTTTTATAAACTCCCAAAGTAAACAAAATCTGTAAACGGATCACACATATGAGAAAATGTGTGAAAACAGACTTGGTGCACTAAGGGAGTGGATAAAACAGAATTTATGCACCTCCTAAATGGATTATATCATTTATTTTTTCAAAATGGACTTGTCTACTATGGTTGTTAGCCCATTATATGAAACGCTTTCATCTAGTTTTAGATAGATTTCGTAAGAAATTCTACCTGTTGCAGTCTCTTACCATGGTGCGACTTTTGAAAAATTCCTTCATAACTTTCCATTATATGACACCAGGAACAAAAAACCACCCACATTTAAAAAGTTTATATATATATATATATATATATATATATATATATTCAACTGAATATATATATGAAATTCAACTATAAAAAGTTTATAAATATATTATGATGTTTCAGTAAACAAAGTTCAAAATTAATTCATGAAACATTGTCAAAAATATATTAAATAAAAAAATAGTGAACAAAGATTTTCATAAAAATATTTCATGAATATGACACGAAAACCTAAAAAAGAAGGCTACACATTTTCTTCTTATCAATGGCGTGAACGTTTCAAGTTAAACAAGGCTTGTGTGTGTGTCTGTTTTTATTTCTTATCTCTTCAATGGAATAAGTTTAAAGCATATATCCTTCTATAACCTTCAAAAAGTAATCCAAAAAATAAATTTACTTTCCACACTTTTCAAAATTTTGTTTACTTATAGTAAATTTCGATCGACGTCAACTTCTCAAAGTTAGCGTGTATACCTGGGGAATAGATTTTGTTATGCAAGATAATGAATGTAATACCAATAAAATAAGATTATAAATGAAATGAATCATTTTGATATAGTAGGATTAAAATTTTTATTTCTACTATAGTTTTTAAAAATACTGTGAAAGGCAGAGAGGATTTCTTACATCAGTTGTGTTGCACTGATGCATGTTTTGCATTTCTAGCTTTTTAATGATTTTTAGCATGAGAAAATGAGAAAAAAATACTCTGTTCAAAATATGACAGATATTATTAGTTTTCTTACATTTGAATAATACAAAACTGAATGTGACTAATAAACATGATTTTTTTTTCTATTTTATACAATCCGATACACGTGACGTCGTTCTCTTAGCAATCAAAGAAAGATAAATGCATTTATAAACAAAACGTTTCATTTCCGTTAATTAAGAACATATGTAACTAGTATAAACGCATTGTCCTATGATGGTGGGTAGAAATCGTGGGTTTCCCTTAAAATAAAAATAATTGATAAATGTATTCATATATTATTATTCCGTAATCGAAATATTTGGTTTAAAAATCATAAAACAATATATTAATTGATACCTTAAATATTTTTCTTATTCTTATAATCATTATCAATAATAATATATTTATTAAATGCTACTGAAATTCAACACCAAATATTTCATGAAAATAACTTGAGACTTCGATAAGCCAAATTTAAAAGTAATTCTTCGAACATTGTGTAAAATGTATTAAATAATAAAAATAGTGAACAATGCTTTTCATAAAAATATTTCATGAAAATGATACGAAAAACTGAAAAAAAAGGCTATACATTTTCTTCTTAACAACTTTTTAAATTATACAGGGCTTGTGAACATGTCAGTTTTTATTTCTCATCTCTTCCATAGAATTTGTGTAAAGCATGTTCTATGTATTCTTTTATAGCCTGTCAAAAGCAATCCAAAAATTAAATTCACTTTCCACACATTTCAAAATCTTGTTTATTTATAGTAAATTTCTATCGACGTCAACTTCTCAATGTTAGCGTGTATACATATAGAATAATTTTTGTTATGTAAGCTCATGGTGTCATACCAATAAAATAAGATTATAAATTAAATGAATCATTTTGATATAGTATGAATACAAATAGATTTTAATAAAATATTGTTTAACATATTAAGGATTTAACATATTTACTTTCTTGCAACAATTGAGTTTCTCTGATATCTCAGATGTTTTGCATTTCTAACTCTTTAATGATTTTCAGCTTGAGTAAAGAAAAAAAAATATTTTGTTCAAGGTATGTCAGAAGTTGTTCGTTTTCGTGCTTTTGAATAATACGAAATTGGAAGTAACTAATTAACATGAATTTTTTTTATATATTTTATACAAGCTATTACCCGTGACGTCGTACTCGTATCAAAAAAAGAAAGATAATGCATTAATTAAGCAAAACATTTCACTTCCGATAAATAAGAACATATATAACTAGTGTAAACGCCACTCTAAGAATGGTGGGTAAAAATCTTGGTTTTCCTTTAAAATTTGAAATAATTCATAAAATTATTCATATATTATTATTCCTTAATCGAGCTATTTGGTTTAAAAATTATAAAACAATATATTAATTGAAACCTTAAATATCTTTATTATATTTATAATTATTATCAATAATAATATATTTATTAAATGTTACTGAAATTCAACTCTAGATATTTTAAGAAAGTGTCATCAGATTTCAGTAAAAATAGTTCAAAAAATAAATCTTCGAACATTATCCAAAATGAATTAAATGAAACAAAATAATGAACAATGTTTTTCATAAAAATATTTCATGAAAATGACAGGAAAAACTAGTAAAAGAAGGCTATACATTTTCTTCTTATCAATGGCGTGAACGTTTTAGGTTAAACAGGACTTGTGAGTGTGCCAGTTTTTATTTCTTATCTCTGCCATGTAATTTGTGTAAAGCAAATATTCTTCTATAACCTGTCAAAAATTAATCCAAAAAACAAATTTACTTTCCACACCTTTGAAAATCTTGTTTACTTATAGTAAATTTCTATCGACGTCAACTTCTCAAAGTTAGCGTTTATACATAGAGAATAGTTTTTGTTATGTAAGCTTTTGAGCATAATACCAATAAAATACTATTATAAATTAAATTAATCGTTTGATATAGTAAGAAAATAAATAGAATTTTTAGAAATACTGTGAAACATATAGAAGATTTCTTGCATCAATTGTATTGCTTTGGTAAAATTGCTGCTTTGAATTTAAAAAGAAATGAAAGTTAATTTTGTAAAAAAAAAAAAAAAAAAAAAAAAAAAAAAAAAAATATATATATATATATATATATATATATATATATATAAATATATATATACATATATATATATAAAACAAAATTCACGAATAACCAAGTCGAGTCTTTTTTATTTCGCGAATAATTAAAACTCGCGAATGTTGATTCCGCGTAGGTTAAGGGATTACTGTATGATTTACGTAAAATTTTAATGATATATTTTTTTTTTACCTTTATGTGCATAATAACAAATAAGATAGCCCTTCAAATGAATTTATTTTTAAATACTTTAAATGGGGAGATTTGTATCTTAAGCGTATTAAAAATTTATTTGTCAATTGTTTAAGCTACATTTTCTTGAAATCTATGATCTATTATGAATTTACTCAGACTTTTATTAATATATTTAGTTAATGTTAACAATATAATAAATAAAACCTTAAATATTTTAATTATTTTTATAATTATTATCAATAATATTCTATTCGTTAAAAGTTATGGAACTTCAACACCAAATATCCTATGAAAATAATATAAGATATCAGTAAACAAAGTTCAAAAATAATTTTTGGAACATTGTCTAAAATACATTAAATAATAAAAATACTGAACAGCATTTTTCATAAAAATATTTCATAAAAATGATACGAAAATCTGGAAAAAGAATGCTATATATTTTCTCCTTATCAAAGGCTTGAACGTTTTAAGTTAAACATGCCTTGTGAGCGTGTCAGTTTTTATTTCTTATCTCTTCAATGGAATTTGTGTAAAGCATATATTCTTCATAACCTGTCAAAAAGTAATCAAAAAAATAAATTTACTTTCCACACTTTTCAAAATCTTGTTTACTTATAGTAAATTGCTATTGACGTCAACCTTTCAAAGTTAGCGTGTATACATAGAGAATAGTTTTGTTATGTAAGCTCACGAGTTTTATACAAATAAAATAAGATTCTAAATTAAATGAATCATTTTGATATAGAAAGAATAAAAACAGATTTTTTATATACTATGAAACACGTCAGCGATTAAACTTTATTGCATCAATTGGGTTGCTCTGATATATAAGATATTTTGCAGATATTAATGATTTTCATCATCAGTAAGATAAAATAAAAATCTTTTGCTCACGATATGTCAGCAGTTTTGAGTTTTCGTGCATTTGCATAATACAAAACTGGAAGTGACTATTCAACATGAAGTTTTCTATTTCATATTTCATACTAGCTGTACCGGTGACGCCGTTCGCATAGAATTAAAAGAAAGATAAATGCATTAATTAATCAAAACATTTCACTTCCGATAATTAAAAGGGTATACAATACCCACTCTTTATCACATATTATAGAGGACAATATGGTACTTCTTATTTATAGGGACCTTGACATAACTCAGTCAAAAAAATCATCAAGAACATTTTGTGCCAAATAAATTAAATAATTGCAAAAATGATTGTGCAACCAATGCGAAACAGGAGGGACAAACGAAATCGTAAAAATTCACGCTCTCTACGTTTATTTTTAATATCTTTCTAATTTTTACCAATAAATAATATATTCGATAAATGTTACTGAAATTTAACTGTAAATTTCTTATAATATATAAGGTTTCCGTGAACGAAGTTCAAAAATAATCCTTGAAACATTGTCTAAAATACATTAAATAAAAAAAAATAGTGAACAATGTTTTTCATAAAAAGACATGAAAAACTGGAAAAAGAAGGCTATACATTTTCTTCTTATCAATGGCGTGAACGTTTTAAGTTAAACAGCGCTTCTGAGCGTGTGAGTTTTCATTTCTTATCTCTGCCATGGAATTTGTGTAAAGTATATATTCTTCTATAACTTGTCAAAAAGTGATTAAAAAAATAAATTTACTTTCCACACTTTTCAAAATCTTGTTTACTTACAATAAATTTCTATTGACGTCAACTTCTCAAAGTTAGAGTGTATACACAGAGAATAGATTTTGTTACGTAAGCTCATAAATGTTATACCAATAAAATAAGATTATAAATTAAATGAATCATTTTGATATAGTAAAAATAGAAATAGATTTTTATGAAATACTGTTTAACATGTCAAATATTATAACTTTCATGCATCAATTGTGTTGCTGTGATATGTCAGATGTTTTGCATTTCTCCATTTAATGATTTTCAGCATGATAATAATAAAAAAAGCCTGTTCTGTTCAAGATATTCAGAGGTAATTAGGTTTCGTGCTTTTGAATAATACGAAATTGGAAGTGACTACTCAGCATGAAGATTTTTGTTTCATATTTCATACTAGGTGTACCGATAACTTATTTCGTGTAGCATTAAAAAAAAATATTAATGTAGTAATTAATCAAAACATTTTACTTCCGATAATTAAAAACATATACAATGCCCACTCCTTATCACATTTTATAGGAGGCAATACGGTACGTCTTATTTGTAAGGGCCTTTACATAACTCAGTCAAAAAAACAGCAAGGACATTTTGTGCCAAATAATTTAAATAATCACGAAAATGACCGTGCAGCCAGCCAATGAAAAAAAGGATAGCCAAGCAAAATCGTAAAAATCCACGCTCTCTAACGAAACGAAAAAACATTGTTGGCAGAATTCTTCTATAAAACGGTATTTTAAGTGGTATTTTTGTGTATGTATTTGTATATGTATGCACTGCATCCTATAAGACTTTACACAAATCCATTATAAAAAAAAAAATATTTAAAAAAATGACAACATATTTTCGCTCTTTTAAAGCTAAAAGAATTGTGGAACTAAAATTTGGTTCCAAAGCACGATATACAAACATGTGTCCAGTATACTTCGAACTCCCGATAGTTTACAGATGAAAAATTATATTGCTCTCAGGAAATCATATTAACTCTTTAGGTTTTATGACTAAAAATGCAATTTACTTTTTAAAATTATAAAGTAATTTTTTTTCATATTTTCTGAACTGAACGGCTTTAAGAAATAAAACTTGTCAAAAATCGTTTTTCTTTCTTTCTTTCTTTCTTTTTTTTTTTTTTTTTTTTTTTTTTTTTTTAAGAGAATGAAAAAACTATTTTTCTCTAATCATGACGTCATTTTCGACATGGATAATTATGCAGTGCAAATTATTGACTTTTACCTCCCTTTTTCTTTTTAACACATTTTTTTAATTTATTTCTATATTAAATTTAAAATTAAACCTTCATTTTAACCAAGCGCAAAAGACTAACAGCCATGGATTGATAAAAATTTTCTTTAAATAATAAGAATTGGTACCATAACTTAACACCATTTAATTTCCACATCAAAGCATATCCGTTTTATTTTCCATAGATGGCGTCATTTTCGCCTTCTCACCGTACTTATGCATACTATGCACCTTATTTTAAAGTTAAATTTCTAAACAAATAATGGTTATTTTTTAACATTCACAGTGGCTTTAAAAAATCTTCGAAAAAGGCGAGAACACAATGAGCCAATAAGCACACAAAATTTTATTAAAGTTCATTAATTTTCGAATATTTCATCCATATATTTAAAACTATACACATTCATTTGTTTTAAAAAACTAGCGTGATAATTGTTTTTCAGATTTGTACGTATACATAACACTTTTACTTCATTACATTTACAGAAAATTATTTTTTTTAATATGGAATTTTTAAATAATATGTATATATATGTATATATATATCTATCTATTCCTGCCTCTCATCAAACAAAAATTAATAAATCTATTTTAAATACATTGTTTGTGGTATTTATGTAACAGAAAATTTACTAGACCATTAATTTATGCTTTAGCAGTGCTAAAATTTGAAATAAATGTTAATTTATTATTTATGCACGCATAGGAAACATTCTGGGAATGATAACATAAGAAATGTATATATATATATACGCTGGTGGGGGAAAATTAAGGATGTACACAGAAAAAAAAAATCTGTAAATTTACTAAAGATTTTCTAGGAAACTGGGTTTCCTAGAGCATTTTATGTAACGGCAACAAAAAAAAAAAAATTCCATTATGAGATACACTATTGCACTAAAAATAAAAAAATCTATAAGGTTACTAAGAATGTTTTAGGAAACTGGGATGCCTAGAACATTCCATGTAACTTCAACCAGTGTTACAGATAAAATTTTAGTAAGATTATTGTAATTTTAGCAGATTCATTTGTAAAGCTACAGATTTCTGTAGCTTAAGAAAAACTAGTTTTGTAGATTTACATCTTTTTTGTATAGTTACAGATGAAAGTTTAGTAAGCATGAAACTTTACAGCTGTAGAACTACAGATTTAAATACAGTGTGTCAGATTATTATAAAAGCCGAACACGGCAACAAAACGGATTGTTTACATATTTTGATCACTTGTCGGATATTTTTACGTCTTGGAAATGTAATGGTTTAATTTCGGTCAATGTGGAAACTTCTGCACGACGATATATTCGAAAAACCATCTCGTCCTTAATTTTATTACACCAGTGTATATTTATTTCTTAATGAAGGGTAATATTAAGTAACGAAAGGGTAACATTAAGTAACACTTTCCTTATTTATCTAGTTAACATACGAAGTAAAATTTTCACTTAATTATTTATATATTTTCAGAATACCAAAACCCCTCGAAACTCGTCTTTGGTGGAAAGATTTATAGATTGAATTTATTAATTAATAATTAATAATCGTATATAGAAAACGGCTATAAATAATTTTATTTATTATACTATGTTTTCTTTTTAGTTCAGGTAATATCTTATGGAGATATCATGTCTGCTATTTTTAATGATGGTGTGTAATTCATCAGTCTTATTACTTGATAAGCTAATTACTTCATCAACAATTACAATATTGCCATATTAGGTTTACCTAAAATGTAGTTTAAAAACAATATTATAAAACCCGTATAATGATATTTTACAGGAAGAAAAGAAAGAAAGGGACATTTTGACACCTGAAGTAATATATGAATCCCCCCCCCCCCCACCTATTGTTATTAACGATAACTGAGGGTAATATAGTCAGTATACTAATATGGCCACTTCGCAGTTTTAGCGTTACCTTCATCGTTTACCCAAAATTGTTTTAAATATCTTTTTAAAAAAGCTAAAACGAAAGTACAATTGTATGCTGAGCGAGATTTGTTGAATTACTTTTCATGTGGACAGGTTATCTATATTTCCTTGGGTTTCAGTACTTTCAATGTTATTTTGATTTTATGTTTACCTTATTTTCTGATAATTACGGAATTAGAAATATGGAATGAACTTTAGAGTGTATTAGATACACAATGTTTTTTTTTTTAATTCAGGTAATACCTTATGGAAATATTATGTCTACTATTTTTCATGATGGTATTACTTCATCAGTCTAATTACTTGATAAGCTAGTTACTTCATCGATAATTACAGTATTGCCATTTTAGGTTTACATAAAAGGAAATTTAAAAACAATATTATAAAAGCTATATAACGATCTTTTACGGGAAGAAAACTAAGAAAGGGGTGTTTTGACACCTGAAGGAATATATGAATCCCCTATTGTTATTAACGATAACTGATTGTAATATAGTCAGTTCACCTAATATGGCCACTTGGAAGTTTAGAGTTACTTTAATCATTTACCAAAAAGTGTATTCAATATATTTTGAAAAAAGCTGCAAAGAAAGTATAGTTGTAAGCTGAGTGAGATTTGTTGAATTACTTTTCATGTGGACAGGTGATATTTATTCACTTGGGTTTCAGTACTTTCAATGTTGTTTTGATTTGTTGTTTACATTCTTTTTCCGTTAATTACAGAATTGGAAACAAGAAATTAACTTTAGAGTGTCTTAGATTTTTCTATATATCTTCATTGATCTGTGATTTTTTTTTTCATATTATTTATGGTTCGTTCATAAATCACATATTTTTTCGGAAATCTATTTTCAATACGAAAAAAGCAAGATAAAACTTTTTATTATTTTTTAATTAGGTTTGAACATTAGTTTTTTGACAGCGATTTATAATTCATACGACATGAGCGAAATTTTCGGTAAAAATATGTCATCTTTACATACAGGAACCAAATTAATTTAAATAAAATTGTTAAAAAAATTTAAGGATTTTTATTAAAATAACTTAATTTTATTAAAGGCACTAAATTTTTATTAGTACAAGCTACAATCTACACGGAACATCAATACATTAAATATTGAACAACACAAATTGCAAATCTGATTAATCCAAATTTATCCTGAGGTGCCTCACTCTTCCCTATGTACAAATAACATCTAATTAACCAGGTAATAAGATCAGCAAAAATTTGGAGGTATTCCAAAACGAATTGCTAAATAAAACTTCTATGTTAGCACTTCTTTTTCTTAATTAATTCACTTCTTTTTCTTAATTAATTAATAAATCTCACATTATTATAAATATTATTTAATTCAATTATGAAATATCTTTTAACAAAATCTTGTACTTTTTTTGCATGTGGTATTAATAGTATCTTTTCTTAATGGAAAATTATATGAATCTTTTATCATCTTAAAAAATATATTCTTTTTATAAATCGTATATCACGCTTGTTCTTTTTCTAATTTTAGTCATTAAATATATTGTAATCAATTCCTTTATTTTTTAATTGCTGCCTACTCGTTTTCAATTTAAATTGCTAATAAGTTCATGCTTTCATTTAAACCTGTTTAGGATTGATGAATGTTAACATTTTTTTTTCGGAAATAACTTTAACACCACACATCATTTTCTAATGAATATTCTAAGTAGGTGATTAGAATAACTTCGATTAACTTAATATGTCATTAGAAAAGACTGCGTTTAAGCAGTGCATAACATTAGTTTTAAAGTCAGGATAACGATATATGAGTAAGCTCTGGGAATGATTTAGTAAACTCTTATCCATAGAAATTATTCATCGTATTTTAAATGGATCTACTAAAATTTTCTGCAATGCTATTAGGAATATATTTTAAAATGTCAAACAACATTATTATGTATTTAAAATATGTAAAGCAACAGAAAAGATTATTTTAGAATGAAAAAATTAAAGTTTTCAACAAGGAATAATATAATAATATTTTAATACTTTACAAAATTACTAGCTGATCTTAAAGAAATTTTGTTTTATTATTATATTACTAGAAGGTGTATTTTCGCACCATCCTAAAAATATTCATTTTATATAAAAACAGTAAATTCATCTGTGTTAATAAATTCATCTCAATCATTAATTCTAAATGATTTGAAAACAATTAAAATATATATATATATATATATATATATATATATATATATATATATATTTTAAATATGGAAGTAAATTTTTCGCCGCATAAAAATTAAATAATCTTCATTCATAAGATTTGTTAGATATTTTATGTGAGTGGGGTACGGAAATTAATTTTCTTAAAAAAAAAATCAAATGAAGGAACATTACTTAGCGGGCGAATTAGGGCATTTCAGGGTCCATTTGTTGATACATTGTGTTAATAAATATAAATAAGATATCGTGACAACAAACAGTGCCCTTTGTAAGTTTAAAAGCGAATAGAAGAAAAAAATAAAAATGGCATCGGCGATTTGAAAGATTTCAGATTTTTTTAAATAGTAAATATTAATATTTTTAATAACAAGATACCGTTACAGCCAGGAAGTTAACCCGAATAAGTTAGAATAGTTTGGCTTTCCTTTGGGGAAATGCATATGATGGTTTAAAGCTGAAAAATAAAATGAAAACACTAAAATGAATGCCAAATCAACATTAGGAAAAATAATTTGGAATTGTAAATTCATATTAATGTATTTTTTTAAGAAAAGAAGCAGCGTTACAAATTAAAAGCATCGTCAAAACGTAAGTATTTTTCTTATTATTTTACTGTACAGGGAAAATATGATTGTTATTTGAAAATGTAGAATAAACGGAAAGGTTTTCTTGAACAATCTGAGAAATTCCCGCACATGTACTGAAACGATCGCCGGCATAATGCAAGGACGTTTATTTCCGTTTACAAAATTATTTTTATGCTTATATAAATTCTCCCTGTTATCAGGAATAAGCGATCAATTGAAATGATATTAACAAATATCGATGTCATATAAATAAATCTGAAAAACTTTAGATTTCATTACAGATTTCTATTTGTAACACATTGACATAAAATAATTACAATAAAACACACACACAGTGTAATATAATATTTGTTTCCTCCTAAAGATTTTTTATTGCATTAAAACTACTGTATTTACTCTCGTATTTTACGTACTTTTCACATTTCGGTTGTGCCAGAAGTACGGTGTGCAAAAATAAACGGATTATTAAAAAATATAATTATTGATGTTAATTTTTTTCCTTTTTTGGTGGTGGGGGGGATTACACAAATCTTCCTGTTACAAAATGGTTTACAAATATTCAATTACAAATATTCAATTGCAATAAATTAGGAGGTAAAATATATCCCATTTAAAATTTCATCCTTTCAGGGGTAGAAAAATTCTGTTTGTAAAATGATGAAGTGATTGACTGACACCAGAATTTACAAACGAATTTCTTTTCCGCAACTCGCTTTTCAAACTTTCATTATAAAAGCAAATTTTTGTCAAAATATTGTTGGTGCCGTTGGTCAACTTGCAATTAAAATTATGTAGTCACGCCACGCGACAAACCGAAAATGAAAGGGTTAAATTATAAAAAGAAGAGTTGGGATACAAGTTTCCATGGAGAACTAAAAAGAAAAAAAAATAGACATTTTGATATCCTTTGTAAAAACTTATTTTTGTAGACATTCATTTTCAATTTTATTGAGATCAGAACTTTTCTTCCATAGAGATTGGAATCAAAAAGGGAAATACACTTCGAAAAAAGCATGAAATGATGTTTTGTATAAAAAGGTGTCAGTTTATCTCAAACAGTAATATTAAGCTGTACAATGAAGTATTTTTTTCTCAAGGTATGTATAGGTGTATATTAAAATTTATGAACTTTTAATAACTAATATTAAATTTGATTTTTATATGACCTATACTTACGCCGTTTTAACATGAGCCTTAAGGATTTTACAAAGTATATATGTGAATATTTATTATTATTTATTTGTGAGGATTAAGGATTTCATTAAGGATGATAATAAAAGAGTCCGTGAGTTAATAAGCGAAAACTGTTTCGCTTTCTGGTTTGCACCTATTTAAAATGTTGATAACTGGCTGTGCAGTGTAACAGAACGTTCTGACCGTTTTTATAACATGATTTTATCTGATGTCTTCCAAAAACTTCTTAAGACCTATTTAGAGTCAATTTCTACAGCGGATATAGTTCTGAATCTCACAAAAAGTAGATTCTTTTTAACCTTGCTTTATTTATTTTATAACTATGAGACCAAAAGCGTTTTATCAAATACGACGGGTTTTTAAATACGACGGGTTTTTTCCTATTATTCTACCAGTAATCAAATCAGAAATGTTTTTTTTTTTTTTTTTTTTTTTTTTTTTTTTTTTTTTTTTTTACACATAGGCTTCCAAAAACGGGATGCAATTATGAAAGTTTTTAAATGCATTTCAAAAAGGAAAAATATAAGGAATATGTTTACAGCAGAGGAACAAATTCAGTAGTTCTATGCCATCTTCATAGGTAATTCATCGGTAAAGAGGCAAACTATTAAAATAATATTTTCAATAGTTCATTTCGACAGGTAGTATGGTCTATTTTGCTGCAAAATAATGGCAAAGGTGATCATTTGTGACCTTTAAATAGTATGCAAGTATGTTATCACAAAAATTTGTGTTAGATCACCTATTTTAAGTACGTACGGTTTTTTGTATGATGAGCAATAATATGTCAAACTTGCTGATTTGGTCGTTTTTAAATTACTTTAAAGAAATATATCTGATGACCCAACTATACTATTTCTGCAGATATCCGTCTTAGACCTATTCAGGGTGGATCTGAAATGCTTCAACAAACTTAGAGGTATGATAGTACTCATGAAAACGAACAAAAAATGCAATGGAACATGGGGTCGCAAATGAAGGTTAAAGGATGAAAATAGAGAAAATGCGTCTGGAAATGGACAAACCGAGGTAAGAAATAAACACTAAAGGAAATTATTTATTGCACAGAATAGGTACAACACAGCTACGTGATGTCCAGAGAAAACAAATATTTTACAAAAATTGTTCAAAGTGTCGATCGCGGACATTATTACACAGAGTACATCTAAGGAGGAATGGCTGGCAAACACGCTCAAATTTGCATACGTAGATCCCTGCTCACAGACTTGTTTGATTTTCTTCAAAGTTTTTGTTATATCTTTCTGAACGGATATGCACAAAGTGCAAGGAAAACCAGCTCCGTTCTACTAGTCATTACTGCACAAAAGCAGCATGCGGGATTTCGATATTTTTATTAGTTCACCCTTTAAACGTCATTTGCGACCTCATGTTCCATTACATTTTTTGTTCGTATTAATAAGTACTATCATCCCCGTAAGTTTGTTGAAGCATTTCAGATACACCCTGTATGTATCTCTTGTAGTAATATCAAAATCGAAGGAGGTTCAGCAAAGGCTTCTGGGTCAGTTGACATGTAAAGTTCATATTGTAAATGTACACTAAAATACTCCTATATTACATAATTTTGCTCTTAAATAACTTTTGTTTGATGGGTTATGTAGCAGAAAAAATAAAATATTTTTGTGTATTTTATTAAAATATGCAAATGCGTTTATACTTGAAAACCTTTTTTGAGAAAAATACAATCCGTCATAGAACAAAGAAACTTGTGGGGAAGCCAAATGTCACTATATAAAAAATACAATTTAATGAAAACAATGCCGAAAACTAATACATTTTTTAATAATATCATAAATTTAAAATATCAAAAAACACGACTGCGTAAAAAGCGAACTAATTAATTACTTCTCATCAATGTGAAACTATTTTTTTATATTACTTACCTATTTTTTTATTTACTTGTATTGATGACTTTTAAGTTGCGTTTAATTGTTAGTTCATATCTATAAACACTGTTTTGATGAGGTTAGAGTTGCAGTAAAGCTAGAAATCCTACCTACACAACTTCCAGGTTATGTAATATTTAAACGGATCCTCTGACTCTAAAATAGTCAATGAAACATCGTCTTCATTTTGAAAGACCTATCCAATGATATGCCACTCAATATGGTGCGTATTTTTTTTTCGTCTCTACCACCATTTTGTATTTTACGGCCGCCATTTTGAACTTATAAAAACAAAATCTAACCTATAACCATAGGAAGGTTAAGACAAATTGATAGAGATCTCATTTATTTAAATCCACCCCACCGTTGGGATGTTGCTGGGGTATAAAAAAGCCACATACCCAGATACGCGTGAAACACATAACGCTTCTTGGCAGTCGGGTAAAAGCAATATCATTACTAGATGCATTTTACTTATTTGAAAGTTATACCTTAAAAAACACAAAAACACATATACATCAGTAAAAGTGCATTTATTTTTCATTGAGAGATTTCTGTTTAACATATGAAAACACATTAATAAATAAAACGCGAAAATTTTATATGCCTATGGAAAACAAAATATAAAAGTCTTTTATTCTCGAGTGACATAACAAGAAAATAACCCTTAACAATTTTTAGAAAGAGTACATTTTTAACACATAGAAATATGTAAAATATATTAACCGTGAAAGCAAATTTAATACAGAAGAAATAAAGAAGAAAGTTCCACATGCTTTTTCCTTTAATTATAAGATTTATTAAGGAAAAAGAAAGTTATTTATTCGGAAACATTTACAGAAATCTCGAAGAAAGTGATACTTTTTCTTTTCCTATCTAACAAAACATTTTTCCAACAAAGCCGCAGAGACTTCCCCAGTCCCGTTGCATTCGCTGCTACATTGACTCGGTGATTAATTAAGATTCTGCAACCTGTTATAGACGATTAATTACGTTAAGAGTGCCAATAAGATTACGCAAGTTCTTCTGGATGTTTTTACTTTGTAAGTGAATCTTTTATAACTCAGTTTCTTTGCGAGATAATGAAGCTTCCGTTCATTTCTAACTTCTAAAGAGAAAATCAATAGCTTATGCGTATCAGAAAAGAGATCAAACAGATGTAAAGAATTATTTTATATAATTGCATTAATTGGTTTTAGTTGTAAAGATTTTGGCAGTTTTTGTGTCTAAATGATTTTACATTTATTAATGTCTGTGCAGGATAATAAATTATATGTTGACTAGTACAATTTCTATTTTTGTATGTGTTTAAGTTAATATATTTCTTGATATGTAGGAATAACTTAAGTATAGATTTAGTAAATATACCACATTTTTTGTAGACTTATGGTTATATTTAGTACAGTTTTTTTATTCGACTACTTTTAATTAAATATTTATTTATTTTTATGCGTTTAAAATCTTAAAAAAAGTTTTCATTTTTATCTACATTTAACTTCAACAATTAAAAAACGATGCCTAATAAATATCATATTAATGATTAGATAATATAGAAGAAGGACTTCTTTTTTCAAATCAGCCATAGAAATACGTTTATGGTTTCTTATATTATCCTGAATGATTTTACCTTCAAAGTACATCTTAATAGTTTCGTTTATTTTCGATATATAAACGCCTCCTATCTTTTGAAACTTTAATAGAAAATCAGTAACTCATGTATATATACATCGACATCAAGCAGTTGTAAAGAATTAATTTATGCAGTGTGTCCACGTATAACCTGACCGACCTTTATTTTCGCAACCGTTGGTCCTAGATGCATACTTCCATTTACAAAAATGGTCAAAATTAGGTGCATAATTAAGATAAAAAAAGTTTGAAGCGAAAAAATAATTTAGTGAAGAATTACAGAATCTAAATTTTTATACGGTCCCACTGTCCTATATGTTATATTTAGTAAACTTTCCCTGTTACACTGGCAAGTAAGGCAAAAAAAAATTCCCGTTATTCTACGATTAAAATTGACCGAGTAATAGCTGTTTAAAGTTGGAGTATATTTTTTGCTGCATATTATTGGTCATTCACAAATTTAGTAGAAATATAATTTCGTCAGCTATATTAAAGAAATGGTTGAGAGTAAAATTAGCATTGCAATATAAATTTGAAATCTTTAATTTTTTGTTTAATAGGATGAAAAACAACAGCCTCAATTCTTTTCAAAACGATACATATTTTAAAATGCTGTTAGATTACACTGTCTTTCAAATTTTGGGTTGTGGCATGTGTTTTAGCTTTTGAAAATAGATTCTTATGTATTTTTTAGCACTGAATCCGAAAATGGCCTTCATTTTAAACCATCACGTCAGGAATTTTCTCAAATCGCAAATTTCAAAGTTAAAAAGCTAAAAGATTAAATTGACCTTCCCCTCTCCTCCACACCTCATCGGACCCCCCGAGCTGTTTAGCTGTAAGAAACCCAGTATAAGCCAAAAAATCTAATAAATTATTGAATTAAATAAAATTAAACTGAATAAAAAGTCTTACATCTATTTTATAGTATCAGATTTTTCGCTATTTTTTAACCTTGAAATTTACGATTTGTGAAAAATCATGATGGTTAAAAGTGAAGGTAATCTTTTGATTCAGCGTTAAGAATACATAAAATGTAATTATAAAAGTTAAAAAACACAACCATCGCAGGTTTATGTTATCTAATCTAAAACCCTTTTTTAAACTTCTTAACGGTAATCTATCCGATTGTTTTCTGTCATCCTCTAATATAAGTATGTATAAGATGGTAAGAGTCGAAAAGCATAATAATATTGCATTGTCAACGGATTTAATTCAGTATGTAAAATTTAACTTTGATCGGACACTTGAAAGTAAGTTAAAGCTCGAGTACAAATTTTAAACTGGAAATACGATCATTACAAGTTAAATAAAACTTTATGAAAATAACATAATTTTAGTTAAAATAGCCTTAAATCCTTACAAAATAAATCATATGTTAAAATGCAATTATTTTAACTATTCTGAAACTTAACTAATAAAAGTTAATCGTGATATTTGTATGATTTCTTTCAAAGCGCAGATACCTTGAAATAAGTTTAATTACTTTATACACGACCCCTGAAAGCATGGTCGAGATCATCTGTTTTGATATGCAAAAAAGTGGTATAAGTCATTCATTTCAAAGTTTCATAACTCGGTCAATTTTAATGTTAGATGAATGGGACTTTTTTGTCTTACTTGTTAGTGTCACAGTAAAATTTTAGTGAATATCTCTTATAGGACCGAAGGACCGTATAAAAATTTAAATTTCGTAAATTTTTAATAAATGTTTTTCTTGACCCAAATAGCTTTAAAAATAATTCTTTACCTTAATTAAACAATTTTTGAAATTGGAAGTATGCATCTAGGACCAACGGTTGCGAAAATAAAGGTCGGTCAGGTTATACATGGACACACTGTATGCATTTATTGTTTGCGACTGAAATGAATTCGTTGTTTTTTTATTTATTTTGATTTAACTTAGACTTTTCAGCATTTTGCATCATGAGAATGAACTATTTGAAAGTTGCTTGAATGCATGTCAATTAATCTTTGCTACTGTATGTATAAATGATTAATTAATTAATATTATTTTGTGGAACGTACGCATGCACATGGGTTTATAGTTTGTTTAATTGTTTACACATTTTTATGCTAAAAATATTTTTTGTGTGATTAAAATATTTAAAAAAAAATTTTAATCGTACTTTTACTTAAAGAATGTGATTGCGGTACCAAAATATCAGAGAAAGCTGCATCATCGAAGAACAAAAATGCATTTTCTACTTGATGCTATATAAAAACGAAATTATAATTTCGGCAGTATTTATTTAGCAGCTCTCTTCTTCTGGTGCGTAGAAGCAGTAATTGGTTACCTTCACACCTGCAGAAAATATACATTCGTTGGATACTTTATTGCTACAACAATTTATTCATATTTTTCATCCGGATAAATAATATTGGCTGCATTAAAAATTGTACAAATATTACATAAGTTCCTTTAATTTCCCATAAGGAGTTTGACTAGTTGCATTTTTTAAGTAAAATCACACACGCCAAATCAACCATTATTTAAAAGCAAAACATTTTTGTAATTCGTTTACTTTATTCAAGTAGCTATAATTATGTTCTGCAATGATTATAGACCAAGTTTGAAGAAAATGTTTGAATCAGATCCTGTGTCAACTGCACATGATTTGTTTTATTTTCTTTTAGATTTGTTATTTTTTTTATAGAAAAAGGTACGCTACTACAATTTTCACTATTCTTACTGTCAAAGTTTCAAGCATTTCTTTAACTGTTTACAGACTGCTTCTGAACGACTGCGAAGACATATGAAATTAAAAAAAATAATCGTTGAGACAATTTTTCAAAAACAAATAATCGCTAAGGAAGATTTCTTGCTTTCCATTATCTCTAATCTGATTTCTGTTAATTTTTATCACTTGTTTAATCTTACTCGGTCAGAAGTGTATCGCAGCGTTCTGAAATGTGCTTTGCTATTCATGGGACAAAAATGTCAGTTTGAGTATGTGCTTTGTGCATTTGTCACTACTGTTTTATTGTGATTCTCTACCCAGACATTTTTCACGATGTACTTCTTCAACATGCAGTCTTTAACATACCAGTTAATCCTTATTGAAAGTTTTTTACTTTAGAAAAATTACATGTATGCATAGGAAAACGAAGAGAGTTCTAATGCAGATGTCGTGAAACAACCCGACGATATGTAGAATGCTGCCAGAATTTCTAATTTCTGCAGAGACATAATATGTGGTCAAATACAGGATTCTTACGCAAAAGGGTTTGTAATTGGATTTGTAATTCAATTATTTTGTAATTCAATTTATAATTAAATTTGTAAATTGGGATTGTAATTCAGGGATTGTAATTGTTTTAGTACCAGAAGCTTCGTAAAATACTGAGCACTATATCTGAAGATAGAATTTAGTTTTTCAGTGAATAAGGGAAATATTCCATTACAAAATTTCTGATAAAAGGTCCTTATAACTCCTTGAAGCGTACGAAACCTAAAATTGTACAATTATTGCAAAAGGTAATTAAAATTATTTTAAAACGTTTATTCGAAGTGTCCACTGAAGTATGAATATACACTGTCAAAATTTTCCGTTCAATGAGGAACCATTGTATGGATCAAAATCAGCAAATATACCAAAAGATGGTTCAATCTATGTTTCAAAAACTCTCTTTTTCGTGAATCTTGGAGTATGGTTCAACATTATACCACCCTATGGAAAATCATTGCAGCCAATCGCTGATTGTCCGCCATTGCATCTGTAGAATAACAGCGATCACAAGGCATTTTTATTTTGTCGCATTTATTCTTAAAAATACAGCAGAATTTATTTATATTTCTAAACGATATTTTGTGAATGAAGTATACTTCAAACATTGATATGAATTTTTTAACTTTCAAAATGTATATAATTTATTTGGTTGCAGTTTTGAAAAAGAAATGCTTCCAATTGTCTCAATAAAAATTTATGAGCATTGTTATAAATTGAGTTTATGGTTCAACTATTTCCAAAGTATCGTTCAACCAAAATTCAGTTTAAGGTTCAACCTATTTATAAAGTATTGTTCAACCAAAATTTATTTTATTGTTCAACCTTTCCCAACGGTTTTACTTATTTTCAAACATGGTTCAACTTATTACCAAATAATGATTCAACGTATTACCAAATCATGGTTCAACCTATAACCAGTCTATGGTTCAAAAAAGCACCAAAGGATGGAGAATAGTTTTACCATTCTATGGTGGTAGCTATATTTGTATCATCTTTTGGTGAAACCCTGAGCCGAAATTCTTAACAGTGTACTAAACAAATGTGATACTACAACAATTTGCATTCCATGCAGTCAGAATTCTTGTAAAAATCAAGATAATCACATATAAAATTATTTTAATAACCACATTTGTAAACAATTTTAATCTATAAATGAAACGCTTTTAAATATACTTTATTGTTTCGATCTGTGCCATTTCAGAAACACTTTATGAAAAAAAAAAAAATTTCTTTCGTAATATATACATTAGTGTGGGTCGAAAAAAATAAATATTTTATTTTCGAAACGCTTTAGTACAGAAAAGTTGCCTATTGTAATAAGAAGAAAAACGGTATAAAATAAAGTAAAATCGGTTAACATCTTCCATTTGCGCATCGTACATAAAATTATTGGAAAATTGCAAAAATCGCGCTTTTTTGTAATTTTTTTTAAATAAATTAAAACTTTAAAAATAAACACGCTTTTGTTTTTATGCTTGTTTTATGGTTTAAATAAACTAAATAAAGTATATTCTAGTCAATAATCTAATTTTTTTTCTTTCTTTCACGAAACATCTTAGAAAAAAACAATTTTTTTTCCAATTTTTTGCAATTTTCCCTGTGCAACTCTTCGCTCGTTTTGCTAAAACAAAACGAACCAGAAATCACCGCGTGATGGTGGTTGCACGTTGGTTGCACCACCCACACCCTACCCAACCAGCCATCCAAATTGTTGGGTGTTGTATTTACGATATATTTACAACTATTTGCAGAGATTTTCCATGGAGTAGGATTCTTTGGCTTACTGCGTTTTTTAATTTTTCTTTTATATATCTACTACACATTTAAAGTCTGATTTTTTGGAGGAATAAGGCACAACCGATTTCGACTTCTGTGGTGCTTGGATATAGCCATCTCTAGCATCATGTCCAGATACTTTATTAAAGGCCTCTGCCACAAGTTTGACGCACCTCTCCACAGCCTGGGTGTGAAAGGGAAACTTTTGCATTTCTCTGATTAGCGTAGTGACAGAATTGATGAGTGATTTAATATCATCTTCACTTAGATCCCGCAGCATTGGAGAAAGATACACCCCGAAAGAATTCCAATTAATAATTCCAATGTAATCGTAAGCTTGAATGTTTATCTTCGGTGGTAAAAAATTTCTAACAGTCTTCTTCTTTGAGACTGATTGTCTTGCTTTTAAGATCCTTCTGTAACTGAGCTTCCGAATATGTTCTCTTTCATCTACAATCATTGCCAACAGAACATTCTCTAAGTGGGAAAAGTACGCATTTCTTTCTATTACTGGATCGAGAAATTGAAGTAATTCGTCGGATAAGTAGCGTGATGTTTGGATTGCTTGAAATACATGTTTTTGTCCGTCAGTAAAATGTTTGCTCTTTTTCATGGCAAACCAGAGAGGCATGTATGATTTAAAGATGAAGCCAACTATTTCTTTTAGTTTTTCGGATGGATCTGATGTACTTATATACAACCTAAGGACTCGGTTGGCTGCAGTTAGCCATCTAGAATTATACAAAAGACCAGGATCTCAATTTGCTAAGCTTTGGACAATGCCCAAAGGTAATTGCATTTAAAATGTCGAACAAATCTGTTGGTGTTTGCTCAAGAAATTTCTGTCTATATCAGGAATCAAACGATCTATGGGTTCAAAATCGACATCAGGGAGTTTTTCACAGCAACTGAGCTGTTACTCGATTGGTCCACTAAAAGGTTTATGCCCAGCAGTGGCGTCCTACAGGATTTTCTAATCAGTGGATGACACCGTTCTTCCATCTAGTATTAGTTACAGTGCCATCACGCCCTACTACTGCTTGTTTGTCTAGTGATATTGATAGTTCAGACCAAAGAGAAATCATGCTTTGAGTTATAGCATTTCAGGAACTCTAAGAAGGAGATACATATCCAAGTTGATTCATGTTCCTGGATAAGGGAATAGTGTTCTTCTTCCAGTTTCTTTCAAAATTGCTTGGTATACAATTTTTCGACGAACAAAGTATCATCTTTTCGTCCGTCGAAGAAAAAACACCAACTTTCCTCAAGAGATGTGAATTAACTTTTCAAAGCCGTCTTAACACGACTCTTGTCTCTTTTTATTTTACACTTATCAAACACATAAGTAGAATCTGCATTGGTTTTCATCCCAACGTCTCGCAGAACACTTGACGCTAAGACAGCTGTTGCGGGATCAGAAACTTCGAACCGATCACTGTTCAGCGCTGCTGTGCTAAGTTGTATTCTCATCTGCAATTTAGGCTTTTCAGTCGATGTACTTGGTTTGTATGCATCTTCCTGATACTCCGAGACTTTAATGTAACTGTGTTTGTGTTCATCCATTTCCGAGTACTGTCCTATTTTAGGAACTTCTTTGCTGGCTCGCTGAATTTCGCGAGCTTTCCACTCTGCCTTCACATTTAACTTTTTAGTAACTGTTTTCTCAATAGATCCGATTTTCCCCAAATTGTAATTCCTTTAAAGAAACGACCCTTAATTCTTAATAGTTGAATCTAATTGAAGGGAGTTCTGTCTTGTTTTCTTCTAGCAAAAGGAACAAGGAATTCCATAGTGAATATTGCGAAATATTGGAAAATTTCTGTTTTTTCTAAGACGTTGCGCGAACGGAAAAAATAATATTATTGATTATAATTTATTTATTTATGTTATGTAGACCATATTAAAAGCATAATAAACTAAAGCGTGTTTATTTTTAAAGTTTTAATTAATTAAAGAAAATTACGAAAAATGCGCGATTTTTGCAATTTTCCATTAACTTTAAGTAGGATGCGCGAATGGAAGATGTTAACCGATTTTATTTTATTTCATGCTGTTTTTCTTCTAATTAAAATAGGCAACTTTTTCGCACTAAAGCGTTTCGAAAATAGAATATTTCTTTTTTTCGACCCACCTAATATACATATTCAAACTTTACTAAAATCGATAACAGTTTAATCTGCCAGTTATTGCCTTTTGTTTAATTCTTTAAAAAAATTATGTAGAATTTTGAAAGAAAGAAGATTCTTTTCTTATAGCAAAAAATACTTAATTACCTTATTGACTAGACTTTTTTTTACTTTTTTCTATGACAATACCGCTGAGATTTTTTCAGTCACCTCTCCATTCGCTGATGCATACATTCAGTGATTAATTGAGATTCTACAGCCGATTATAAGTGATTAATTACGTTAGGACTGTCAATGAAATTACGCTAGTTTCACTTAATGTTTTTATCCGGATTCGAAATCTTTTAACAAAGTTTATTGTTCAAACAATAAAACAATCATTGTTTTTGCCACAAAAAAAAATATTTATAATGTTTATTTATTTAAAGTATAAATTTAAAGATTTATTTTAATCCATGAAATATATTTACAAAAGTAAAAAACAAGTAAACTGCATTCCTCATTAATATCAATGAATTTTTATTTATGTTCGATCGAAAACATTCACACTTCTAGAATTTATTATATTTAATAATATATATATAATTAAGTAAAAACTCTAATTTGTCTTTGCTATCATATTTCAAATTAATTTCTCATAAGTTAAGTTAAAACTTCTAAGTTAACTTCAATGATATTTGGGAATATTATTATAAAGTATATATTGGCTTCGTAAATGCAGGCATGTAAAATTTAAAAATGATAATATCAAACAATGAATTAAAAAAACATAATTAACACATAGGAGGCCAACAAAAAATCCAAAGAAAATTAATAATAATTGGGATAACCCATTAAATTTAAGCACGAAATGGTCTATCGCTGCAGAATACAAATATGTGGATACTATACAACCTGTTTACTGATTTGTATAAGAATAGCGCATATATACCTGGAGATATAGCGATTTTTTTTGTTATTTCCTGTTTTTAGCTTATATCATGCAGGGTTTTCAACCGAATTTAACGATAGTTTCAGAAAAATTAGCAAAATGTAGCAGAAAAATACGAGTATAATGCAATTGGAATATACATGTATCAAATATTTTATTAAATATGAGCAGTTGTATGAAATAATTTTTATCTGCGCATGCGCGAACGATAAAAAGATTTTTAAAAATAATTTAATAGTCAACTCTCTGCAGCAATTCATAAAAAAAATCCAGTCAAATATCGTGAAAATTCAGAGAGATATCGGCGATAGAGTAAGATAATTTTAAGTTGCGCTGTAAAAGCAGCTGAATTATAAGGTATTTTCCTCAAATTGTTATTTTTTTGCATTTAAAGTTTTTATTGATGCCTTAGTTCTTCTTGGATAACCACCAGAACGAGGCTATTTCATGATAAAAATCAGCATAAAAAATAGCGCAATTTGTTCCAAATCTACTCGTTGATATTCACTAAATGCTATTTTTTTAAGTAAGTTAATAAAAAAAATGACCAATTTGTGGAAAATCTCTTATCATTCAGCTGCTTTTACAGAGGAACTAAAAATCAGCTCACTCTATCACCGATATCTGTTTGAATTTTCACGATATTTGATTTGAAATTTTTATGAGTTGTTTATAGATTTGCCTTTCAAATCATGAAAAAAAGAATATTTTTTATCGTGCACGCACGCTATATCTCCATGGATGGACGTGCTAATCTTACGCGAATCAGTAAACATGTTATAAGTTATCTACATATTTGTATTCTGCAGCCAAATATCATTCTGTGCATTTTATATTACAGGTTGATCCAAAATATTGTCGCGTAGGTGTTGACTGAGAACGAGTGAATACAACAAGCATGAACCAACTCAAAGCTTTATTCCCCCAACTCAAGGTTACATCAGCTTAAATACACTCGAGGGGTGCTTTCTCGAATGGAACATTCCAAGCTTGGAAAGTTCTAGAAATCAAATAACGATTAACATAATAATTAACATAATCACAATTAGCATATTTCCGAAGGAACTAGAAATAAACACAAAGCAATCTTTAAACCAAAACGAATTTTAGGACACTTGCCTCCACGGGGATCGACCTCACTACCTGCCGGTCTGTAGTCCAGCGCTTTACCTTGGAGCCATCGGTTCACACAGCAGATAATTCTAGTATCGCTATATTTAGTGGGGTGGGCCTTGATCAACCAGAAGGCTCTCCCGAGCACAGAATGCTAATTTCGTTACATTTCCCCTTCCTTAGGAGGAAGCAGCGTCCCGCTGCAATCTAGTCTGACTTCTCGTGACAGGTCTCCTGGAATTTCTGTGCGTTTCTTCATCAGCTATTTGCTCGTTTGGATCAAAATAGGGTTTCAGCCTCAGAATATGGACTACGTCCTTTAAACTTCGTCGCCTTTTATTCTCTTCCATGCTCTCTACTTCGTATGATACATCAGATAGTCGTCGTGTGATTCGGTACGGTCCGAAATAACGTCTTAGAAGTTTTTCCGAAAGCCCAACTTTTCGTATGGGAGTAAAAACCCAGACTAGGTCTCCGATATTATAGCTGAGTGGTCGATGTCGTTCGTCATATCTTCGTTTGTCACTTGCTTGAGACTCGAGGATGTGAAGTCTCGCCAGCTGTCTAGCTTCCTCTGCCCTGGTGACTAGATGTTGTGCATAATTTTCGTTATATGGTTCTTCGAAATGAGGAAAGATCACATCCAGAGGAGTCTGTATATCTCTACCGTGTACGAGAAAGAAGGGACTGAACCCGGTTGTATCTTGTTTTGCTGAATTGTAAGCGAAAGTCACAAAAGGCAAGACTGTATCCCAATTTCTTTGCTCAACGTCAACATACATAGACAGCATGTCGGCCAATGTTTTGTTAAATCTTTCGGTCAGTCCATTGGTTTGTGGGTGATAGGCTGTCGTTAGAAGATGAGATGTTTGGTATAGTTGATTAATGTCTTTCACAATATTGGATAGGAAGGAACGTCCTCGATCACTTATCATCTCTTTGGGCGCACCGTGCTTGAGTATGATTTCTTCAACTATAAATTGGGCAATTTCAGTAACCTCAGCAGTTGGTAATGCCTTTGTAACTGTGAATCTCGTCAGGTAATCCGTGCAGACAATAATCCATCGGTTCCCGTTCCGAGTTATTGGGAAGCGTCCAAGTAAATCTATTCCAATTTTAGCGAATGGTGCATCAGGGGGCTTTATTGGATGAAGTTGTCCAGGTGGAAGTCCAGGTGGAGATTTCCGTCGTTGGCACTCTCGACAGTGTGCCACATAACGGCGTATGCTGCCATACAGTCCTGGCCAATAATACTTCCTCCTTATCCGATCATACCTTTTGGCGAATCCGAGATGACCGGCACTTGGAGCATCATGAAGACTTGTTAGTATATCGCGACGGAGTTGTTTCGGGACTACCAAGAGCCATTGCTGTCCCATAGGGTCGTAATTTCTTTTATAGAGTACCCCGCTTCTCATTTGGTAACCTCGGCATCCATCGCCTTTTTGGGTAGTTTTAATTATGGATTTCAACTGCTTATCTTTTAGCTGTTCTTTTCCGTAGTCTGCGATGACAGCAAAGAAAGGGATTTCTACATTGTTGTCGACTGCTGTCTCGGCAAGGGGCTTTCTTGACAGTGAGTCAGCGTCGGAATGTTTTTGACCACTCTTATAGATGACGTTGATGTCGTACTCCTGTAACCTCAAAGCCCAACGTGCAAGTCTTCCAGATGGATCTTTAACATTAGCTAGCCAGCATAAAGAATGGTGGTCCGTCACTACAGTAAAGGGTTTTCCAAAAATGTACGGTCTGAATTTACTGATCGCCCAAATGACAGCAAGGCATTCTTTTTCGGTTGTAGAATAGTTCTTTTCAGCTGCGGTCAGGGATCTGGAGGCGTAGGCTATTGGTCTTTCCTTACCATCTTGATCCTGGACTAATACTGCACCAATGCCATAGCCACTAGCATCTGTATGTATCTTCGTTTCAGCGTTTTGCAGAAAATGTCCCAAAACAGGTCCACTGGTCAGTAACTTCTTAAGCGTTGCGAAAGATTCCCTCTGCGATGTGCCCCAAGAAAACTTGGCATCTTTCTTTAACAACTCATGCAAGGGCTTGGCGATATCGGCGAAATTTCTGATGAATCGTCTGTAATACGAGCACAGGCCTAGAAAACTTCGAACATCTGCAACATTTTCTGGAACAGGGAACTTTGTCACAGCAGCTGTCTTTTGTGGATCGGGATAGATCCCATGTTGATCTACTAGGTGTCCTAATATCGTCAGCTTCTTTTTGCCGAACGAGCATTTGTTGGAGTTAAGCGTCAACCCTGCCTCTTGAATGCATTGCAAAACTTTTCTCAGGCGTAATTGGTGCTCTTGAAAATTTGGTGCGTACACAATGATGTCGTCTAAATAGCAAAGACAGATGTTCCATTTGAGTCCTCGCAGTTCTGCATCCATCATTCGTTCGAATGTAGCGGGAGCATTGCATAGCCCAAACGGCATGACTTTAAACTCATAGAGGCCGTCTGATGTCACAAAAGCTGTCTTTTCTCGATCTTTTTCATCAACTTCTATTTGCCAATAGCCTGACTTCAAGTCCATCATAGAGAAAATCGTCGCACCGGCGAGACAATCTAAAGCATCGTCGATGCGTGGCAGCGGATAGACGTCTTTTTTAGTGACTTTGTTCAATCTTCTATAATCGACACAGAAGCGCCATTCACCGTTTTTCTTCTTCACAAGCACGACTGGAGATGACCAAGGACTGTTTGAGGGCTGTATCACGTCTTCTTTTAGCATTCGTTGTACTTCATTTTCAATTAGTCGTTTCTCAGTTGCTGAGGTACGATAAGGTCTCTGTTTAATTGGAGCACTGTTCCCTGTGTCAATCTTGTGCTTTACACCATTGCATCTAGATTTCTTCAATTTTCTGTTAATGTCGAAAATATCACTATACTCTTCCAGAAGATTTAAGAGTACGTCTACTTCTTGACTAGTTAGCTCATTATCTAACATTTCTTTAAATTTTCCACGAATCAGTGTCTTTCTGGACTTACGTCTTTTGGTATGTTCTCTGTCAGTATCATTCAGCGAACAGATGGAGTTATTTTCGATTACTGTTAAGCAAGCTATATTCATCCTCTTTGGTATTATCTGAGTTCGTCCAGAGAAATTCGTTACCCATATTTTACAGCAATTATTTTCTACCGTAATGATTGATGCTGGTATGGATAGCTCTCTTTCCCATATGAGAGTTTTGTTGCCAACAACCATAGCTTTATCTGCTTCTTGAATGTCTGGACTAACGGTACATATCTGCTTAGCTGAATTTGCCTCAATTACGTAATCTGTTGCGGCAAGCAAGGGAGAATCAGATTTACATACCACTGTGTCTGGCAGAATTTCCGATAGTTGAAGCTCTTCATTCCCACAATCTATAATAGCATCAGTGGCACGGAAAAAGTCCCATCCAAGTATCATTTTATGGCTACATCGTGGAAACACCAGAAAGTCAAATGGTTTCACATTTCCATTCAAGTTCACTTTTAATACACAATGTCCTGAGGCGGATACCGGCTTTCCAGATGCAGTCTTCAATATAGGTCGATTTTCACTAAACATAGGTACATTCAACTGCCTGCGAAATGCTTCAGATATAACCGAATAATCGGCACCAGAGTCGACGAGGGCTTTTACACACTGTCCATTTACGGTAACATAGGTGGTGTTTTTTTGTAACTTGGTTATAATGTACGCTGGAGGATTTTCTTTTATTGCGGCCTCACCTCCTGCATAGGTCGCTAGAGCTAGTTTTCCTCTTTAGCTCGGCGTGGAGAACGGCTAGAGCGACGTATAGGTGACTGCGACTGTCGACGGCTAGAAGTGCGACGGGGATAAGGCGAACTACTTCTGAAACTTGAAGACATGGTCTGCGCATAATTATCGTCGGAGCTGCGTAGGGAGTCAGTGTCCATACCTCGTCCAGGATTGGATGCCCAAGAGGTATTTGCATCCGCGAATACCCTGCGTCTTTCTCTACAGTACCTGAGCACGTGCCCTGGACGTCCACAATGGTAACAAAGGGGTACATTATTGGTTGTTCTCCATATATCTGTCTTTCGTTGTGGAACGGTGCTGTTTTTTGCTTCACACCTTGGTTGAGGCCTGACCGGAACTGTGCGTCGGGGAGTGAAGGTACGTCTTTTTGGACCCGTGAGTGGTGCCAATGCCTCCATAACTTCTTCTCTTATTAACGAAGCGACGTCCGTTGGAGAATCGCATTCATCGTTTGTGCAGCAACTTGCTTCCGGCAAGAACTTTTTAAGCTCTTCTTTCACAATTATTCGTATCAATGATGTTATGTCACCTATGTCCGTTTCGGCTGACATTGTAGCAACATTAGGGAGTCTCTGGAATGTTGGCCGGGTGACACGTTTACGTCGAAGAGTTTCTATTTGACGGCAGCGTTTCACGAAGTCATCGACAGTCTGATAATCCTGAACCAACAGGACCTGGTACAAATCTTCTGCAATCCCCTTCATGAGATGAGCCACTTTCTCTCCTTCTGGCATAGAGGAGTTAACTTTACGACACAGGGAAAGAACGTCTTGGATGTAAGATTCGGCCATTTCACCAGTTTTCTGCGCCCGTGTAAGCAACAGTCTCTCAGCTTGTCGCTTTACGTCGTCCGTTCGGCAGAACGTGTTTTCTAAGGAATTTTTAAATGCAGTCCAATTAGTAAAACTTTCCTCATTGTTGTCGAACCATTGTCGAGCTGTTCCAGCAAGATAGAAAATAACATTCGCAAGACACATCGGTTCATCCCAGCTGTTATAGGTGGCAATTCGTTTGAAATCTTTCAGCCATCTACTGACATCTTGTTCGTCCTCTCCCGAAAAGATGCACGGATTCCGAGGTAGCTGGTATGTCAGGATGGGTACAGGAGCAACGTTAGTTGGAACGGTACTAGCATTCTCTGGGACACTGTCCTTACTCTCAGGCATCTTTCTTCTAACTCTCCTTGGATCGGGTAAGAGGCCAAATTCAGGAGACAATCCTTGAAGGCGTAAACATCTGCGTGGCTCTTCCGTAGTTCGTATCGTACCCGGCGCCTCCACCAAACTGTCGCGTAGGTGTTGACTGAGAACGAGTGAATACAACAAGCATGAACCAACTCAAAGCTTTATTCCCCCAACTCAAGGTTACATCAGCTTAAATACACTCGAGGGGTGCTTTCTCGAATGGAACATTCCAAGCTTGGAAAGTTCTAGAAATCAAATAACGATTAACATAATAATTAACATAATCACAATTAGCATATTTCCGAAGGAACTAGAAATAAACACAAAGCAATCTTTAAACCAAAACGAATTTTAGGACACTTGCCTCCACGGGGATCGACCTCACTACCTGCCGGTCTGTAGTCCTGCGCTTTACCTTGGAGCCATCGGTTCACACAGCAGATAATTCTAGTATCGCTATATTTAGTGGGGTGGGCCTTGATCAACCAGAAGGTTCTCCCGAGCACAGAATGCTAATTTCGTTACAATATTATTCTTTTTTCTTTCATTTTTAGATAGCTTTCTTTACAAAAAGCTACCTGTTGCAGCCGTTCGGAGGAAAGCGATTTCAAAAAAATTTGGTATATTTTCATCGATCATGACCCCCAGACCCCGAAACCACCCTCCGTTCAAAATTGATATATATATATATATATATATATATATATATCTGACCTATGTCACACTGTAACTCTCGTATTTATGAACCGATTTGGATGTAATTCGGTGTGTACATAGTACATACCAATGTCTCGACCGAGTTCTTTGGCCAGCTTCATCTGCCATTTTGTTTCAAAATGGCGGCCATTTAAAAATTTTTAAAAAATTTAAAATTTGAAATGTGGTACCAAAAAATTGAAAATGGAAAAATATTTTTTTCTTATGTATTTGACCTTTATACAAAGACTCCGTAGCAGTTTTTTTTTCGTCTATATCTTAAAAAATGGCTGAGTTATAGCATTTTGAATTTCTAGCGAAGCTGACATTTTGAAACGTCCTGAATTTTGTCACGCGATAAAAGGCGTATTTATGAACCGATTTTGATGTAACTTCGTTTATACATAGTACATATTAATGTCTCGACCGAGTTCGTTGGCCAGCTTCATCCGCCATTTTGTTTAAAAATGGCGGACATTTAAAATTTTAAGAAAAAATTAGATATGAAATGTGGTACCAAAAAATTGAAAATTGAAAAAATATTTTTTTCTTATGTGTTTGACCTCGACAAAAAGATTCGGGAACAGTTTTTGTTTCGTCTATATCTTAAAAAATGGCTGAGTTATAGCATTTTGAATTTCTAGTGTGGCTGACATTTTGAAACGCCCTGATTTTTGCCACGTCATAACAGACATATTTATGAACGGATTTGGATGTACCTTGGTGTGTACATAGTACATACAAATAACTCAACCGAGTTCGTTGGCCAGCTTCATCCGCCATCTTGTTTCAAAATGGCGGCCATTTAAAAAATTTAAAAAAAAAATTAAATTTAAAATGAGATACCAAAAAATTGGAAAATGAAAAAGAGTTTTTCGTATGTGTTTGACCTTAATACAAAGATTCCGGAACAAGTTTTGTTTCGTCTATATCTAAAAAAATGGCTGAGTTATAACATTTTGAATTTCTATTGTGGCTGACATTTTAAAACGACCTGATTTTTGTCACAAGATAACAGGCGTATTTATGAACCGATTTGAATGTAACTTGGTCTGTACATAATTCATACCAATGTCTCGACCGAGTTCGTTGGCCAGCTTCATTCGCCATATTGTTTCAAAAGGGTTGCCATTTAAAAAAAAAAAGTAATTTAAAATTTAAAATGAGGTATTAAAAAATTGGAAAATGAAAAAGATTTCTTTTTATGTGTTTGGCCTTGATACAAAGATTCTGGAGCAGTTTTTGTTTTTGAAAATTTGTTCTTTTGTTTATATCTTAAAAAGTGGTTGAATTATAGCACTTTGAATTTATATCATGACTAACACTTTGAAACGATCTTGTATTTGTCTCGCGATACCACACGTATTCGCCTATTTCGATGGAAGAAGGCATGTGGATAGTATACATCAATATCTCGACCATGTTCGCTGGCCAGCTTCATCAGCCATATTGTTTCAAAATGGCGGCCATTAAATTAAAAAGTCCTTCCGGCCAGTGCCGGGAGGAAGAGGTAGCTTTCATATTCCTTATTTTAAAAAAGCCAACTTATATCATTCAAACGCACGAAGCTCAATTTAGTGGAAACCGAATATAGGAGATTCAATACTATTTTTTATCAATATAATGAATGAGAATTTCGCGAAATTAGTCAGCTTTATCCAAGCTGCTTTTCTTTAAAGTAACTTATATTTGGCTGCTAAATTCGGCGATTTCTTAAAGTGCCTGCCATTTTAAGACAACTTGGTGGATGAGGCTAACCAGTGAACTTGGTCGTGACCTTAGTAATTGCTGTGCACATGCTCACTCACATCGGAATCGGTTGAGATATACGAGTGCTGTCGCATGCAAAAAATCAGATTTTTCAAAATGTCACCCACAATTGAAATTGAAACTGCTATATCTGAGCCATTTTTTAAGGTAAAGACAAACAAAAAATGCTCCTTTTCAAGGTCAAATACTTAAGAAAGAAACCTTTTTCAATTTCTAATTCTTTTGCACCTCACTTTAAATATATATATTTTTTCTTAATTTAATGGCCGCCAATTTGAAACAAGATGCCTGATGAATCTGGCCAGCGAACTTGGTCGAGGTATTGATGTATACTATCCACATGCCTTCTTACATCGAAATAGGCGAATACGTGTGTTATCGCGTGACAAATACAAGATCGTTTCAAAATGTTAGCCATGCTAGAAATTCAAAGTGCTATAATTCAACCATTTTTTAAGATATAAACAAAAGAACAAATTTTCAGAAACAAAACTGCTCCGGAATCTTTGTATCAAGGCCAAACACATAAAAAAAAATCTCTTTCATTTTCCAATTTTTTAATACCTCATTTTAAATTTAATTTTTTTTAAATGGCAACCATTTTGAAACAAGATGGCGAATGAAGCTGGCCAACGAACTCGGTCGAAACATTGGTATGTACTATGTACAGACCAAATTACATCCAAATCGGTTCATAAATACGCCTGTTATCGCTTGACAAAAATCAGGTCGTTTTAAAATGTCAGCCACAATAGATATTCAAAATGCTATTACTCAGCCATTTTTTTAGATATAGACGAAACAAAAACTGTTCCGGAATCTTTGTATTAAGTTCAAACACATACAAAAAAATCTTTTTCATTTTCCAATTTTTTGGTATCTCTTTTAATTTTTTAATTTTTTATTTTTTTTAAAATAACCGCCATTTTGAAACAACATGGCGGATGAAGATGGCAAACGAACTCAGTCGAGACATTGGTATGTACTATGTATATACGAAGTTACATCCAAATCGGTTCATAAATACGCCTTTTATAGCGTGACAAAATTCAGGACGTTTCAAAATGTCAGCCACGCTAGAAATTCAAAATGCTGCAACTCAGCCATTTTTTAAGATATAGACGAAACGATAACTGCTTCGAAATCTTTGTATAAAGGTCAAATACATAAGAAAAAAATATTTTCAATTTTCAATTTTTTGTAACCACATTTCAAATTTTAAATTTTTAAAAAAAATTTAAATGGCCGCCATTTTGAAACAAAATGGCGGATGAAGCTGGCCAACGAACTCGGTCGAGACATTGGTATGTACTATGTACACACTGAATTATATCGAAATCGGTTCATAAATTCGCCTTTTATCGCGTGACAAAATTCAGGACGTTTCAAAATGTCAGCCATGCTAGAAATTCAAAATGCTATAACTCAGCCATTTTGTAAGATATAGACGAAACAAAAACTGCTCCGGAATCTTTGTATAAAGATCAATTACATAACGAAATAATATTTTTCCATTTTTAATTTTTTGGTACCACATTTCAGATTTAAAAAAATTTTAAAAATTTTAAATGGCCGCCATTTTGAAACCAAACGGCGGATGAAGCTGGCCAACGAACTCGGTCGAGACATTGATATGTACTATGTACACACCGAATTACATCAAAATCGGTTCATAATTACGAGAGTTACAGTGTGACATAGGTCATATATATATCAATTTTGAACGGAGGGTGGTTTCTGGGTCTGGGGGTCATGATCGATGAAAATATACCAAAATTTTTTGAAATCGCTTTCCTCCGAACGGCTGCAATAGGTAGCTTTTTGTAATGAAAGCTACCTAAATATATATATATATTTAAAGTGAGGTGCAAAAAAATTAGAAATTGAAAAAGGTTTCTTTCTTAAGTATTTGACCTTGATATAAGGATTCAGGAGCATTTTTTGTTTGTTTTTATCTTAAAAAATGGCTCAGATATAGCAGTTTCAATTTCTAACGTGGTTGACATTTTGAAAAATCTGATTTTTGGCCTGCGACAGCACTCGTATATATCAACCGATTCCGATGTGAGTGATCATGTGCACAGCAATTACTGAGGTCTCGACCAAGCTCACTGGTTAGCCTCATCCACCATGTTGTCTTAAAATGGCAGGCACTTTAAGAAATCGCCGAATTTGGCAGCCAAATATAAGTTACTTTAAATAAAAGCAGCTTGGATAAAGCTGACTAATTTCGCGAAATTCTCATTCATAATGATTTAGTATTGATAAAAATTAGTATTGAATCTCCTACATTCGGTTTCCACTTAATTGAGCTTCGTGTGCTTGAATAATATAAGTTGGCTTTTTTAAAATAAGGAATATGAAAGCTACCTCTTCCTCCCGGCACTGGCCGGAAGGACTTTCTTTATTTACCACTTAATTGCCCTCCTTATCAAATCAACGTTGATGAATATGAAGTCAAACATATTCTTTATAATCCTGAAGTTCCAGAAGAATCCAACAGGTATATTTTTAAATATTTGACAAAATGAACAAGAAATAGATAATTTGCATTTTATACATATATAGGTAGACCGGGGCATGTTTAGGCATGGGTCACGTTTACACAATGCATCTTTTGTGAAACGAGTTATAACTGACGTACCATCAGTCATGACAGAATGATTCTGCTCCCTAACGGGTATTCTCACACGTTTTTGAGCGTCAGGCGAGCTTCGGTCTAGAATGCGGAAAGGATAACCTGTTTTCTATTAAAGTAAGTAGTATTTAAGTTTTGTGGTGAACATATTGAACCGTATTGTGAACTAATAATACTTATTTAAGGATAAATAAATATAAGAACGTTAGCAGAATTTTATCGTTTTTTGAGAACTGTATTTGTATGAACAGAAATGTGTTTAATTTTCGTTGCACGATTAAATTAAATCCAAGCATGGTGACGGGGCAAGTTTACGTATTGACAGCGGAGCATCTTTACGCACGTTCTTACTGCGTAAACGTAAGAAAGGACAAGACTAGGTTCAATGTCTTAGATGCAAAATGAGGCTCCGTGACAAGTGTCCAATAGGAAATACTTTATCTTTTGTTTGTAAAATCTGTTACAGTGATGATTAAGATTACTAAATAGTTTTTGTTTTTAATTAGCAATTATACCTATGTTTTCAGTTTAGCCTATAAAATTATCTTTAATTAATTCTCTTTAATTTTTTTTTTTTAATTTTAAACAGTGTTTTAATTTATAAATAAAACATTTCAGTTTGGTTAACCCCCTGGCCTCCGCGCAAACAGGCAAATTTGTAATGTTGTTTTAACATAAATATTTTTAAAATCTAAAAAAAAGTTTATTTTTCCAACATGATATAAAAAAAAATAATTACGTATTAAGAATATAAGCCTTAAGAGTATTAATCATAACAAAATGTTCTAAAACTGCATTACATTTGAACAATTATATTAATTTAAATAATTCTTCTAATGCAGTGAAACCTGCAGCTTAGTGAATGAATATATCAGTTCGTGGCGGTGAGAAGGTTAAATATTTATTTCACTTACTCCTTGATATCACTTATAATATACGCGTAAACGTGCATCACTTGATACGTAAACCTGCACCGTTCCCGGGGCAAGTTTACGAAAGACTTGTACATAAAGAAAAAAAAAATTACGGTTAAAACCCAAATAGGGCAACAACTGAATACACAAATTTTGACTTATTTTGACTGCTTTATAAAACCACGTCAGAAATTTCCTAAGTTAAAACATAAAAATTAGAAAATTCAATGGAAAAAAACTGCGTAAACGTGCCCCCTATATAATTAAAAAATTAAGTTTGTTAAAAGAACAAAGAAATTTCACATTTGGTGTTAAAACATCTAATATATTAAAAACATATCAATTTTCTGAAAAATAATAATTAACTAAATATAATGTCACTTACTATGAAACATCATCAGTGTGATGTCAAACAGACTCTAAAAATGCGGTTGGTATTTTTTATTTCCTATTGATAGGAATAGGTTTATTATAAACAAAAAAACATTTTTGTTTTTTGCTTTGTTTTTTAATGTCATAAGCTTTTATGTCGCTTAAATAGAATACAGATAGATTCCTAGCAAGACAGAATAATAATAATAATTAAAAAAAAAAAAAAAACACAATGGTATGCAATTTTTAAGCTTTCCAGATAAAGCAAAAATGCATTTTTCATTTAATTATTTAGGTTAAAAGAAAGAAAATTCCTTTTCCAACTTTTTATAATATGTACAATATAAGATAAAAATGTTACTTAAATAGTTGCTTACATGAATATTATTTACTATGCTTTTCGTAAGAAGATCGTATTTATAACAGTATTTACAGCAAAGCTAAATCCAGACGTATGTAGAAAACTTTTAACACGAAACGAAATTCACTTATATCCTATCAGTGACGCGTTATTAAATTAACCCGTTAATAGTCGCGCGTTGGTCTTTTCCCCGCCCGAAATTCGTTATCTTCCTGTAACTCATTTTCCGTTAAAGTTACGATAGCCAAATTCCGTGAAGCTGACTTTGAGTGTTCACACTCTTGTGTAGTAAAATTGCAAGTCATTCCTGCTATTTTTTAGCATTTTATCGCATTCTTAAGTTTCAATCGGTCTAAATGACCGCGTTGCGACCACTTGCGTTGGTTGAATTTTCCCCCCTCGTGTTCATCCTTTCCCATTTCCGCGAAATCTGTGGGGGAAATTTTCTTCGAAGTACGGACTCTCTGCCTGTTGTTATTTCGTCTTTCTTTCTTCCTGCTATTTTACTCGTTCATAGAGTATTTTTTTTTACTTTTAGAATGTGACTTAACATTGTATTATTATATTAGTTGTGAAGTCAGTTCGTACAAAAAACTGATGGATGGTCACTTGCATTTTTTTTTTCATTGTCAAACATTGCGGGAATAAATTCTCAAATTGATAATCGTTTAAATATGGAAAAAAAGGGAAATTCATCATTATAATTTGGAAGAAGTTGCTTTCCATTTATTACCGGAACATATAAATGAAAGAAAACAGACAATAACACTGCCAAACCATTAAAAAAAAAAGAGAAGAGAATTTTGTGGGAATCAGTAAAAAAATTGCCGTATCTCCAAAATCTGAAAAGTATCGTTTTTGTACAATAAAACAAATTCGAAAGATAAAACAATTTTCTCAGAAATGTAGTATGTATATCTGTGAAGAACATACATATAATTTATTTGTACAATAAGAAAAATAATGAGAATTTTATAATGTAGATTAGAAATTACGCAAATAAAAATCTCTTTTGGATAATTCAGTGAATTTTTATACTATGATTTTAAAAAATATTTTAAGCATTTTTCTAAAATTTATCTATTTTTAAATTTTTATACTGTAAGTAAAACACATTTTTTTTAACAATGCCGCAGAAAATGTTTTTTTTTATTATTATTGAAATCCAATAGAGGCTTGGGGGTGGTTACTAACAAATTTAAATTTGTTGTCCTTCATCAATTGGTCAAACTATTTTTCAGAATAATGTTTTCCAGAATACGAGAGAAAATTCATTTAAATAAAATTATTGCTGCATATTTATAATTTCGGAGAAAATTTTCTTAATGTTTTTATTATTTTAATGAATGTTATTATAAAACAATAAATTATAACATTAATACCTTATTATAAAATGTACAATTGAATATTTATTTTAATTAAATAGTTGCTGTAAAATACATCCCTATTAAGATGACCTTTCAGTGATTCTATTAATTAAAATAATTTATCCAACTTAGGATTTAAATCTACAATTGCAAATGTATTTAAATTAAATATATAATTTCAATAACTTATTATTTACTTTATATAAGGGAAGTTCGTATCTAGAGTTTTTATTCAAGTGCGCTGCTCCCACCTTGAAATAAGTAGAAAAACTACAAATCGTGCATTTTCATTTGAAAAATGGATTTAATCATAAAATCTCGATAACTCCCCCCCCTCATACACACACAGACACCCCACAAAATAAATAAATAAAACGTAGGTACAATATTTACATTTATAATTTCGAATTAAGTATTTTTTTACCTTTTTCTTTATTATATATATATATATATATATATAATATGCTTGTGAATTAGTGGTATTGTATTTTATTTTCTGTTGCATGTCATAGGTTCCATTTTTATTTTCAGTTTAATTGTTTAATTTAATGTCCGTGTAATATATTGATGCTAAATTTATTAATTTTATTTTATTAAATGGATATAGAGTGCCGGAGTATCAAAAAAATCTACTTGACTCTGATTCTATCCTTCCAAAAAAAAAAAAAAAAAAAAAAAAAAAAAAAAAAAAAAAAAAAAACCTATCACGAATTTAGATTTATATTCGTAAATGTTTTCCTACTAATAATTGATTCATAGTAACATCAGAAATTCAATCAAATCATTTACTATTTACTTTTAAGTATTTATGCAAAACGAAGAAAGAGTTATTAAAAATATTTATCTAGATACCAACTGAATATATACTTTTAAGCGAAATAAATAATTTGCTGTAAAAGGTTGTAAAATGAATAACTGCTGTAATCTTTTAAAGTTCAGTCAATATTTTCACCCTACGTTATCCGTTTTCGATCATCTGATAACACCGGCAAGTTTCCCCTTCGTTTTCGGCCTGCTGGTAACGGCGGCAAATAGACCGAACGCGACTACTAACGTTCTAAAAAATGTCGCGACTGCTCTCGGGTTAATGATTTCTGCTAAAAAAAAAAAAAAAAAAAAAAAGAAAAGAAAAAATCTGCTTTTTGTAAACTTCAAAAACAATTTATAAAACCTAACGATAGTTTTTATTTCTTTTCATTTGTTTTTATTTTTTTAAGGTCAATTACAGGCTCGTAGAAGTTTAGATAATATATTTTATTGATGATTTCGCATTTCAGCACACTGGTGCATCAAATAGTATTTTTTAATATATTGATATACTACTAACCTATATAATGTTTTAACAATGTTTCAATTTGTCTGTGTGAAATTGAATTTCAAATTGTTAGCGGGGTAAAAAGTAGAGAAAGAACAAATTTATTTCAATCTATATTTAACAGAAAATTTCTGTAACTAATAATATCTTTAAAATAAATAAAGTAATTATTTAAGTCAGATTGGAACCTCAAGCTGTTTGAATGATTCTTAACAAATCACTTACAAGAAGTTAAACTTAAAGATTTACAAAGCACGCGAAGATATATGAATTTTAATGAAATTCTCAAATAAAAATTTATTATCAATATAATTTTACATAAAAAAATGATTTGAAATTGTTGATTTTTTGTTTAATAATTTCAAATTATCAGAGCGTGAAAAAAAACAGAGAAAAATATATTAGGTTGAAATAATCTTTAATTCATGCACGTTTTTCTTAACAACTTAAAAAATATTTATTGAAATTTATACACTTAAGTATTTTTAAGCATAGTGTAATTGATTATTGATTAATTTTATTTATATTGCACAACTCAAAGCTAGGAGTACTAATTAGTTGGAATTACTAAGAACTTTACACCATGTGTTATTACTCGCTATTCCATAAGACGTGACTACATTCTTAAAACACGTGCTTCAACTTTGAATGGCTAGATTTTGTAAATTAGGGGAATACGGACGGTTACACACGGTTGTTACACATTTATTGGGATTTCTATTTAGAAATTGCAAACGCAAAATTGAAATGATGTATTAGCTGTAAGTAAACATTTTTCTATAACTTACGCATACTCACTGTTATTAGCGGCTTTCTAAATTTCAAAATTTGTAGTCTTATTTATATTTGACAAACACATATTTTAAATAGGATATTTAAATTCCATTTATTGCAAAATATAATTTCACAAAAATTCAGCTGGATCGTAATTTTGAATAATTTGGATAAATGTGGTATTTTCTGATAAAATATTAATATCAAAACATGGTAAAAGATCTTTGAAAATGTACATATTAGAAGTTTTGGATCTGTGGAAAAACTACCCAAGTTCTGTTATAGTAAATCCAATAGAATAATAAATTTTCTGAATTTCTAGGACTGAAATAAATAGACTAGAATTTAAATTTCAAACAGATTATTTTCTTAGATTTAGAGTAATTTGTTACTATGCTGTTTATAAAACACTAATTATTGTAAATTTCAGTTTAAATCGAGAACATTTTCTTCCCTTATATTTACCTTATATTTTAAATACCAAAATTTTTAACCTTTGTTATTTCTTTTCAAATTTGAATAATATTGTAATATTTCAATTCTTAAGACTAATGCATTTTTTCAAGATGGCATGTTTTCATGATTTTGGATATTTATTTATGTACATATATATATTTATTAAAAAAAAAACAGGACATTTAATTCCGGAAACGTGCATTTCATATCAAACTTTCATGAGAATAAATTGAAAAATTAACGTATTAAACGTGCTCAATGGTTAGTATGGAAAATAAATATATATCTATATGTATATATATATATATATATATATATATATATAAAATTAAGGATTTGTTGATACATTGAGGAATATTAATAGTTAATAACGAAATATAGCATTGTTTACATGATATATATCCCAGGTGTTTCAAACTAAAGGCCCACACTTGTAGAAACATGTTATTATTATTATTGGATTTGTACTTTACAAGTAATTTTTTAAGAATAATTTGTCATTATAAACACGATTTTTCCGTTTAAATGCACATTGTTTCGCACATTTATTTACTTTTTCAAGTTAAACAATTTTTATAAATAATATAATGGATGAACTTAAAAGAAAATCGTAACTTGCAATGTGAAAGAATCTTTTAATAAAAGAATTTTTAGATTGGAAGCGAATTTATACTGTAATAAACTTTATACATTATAATTTTACATTTTATTTCATTGACCACTAATTATAAAAATTCTTTAAAATGTCATTAGTTTAAAAATGGCTCAACACCTAAAGAATCAACGTTTTCAGACTCCAAGAAAATGTCAATTTTGAGTTACAATCTACAAGAAAGTGGCGAACGAGACGATGCATACAGGGACGAAAGGCGGGTTTCGGGTTTTCATGGCATGGCTGTAGATTCCATAAAAGACGCCGAAACGACTTGATATTTTGTAACTTTATGTTGTTAAATGTAGAAAATTCGAATATGAAATCGGAATTGGGAAATATCTATGAAAATGTGAAAAAAAAAATCAAGTATCTTATGTACAAAGCTGGCATTTACAAAATTCGACGAAAACCAGCCACTTAGAATGTTTTAAGAAGTTAAATTAGTTTTGTGGACATAACGAACAAAGACAGGTCGCGGCTGATTTGATTATTATGAATTTCTGTCAGTAAATACTTAAAAAATAGGACAAATTTTTCGGAGTAATTCAGAGTTTTTTATTTGTCGCTGTCTTTTTTGAAAATTACGCTTACAAACATAAATTATATATAAAAAAAGAAACGTACAAAAAGTATGTTTTAGAACTAAATTGTATTTGATGGAATGTAGTTTAACGTCAAAACATAAAAATTTTTGAAAGGGAGATATCAACTAAACAATTTCGCCGAACCTCAAAATTATTCAAAACTCCAAAAGATAGATAGCTGTATTGAAGAAAAATATAGTACTTTTGTTATTTTTTGTATATTTTCACACATTTCTCATAAACTATGAAAAGTCACACCATAGTAGATCAAGTCCATTTAGAAAAAAAAATGAGAGAGCCTGTTTAAAATGTGAATTAAATCTGTTTTATAAACTCTCACGTCTGTAAACGGATGACGCGTGTGAGAAAATATTTGAAAACAGATTTGGTTAATTGTGGGAGTGGATAAAGCAGATTTTATACACCTTCTAAATTGACTATCTCATTTTTTTTTTCAAAATGTACTTTGTCCACTATGGTTGTTTGCCCCTCATATGTAACGCTTTCATATGTTTTTTTTTTTTTTTCAATTCCCTTTTTTGTGCATGTGTACGGCATACTTTTTTTCATACTGACCAATGTCGAGGTTTTGGCCATTTTGTCCGACTTTCCGACGGTTATTGATGCATATGCTTTCGAAATGGTATTGAGAACTATGAATACCATTTGCGGGACCGACAAATCACATTGTGATGCTGGCTTTGTTACATTTTGGAAATCTAAATTGTTCAACGTTCCATTCTCGGGAAGTTGATTCGTTGAAGTGATTTATATGCTGTGAATTTATATCTTTCATTTGTCTGAGAGTTCAAAGTGGGGGAAATGGAAGCTTGCATCTATTATACAGGGCTATTACAAATCATGGACCCGATTTAAAAAAAAAAATCATATTTCCGAAACTACTGTACATATTACAATAAGTTATACATGAATTTAAGGAGAAATATACCAATTTTTTTTCAGTTACAAATGTTCGATGTGTGACCCTCTCGTTACATGGCATACGTCCAATCTGTAATCAAGTTCGTCCCAAACCTTTTGTAGTATTGCTCTGTCAATGGCTCTGAATTCTGCACAAATACGTTCTTTAAGTTCTGACACTGTCAAAGGCATTGTTTATGCACCACCAATGCCGAAAACAAAGTATAATACTCTTTAAATTTATGTATCACTTATTCTAATACGTGCAGTAGTTTCGAAAACATGATTATTTTTAAATCGGGTCTATCATTTGTAATAGCCCTGTATTAAAATCTGACTATATATGTATTCCAAAATTACTCATTAACACTGCTGATGTGTTCATTTCGAATATACATTATTTCGAAAAGGCAGAGCTGCAAAGTCTTCTACCAGTATTTTAATACGGAAAATGTTATTTTATTTAATTAGAACATTCGAGCGATTTAAAATAACATTTTCTGGAAGATAATAGTGTGCCAAAACGCCGGAGACTTGGCATTTCTCAATATGGGTTTTGAGTCGAAATGGACACGAACACAATAGCAGGGTTAAATTAACGTCAGTTATGCGCAGGAAAACGAATATATAAAAATTCTCAAATTTGTAAAATTTAAATTAGTTTTCTAGATATTAATTATGCGTGATTTTGAAATGCCATTTTCTTAACAGTAGCAACTATGTAGTAATTTGTCTTGATTTTTGAAAAAAATTAGAATGAAAAAGTATAATTTTTACGTACCAAAGTTTCGGGAATAGAATTCTTTTAGAAACCAAAGTATCATCTGTTGACTGATGAATATCAAATCATTCGAACGCATCATAGTTTGTTTCAGTTTTGCGACCAAATAAAGAGGAAAAAAAATAATAAAAGTAAAAGTAACTCATTGCATTTAAGTAGATAATTACCTACATTTATGTACAAGAACTGCCGTACCTATTTCAGATTGTAAAACAGTAGTTGGCAAATAAGAAAGCCATGGTTCGAATCCCAGCTGAAGCCAAATCCACAATGTAGTAATTTGTCTTGATTCTCGAACAATTCGATTCAAACGATTTACTAGAAGATGTAAATGAAGATGACACGGTTTGAGTAGGAGCCCTGGAACGCCCATGAAAATTCTGGAAGAGCATTAACTAAGAAGCTCGTATACATCTTCCCAAGATAGTGAAGATAATAAAGCCACATAAGAAATAAAAAAATGTTTCCGTTTATAGCATATTGGTTTGTAATTGAAATAGTCCTGATTTCAATCGCAGCTGCATACAGTTTTACTATTTTTTGACACTTTATTATAATTATGAAACATTATTGTTTTACAATATTTTTTCCAAAAAATGCTTTGAGCTTTAAAATCACATCCCTGATACTTTTCAGAAAAATACATATTTATATTTACAGATATACGTTTGCATTTTGAAAATTAGCTTTAATAACAGCATTTTTTAAAAAGGTATACGTTAAAATTTACAGACGTAATTAATTGAACATAAATCTGCCAATTATACATTGAAAATTAAATGGTGTATGTAAGACCGCCAACAGAAAGATATATCGACCAAATTTCGGCCTATTATAAGAATTATCAGTAAATGAACGGTAGTTCTATAGAGAGTTTAACACGATATCGTCTCGACAATAGCTAGAGATATCTCTAGTTACAAATCACAGACGAACATCGGCAAGAAGTCATTTTAATATTGTAAAGAAATTAATCGATATATCGCGTTTACTATGTCGTAAGCCGATGTTTTGAAAAAATCAAAATTGAATCATTTTACTGGGAGCTTATTCCGTGGTGACCCTCTCACTGACCACATGCAGTGAAATGTGTCACGTGACATAAAACCTCCAATTTCCTTCCAGATCGTTATTTCATGTCCCCTCTTTTCACTTTTCAAGGACAGACACCAGATCGCACTTATAACCGGACAGTCGAAAAGGGAGTACAAGTCACAAATACACCTAAAGAAATGCGTTTCTTTGTAAGAATAAATTCCTTATGCGCAAAATTCGTAAATGTTAATCTGTTAAAACTTTATTGATTGAACGAAAAATGGTGTAAAAGAAATCTAGCAATTTTCTAAAATCAAATGTTCAATTGTCTTACTCATATGCATGCAAAATTTAAGGATTTATCTGAAACTAAAATTTTTAATACATAGATTACTAATTCATAAAAGTTCAAACCAAATCACAAAACACAACTTTGAAACTTTTATCAAAGAAATCAGAAAAAAAAAAGATAATAAAATTAAACATCATATTGTTAGAGTACATCTAATTTAATTGTCTACATATTACGTGTAATTTTTTTAAGGGGGGGGACACATTCTTATTTGAAAACTTTCTAATTTTTAAAGCGCCTTGCAGAATCGTTTGACTAATGTCAAACGAACATCTTTTTGCACGCTTTTTTCTCTACATATCATTAGCATTGTGTAGGTATGATATGTAGGAAGAAAAGCGTGTAAAAAGACATTCGTCTGACAAGAGCCTTAATCATTAAGTAATAGGCTGCTCGAAAAATTACGGAAGAAAACTAGAAACAAACCATACGAGAATGATCATGCATGGGCATAAAACTTAAAAAACAGATATATTAAGCTGCAGTACATTAAAAAAACACACCAATCGATCAAGTAAAGTACTTTGATTTCTTTAAAATGATGTCAAGAACCCGAAGATAAATTCTAATGCAACATTTAGATTTCTGTAAAAGACAATGTATTTTTTTAGGATAAAGGATTTTTCATTGAAAATCTAAGTACAGTCGTGTGAAAAAAAAGTAAACATCCCATACTAACTCCTCAACAAATTATCGTAGAACAAATTCACTGGTACAGAACTGGTACCGAACGAAGTCTGCTTTTAAATGATGTATATAAAATTTGCTTAGGGAGCCATCTACATATTAAAAAGAACCTAAACTTCATTTTTTTCAATAGCAATACCCAATTTTAACAAGATATTTCAAATCTTCGATTAGAACTATTTCTAGACACCGAATTTCAAGTTATTTGAAAGATAAGTTTTTGAATTATAAATATTCAAAATGTAGTGCTGCTAATGTTAAGTTACATTTCATATTTTTATAAATATCTCCTGAAGTTATATTCCTATTGTGCTAGTTTTTTGTGTAGCAATAATACTAAAATATCCAAACATAAATACGTTGAATTTACAATTTTTATAATTTTATGATATGAATTATGAATTAAGAAATCAATATTCGAAAAAAATATTAATTGCAACCGACAATTTTTTTGGTGGATTTAGATTTATTATGTCCTGCTTTATGGAAATCCAAAATTTTACATTTTTCTTCGAAGTAGTTTTCAAATTATGCTTAAAAACGGCAAAGTGATGGTTTAAGGGGCCGTCTAGGATAGAAGTGGCTAGAAATTTTGAAATTTCTTTTGCTATCCTGTAACCTAGCAGTCTTCAATGACTGCTCGAGTGTCAATTAAGATGCCTTGTTCAAGAATGTGGCTCTCTCGGTCAACAATCGAATACCGAACATCAATTTGGATACAGCTCCTAAAATACACTCGTTTTAAAGTAATTAATTTCTGATAAACTTATGGTACGAATTGCGTTAAAATTTGTTTTTAAACTAATTGAAGGGTGTAGAGTTCATTTATGCTGTCAGAATTGTGTACTGCTATTGAAAAAAAAAACAATATTATGGTTCGTTTTAATATGTAGATGGCCCCCTAAGCAAATTTTATATACATCATTTAAAAGTAGACATTATTGTGTCGTACCAAAAACTTTCTTCTACGATATTTTTTTGCAGAGTTAGTAAGGGGTGTTTCCTTTTTTTCCCCCAGACTGTACATATTTTTAATTGCTGTGTTAAGAATATCAATAATATTTTGGATTATTCTAGAGTAAAGAATTATCTTCATTTTTCCAGTCAACCCACTGTTGCATTCTTCTCGCTTCGATGCGCCATCCGCGGTTCTATCACACATGATCGATGGTATTTAAACAAGGTGAGTATGACTGGATCTTCATATACTGCATTGCTTATGTTTCAAGTATTCTTTATACAACCAGAGCTGAATCAGGTCTGATCTTAGCACGAAAGGAAGAAATGGGCATAATATTTATGCATCTAGTTTACATGCATTTAGGCCGGATAATATGCTTGCTTGTACCTCTACCAATGTTGAATCGCCTCATACCATCAATCCATATCGTCTTTACTGCGATTGCTCATGCACAAATGTAGGGTTATTATCATTGTATCATTCACCTCCACATTAGAACACATCTCGTGTCACCTTCCATACTTAAGCGTAACTCGTCAATGAAAGCCATTTGAATCCAATCACGTTTCGTCAAGTATCGACGTTCATATGCTCAATTTTTTCGGACCGCATAGTTTCTTGCGACAGAATGAATCCACACCACTTATCTATGTGTCATAGATTCCACCAAGATTAAAGACTATTTATAAGTCTTTCCCTTGACACATTCCATTCTTTTTCAAAATTGAACTTCATTTCCATAAGCTTTATTTTTTATGTTTCAAGAATTCTCTCCAAAAAGCGAGCTCAATGACGTCTGGAAGAAACGCAGAATCGCCAATGGCGTATGTTAGGACGTCATAGTTATGTATCTCGTTTATAAACATTTAGGCGCGATAATATGTAACCCTGTACGTCCACCAATGATGTATCCGCCTCATTAACACTAGAACGCCCGCGGGAGTCGCTTCGACTCCTGTCTGTTTTAAAAGAGAAAAAATAAACGAAAAGAATAGAAATGAATAGAAGAATGTAAATATAATATTTATATTTGAATTTAAGATTCATATATATGTATTACAATTGAAAGAACAATATTTATATACGCATTTTTAAGAAATTGGAAAATATTTTCAAAGGAAATACTTAAGAATCGTTTCGAATTTTCAATCTGAAATACAGTTTTTGCGAGTGCAGTCAGTTTTGGCCAAACATTTTCCACAAACCATTTTCTTGCATGTTATGCAATCATTGAAAGTCATGTTGCCTTTACATAGTTTTACTTCGCATTTTCTTCTCTTTAGGGATTTTGTTTCAGATGATGTATCAGCGAGTCTTTTTCTTGTTGGTTTATTTTTAGCAGATGTATAATTTTGACGCAATTCATCTTCTAATAAATGAATAAATGCTTGTCTGCTTATTTTTGTTTCTCCGGTAACTTCTTTAAAAATGATCATGGCATTTATTGCTGCTAAATCTAAGAGATTGTAAAAAGTATGCACAGGCCATCTTCTGGAGGGCACCTTCACTGAATATTTCCTAGCCATTTGATCAATAACGTCAACACCATACTTAGTTTCATTATAAAATCTAACAGTTTCTGGGGTTTTCTTTTCGTTGTTTTCAATATCAATGTATGGGTGGAGAGTGATAAGAATAATAACATTTTTCTTTCTCTTTCCTTGATACACGGTTAGAGTAGTACCGGTTTCTTCGTGTTTTAGAAATTTTGTTTCGTATAATTTATCTTTCGAATCTTTCAAAGTTTTTGGAATTTCTCTCCTAGTTTTTCTCATAGTGCCTACTAAACTAGTACCTTTCTTTTTCAGTTGTTTAGCCAAACGCAGTGACGTGAAATAATTATCAACCGTGACGTTAATGCCTTTGTTTAGAAATGGCTGCATCAATCGCATAACTACATATTCTGATAAAGTTTGATCTGAAGGCCGTTCTTCACATTTGCCTAAATAAGGGAACGCATTCAGAAAGTACTTTATTCGAAGGTCTACTGCAAGCCAAAACTTTTGTCCGTATTTATCCGCTTTTGAAGGTATGAATTGCGTGAAAGGACAACGCGTTTTGCTTGGAAATAACTGTTCATCTATTGTTATATTTTCACCAGGCTTGAAACAGGCAATACAGTTTTCAGTGAATCCATTCCATATATCAGATATCATTCCAAATTTATCTGTTTTTAAGCGTATAGATCTGGTAGATTTCAAATCGAATAAAAAGCGTAAAATTTCACAAAACCTATTTCTTCCCATAGTTTCAGTGCAAAAATTCAAACCCCATGAGTTTGACCACAAAGAATGAATATCAATTCCATTTCCACCACATGCACCTCGGGCATACAAAATTCCAATAAGGGCCTATAGCTCGCCTAACGTAGCTGTCCAGTTATCGGTTTCAAGAACACGTCTTGCCTCTGTTTCTGTGCATCTTTGTATTGGTTCCAGCATTTTTTTATCTACAAATAACAGCCATGCACTCAAAATGCTTTCAGATTTCACGAATTCCTTAGCATAAATAGTTGGTCCAGTAGTCTGACACATGATATCTTCCAGAAATTTTCTTATTAGCACAAATTTTCCATTGTGTGCCATCTGGAGCGACATGAATTCCATCTCTTTCAGATGCAATAATTAGCGCATCTTCATTTGTATCGGAATTTGATGAAGAATTATTTCCAATACTAATTTCTTGAATTTCGTTTTCATTTTCTGATAACTCACCACCTTCAGATTCATTATCTGAAAGCTCTCGTAATAGAGCAGTTATTTCGTCCGGTGTTAGAATTTTTTCCGTGACATTATGTTTTATTTCTAATAAAAAGGAAGAACGGAGTTGCTTAGTTATGCTGAAACACAAGACTGATAAAAATTGAAACAAAAATTCAATTCGAATGATACAAAGAATTTCGCAAGCAGTACGCAATCATTTCAGCAGGTGCATGGAACTAACCATTTTTCTCAACAAAAGGGGTGTAGAGAAAAGAGGAGTAAAAACATTTACTTTCCTGATAACAGATAAAAATATTATGAATCCCAAGGTCATGTTACGCAAAAATAATGAAAGCATTTTACAAATCTTACTTTGGAGTCGATTCGACTCCGTTGGGCATTCTAGGGGTAATGCCTCATTATCAATTTATTAAATGTGCAAATAATTTATAAATTTCAGAATAAATAGAGATTATAAAAATAATAAAAGTCAAGGAAGCGGGAGAAAAAAAATCAAAATTTCTCAGAGATATGGGTGTTTTAGGAGCATTTGGAGTCGAAATGACTCCATCGGGCGTTCTAGTGTTAAATTAATCAAAATCTGTTCTGTGTTCTGTCATATAAGCACTTAGGGTTATTACAAGATTACCAGTGTCATCCGTAAGAGAACACCTATCGTACCATCCTCCAGACTGAATCGAAAGTCGTCAATGAAAAGAACTTGACCTCATGATGTTGCGTCCAATATCGATGTTCACCTGCCTGCTCATTTCTTCGGACCGCATAGTTTCTTGCGGTCAAATGAATACGTACTACTGATCTACGTGCGTAGAAGCCACTCTGATGAAGCCTATTTTTAATGCTTGACTTGACACCTTCCATTCTATTTCCAAAAGGATCTGTCTGTGTATCTGAGTAGAATAATGTGTTATGTCTTGATGACCGGATAAAGCGAGCCAATCAACATCAAACAATATACCCAACATCAAATACCACCAGTTTTTTAAATACTATACGTGGCCTATCGGCCTTTCTCGGACCGATGTCAAACATTCAACGTTTCATGGATCCTATTCGAAACCGCATACAATCAATACATATCGTCTGGTCTATGATCTTTGTTCCACGAATATTGGGTCATTACCCGTATCCCTGTCTCAATCGTAACAGAACACCTCTTGCGTCCCTTCCCAGACTGAATCGGAACTCGTCAATGAAAAGCACTTGACACCAAATACGTTATGTTCATTTGCTCAATTTCTTCTGACCTCACGATTTTTTGAGGACAATGGAATACACGCCACTGATCCGCGGGCATGGAGGCCAAATTGATGACGTCTATTTACAAATGTAAGAATTGACACCTTCCATTATTTTGTCAAATGGAACTATCTGCGCAACACAGTGATATTATATATTCCGTTTTGATGAGGTGACAACAGCTTCAGATACAGGACATCGGTGTTTCTGGTACTGCACGTGGGAACCTTGCCCTAACTGATGTCAAATGTTTGAAGGATTCGATTTCATACCTTTCAAATGGCATTCCATGCCATTCCGACAGATTCCGCTACACTCCTTTAAGCTTGTCCAGATAACTATATCCCTAGCGCAAAATGTAATAAATTTTTGGTTTAACTGTAAAGCGTCTAATTTTTTATTGTGCTACATCACACAAATGTAGTTAATTGTTGCATCAACAAATGGACAAATGTTCATACTGTTACCACGCTCAAATTGTAGTTACCCACAAACTACGCAAAATATACGCAAGTGTGCAACTTACCATACATAACAAAATATATTTCTTTTATAAATGTGTTTTGTTTAATAAAACCATTATTCGTCTTTTCGAAAAATAAATTAAGATTAAATAGCACGCTTTTGGAAATCTCAGCTGTGACTATTGTTAATAAATTTAACTCTTAAAATGAGATGCCTCTTAGCTTCTCAAAAAATAAAATAATTAAAATGACATAGCTTTTACGCAAATATAAAAATTTAATTAATTCTTCAGCAGAATGACTTATATTGCAAGAAACATAAAAAGCATAAAAATAAGAGATTAAAAAAATCAGTTAATTGAATGATTTTTTTTTCTATTTTTATCATTAAAAGGAATCAAGTTCACTTTATGTTATTATCTTTTGTTCTAGCATTGTTATTTTTGATATTTTATTATTTCGGTTTTTAATTTAAATACGACTAAATTAAATTATTTTTTTGTCTTATCATTTAGGAAAATAATTGTATTTTACATCTTTAACAAGACAAAATATAATTTTTCAAGCATTAAATTTATAGAAAAAGGCAGAAAACGTAATTGGTTACCAATATATTATGTTTATGTGTATGCATGTATACATGTACACAATAGTTTTTAAAAATAAAACCCTTCATTTATTTATGTATTCCAGCTGTTATTTTGTTATATTATTACTTGTTTTTATGAAGGCATTATATTTAACCCTGAAAATATACAGTGAAACTCGTTTAAGATACGAATCAAGGAACCGAGAGCATTTCGTATCTTAAGCGGGATCGTATCTTATCCGGATTTCATAAATTCTCGAATAATAATGCATATAAAGCCAGTGTACATTGTTATTAACGCATTTTAGCCATTTATGACTCTCATTTTGCCCATTTCTAACGATTTTTAGATATTCTAGGAAATTTGAGTTTAAGATTTTGAAATAAAGATTTTATTGAGTCACCGTTTGTACAATAACAACATTAAAATGCCTTTATGCAATACTCTCTACCAATTGAAAAAAAAAAGAAGGTGATAAAACGAAATTATTGTTAATCATTAGAAAACAGAAACTAAAATACACTACATATTTAAAGAGAAGAAATAATAAATTTTCATAATTTATTTTTAGAAAGACAAACTAAATGTATGCAAGGAACAATAATTATTTGATACATCATCAAAGTTAAAGTACATGAAGTAGTTTTAGTTCGTTGAAAAAATGTCGTTTACCTTGGTTTGGTGCAACGTAGGACGAGATTTTATCACTAAGTTTTCTGCCTTGTTGATGTGGTAGAAAAAAATCTTCGACGGAATGACCAGCATCCATTGAAGAAGCATACAGTCGAAGTAAGCTGAACGAGCTCATTACAGATGCGAATGATGGTATGGCTGGTACATTCGTTTCTTCATCCGCGCTGTCTTCTGCTTCTACTGAAGGCCTAGGTTCATCGGAACTTTTGACGTCCGCGACTATATCCGCGATAGAACGAACTTCAGTTGTTACAGCCTGATCGTCAATTTTGACAAATGAGTCCTAATGAACATCCTTCTTGATGCTGCTCCTTTTCTACGATGTCAACGCCGACGTCAAAGGCTTTACAGAAGCAGTTCTCAATAGTGGTTGATGTTACGTCTTCCCATGACGCACTCAGGAAATACATGGCGTCCAAGCGGTTAATACGCTTACAGATTGGACAGGACAGATCCTTTTCGCAATGATCCGTTTGGTGTAGATGACGTACAAAGACACGACATTTGTATTTCTTTTTTAGAACATGGATTACACTTTGAATCATGGATTGAATCACACTAGTCACATTGGGTGGTTAAAAAGATTAGTTCGATGTTTCGTAAGCTGGGGATATCCTTTGGATGGGCGAGACAGTTGTCGGCGAGACACAATACTTTCCTGGACTCCTTTTTCATTCGTTCATCGAACTTGCGGATCTACTTAACGAATATATCGCTTGTCTTTTATAATCGCAGGGGGCAGATTTTTAGCATTTTTAAAGCAGCGATGATTCCGCGACTTGCCGATGACGAGGGGTTTTAATTTATCCGTTCCGCTCTTATTTGATCCACTTAAAACAGTGATACATTCTTTTTTCAGTTTGCCTCCAGAACATTTCTAACCCTTAAACGCCATTGTTTTATCAGGCATTAATATAAACAAGTTATAAATTGCACGTCAAACGTGGCAAATGAGGTGCGTTCGTACTATAATTAGTTTCATAAATATTTTTTACACTGCATTTTGTACTGAATGTATATTTTAGTGCTGGATGTATATTTTCATTCTGTTCATCATTAAAATTCACTTGAAATAATTTTTTACATTGGCCGTAATTTAACGGAAAACTGTTGACTACCCCTGTAATTAAACTATGCATCCGATTTTCATAAAATTTGAAACGACTCGACAAAATATTGCAACAATTATATATTTAAAATTTCATACCATTTGGTTGGGTAGTTTTTGCTCTGTTATATGCGGACGGACAGGCTGAACGACGACTATAGGTGCTACGTATTTATATAATTACGAACGCACCTAAAAAAGGCCCATCTCTTCGATATTGTAAATATCGCATCTTGAGTACTTTTTCAATAGCAGGGCGAACACGTTATTTTTCCAACAATTGATATTGTCTACATTCACAGCTGTCGACTGTCCTCATACTTTCCTGTTAAACTAAGCCGCATCTTTGAAGCGCTCTAGTCAACCGCAGCTAGACGTGAAATCCACTACAAGACGTGTAGCAATTTTGTAGGCGGTGATACGTTAGTTGGGATGTTCGTCGATCGGGTTTGGGTGAACCACTCCAGTAAAATCGTCTCCAATTCTTCGAATTTTGCCACATTAATATTCTTTCTGCCAGAGCCTCCAGCTGATGCACTGTTTTCCAGGTTCTGTCTATTTTTTAACAGAGCTCGAAGTGTTGATTAGTGCATTCCCACAGATTTGGGAAAGACAGTCTTGCTTAAGATTCGCGGCGTCGTATTTCCTTAAGACATCCAACTTTTCAGTCAAAGAATGTGCTTTTCTCTTTACTTTCAGTATTACATAAGCACCATTTCGTATATTAAGCGGGTTTTTTGACATAAATGGGCAAATTTTCTTCGTGTATTAAGCGGGATCGTATCTTATGCGTACGTATATTAAGCGGTTAATTTTACACAGGTTTAATAGGCATTTTTCAAGGGACCGAAGATAATTCGTATCTTAAGCGGGATCGTATCTTAAGCGGGCGTATCTTAAACGAGTTTCACTGTATAATTTATTTGAAAGGAAAGTTTCTATGAATTTAAAATATCCAGTCTTTATATACATATAAAATTTTATGAGTTTAGTCTTTCATTCAAGTTTCAGTATTAGTTTAGTATTAGTTTGGTAAATAAAATTTAAAAGTTAACAATTTTTCGTGGAAATTGGTACGGAATTCATTTTATTTTCAGAAATCTAGTCAAAATGTATGGAAAATAAACAAATATTTTTCATTTGTTAAGATTTTTTATTCTCATAAATGACAGCTTAAAGAAATTATGAGATCATAATTTAGTCAATACATAGTCCAACACTCTTTGTTACTAATTACTAATTAATTATTATTAGTTATTACTAATTAAAATACGAAATTCAAAATTTCATCAAGTTTCACAAAGGTGAAAGAGAAAAACAATATTTGAGAGAGCGTTAATCAAACATTTATTTTACCCAATATCCTGTTAATTTCCTAATTTGATTTAATATTAAATTTCTGACAGAAATATGTAATTCATAGCATTATTTAATGAATGATTTCGTTTTTAGGTGCCAAGTAATTTGTAAAAAAATAAAGCAGTTCTATTCAGAAAACAAAAATCTTTTAGTACATTATTTTGCACTTTTTAAATTCATCATTTTAAAAAAGTAGCTACATTGAACAACCAAAAAAAAAATTCTTTAAATTTTTCTCTTTCAAAAAAGTTTTAATTTACAATCTTTGAAGGGAACCACTTGAAGTGCGCTTTCAAATTGTGCGATGTGTTTTTCGTCCAAAGTAATTGTTTTTGTACGCTCTGTTATGTACACATCGCTATACTTAATTTCAAATATAGCGACTAGTGTTGCAAATTGTACCGCGTAAATGGGTCTCAGAATGCTTTAGCCACAAATAATTCTTTACTGTTTATTTCACCATCATTAGTCGTAGATAATTCTGTCATTAGATAAGATGAATAAAATTACTTTAAATGTTCAGATACATGAGATATCAAAATACATGTTTATTAAAATCAGTATGCAATAATTTTGAATAATGCAATAAATAAGTATATTAACAAAAATATGAGCAATGAATGAAAGATACACTGTTAGCAAATTATAAGATCACTTCTAAAAAAACAAAACAAGTCTAAAAACAAAAATAATATGTAAATTAATATGATATTGGATTTTTCATTTTTCCTTATAAGCTCAAACGCCCTGTTTTTCATAAAGCTAAAAGGTGATTAAGTACAGATTCAGAAATATTTTTCTATATCATTGTTATATATCATTCTTTTACAATAGTTACTTCTAGTGCATTGACAAATAAAAACTGTTCATTATTAACATAAAATTTGCGACTTAATGCGCCCCAAAAATTTGACATAGATTTCAAGTCTGACCTTCGACTTGGCCATGACAAAACATGATTTTTTTTTCTTTTTAAAACTATTACTGTGTGAATATAGACACATGGCAAGAAGCATTGCACTACTGAAAAATCCAGTTAGCACCACCTAAAAAAGGTCCAAACACTCCCAAATGATCACATAACATAGCCTGACATTGCGCAGAGTTCCTACGTTCCAAAATTTGGCTTAAATCGTATAATCCATCAAGACTTAAAGCTCCCCAAACCATTACTAATCCTCCTCCCATTTTTCGGCATAATCATTTCCAGACTGGTGTCTGGAGCATTTGCAGCCCCGATTCACGCAGGACACCTGGCAACACTAATAACGACATACAAAAGGATATGAATACAATGCGTTAAGAAATTATAAGACCACTAACGAATTGGTGCCCTTCTGAAGAAGAAGACACAATGTACAATTTGTAGCATGGGTATTTCAAATTGATCGTAGAACGTTTTCTTGTTATACAAGTAATTGCTACATTAAATTCTAAGCTACATTTTATTAAATTCTTCTAATTTTTTTAAAACGTAAATAAGATGACTGTTAAGAAATTATAGGACCAACTGAGGAAATTAGCATATTATAAGTCCTTATAATATTAATAATATAATATATTAAAAATCCTTATAAAATGTACACATTTGTATATCGTGAAAGTATTCCTGGGAAGCAAATGTGCGGGTTTAGATAGTGTTATTTACGATATATTTGAATATGTCGCGGGTTAAAGAGTTGCCTGCGACCGAAGTAAGAAAAAATTGTTTTTATAAGAGTGCTGGTATATCTGAACGAGAAATAGCTCGGTTAGTGAAGCGTTCTAAAACTGCCATTCACAATGAAATAATTAGAGAAAAGGATTCAAATAAAATTATACGATCTAGAACAGAAAGGATTCGGCTTGAATGCATGTGTGTATTCAGGTGTTTGTGTACTCTTGCCTCTAAATCCGATTTCCCTAAATCACATAAGAAACATTAAAATATCAAATTTAATTAATCTATATAATTTTCTATAATTCTTTTAAAGAGTATTTGAAAAATTTAAATTTTATTTATATTTATAATTATCCAGTCTTCCCAGGAAAAAACTTTAAAATATACTACTTTCTAATTAACCATTAAAAGTAGTTCAATACTTTCGCTTTGAAATTAAAAAATTAAGCTTATTTAAATAAGAAACTTTCAGCTTTGATTTTTATTTTACTTCTAAAGAGAATTTTAACTTTTTTCAATCAAATTGGATATAGGATAAAAAGAAATTCGTATTTAAATTTTTAATGCTATTTGAGTGATAGAAAATTTTTTTATAAAAATTATATTTTATGGTAAAATAAATTTAGTATTATAAAAGTTCGGAAACTCTATAAAACAGAAACTTGTGTATAATGAATACGTATCGTACATACCTTGCATACACAGCGGGTATTTTTATTTTAAAATTATATTGTATGATAAAATAAATTTAGTATTATAAAAGTTTGGAAATTCTGTAAAACAGAAAAAAAAATACGTATCGTGCATACCTTGCATACACAGCGGGTATTTTTCTGTGTTTTTCTAGAATGAAATATATCTAAACACACAAACAACACGGTCAAAGAATAACGAGCGGAACAAGGGAACAAACTCTAATTTTAAATGTTGTTTTGATTTATGATAAGACAGTAGTGTAAGTCAGGGGAAGTTGCCCCTCCTTAAGTACCCTCTAATTTAACTTTTTTACAATAATGTTTTTTTTAGTGCACATGTAACCTATCTACTTCAAATTTAATATAGAATTTCATAAAAATATTACTGTAACATAAATAACAGATAAAATGGGATTTTTATCAAAAATCTTAATAAAAGATTTGGGCCATCTATCCTGAAGAGAGATGGAGAGAGAAAATGAGAGGAAGAGAGATCATTGACAAGTTTATCGTAATTGAGGGCCCCAGAAGTCAAGTGGTATAAGTGACAAAATTTAAAAAATTGAACTACGTGCACAGACGGAAATATGCTTTTTTTCTTTTCATGTAAAGCAATATAAGTGATTTTCTAATTAAGTGTTTGTTTTAGAGAATAACCGCTTGTGCCGAATAATGATCAATATTAATGAATTATAAATTAAAGAAAATTGCACTCTATTTGTTTCACATTTATTGAAATAAGAGTTCAAAGACCACTCTGAAACAAGCAGCAGTTACCTATTTCGATGCAGTCAATTATTATTGATGTTCAACTTTAACGTCAATTATATTTGAAAACAATTTACTCTTAATCGAAATTTTATCACTTGTACCCATCTGCTTCTGATGTCCTTAATTACGAAAAGTGAAATAAGATTCGTGAAAATCAAAGTGAGTGGGAGATACAGGAAAATAAATCATTCTGTCCATGGAGAAATTGAAACAGTAACTGGAAGTGCAACAACGAGAAGCAATCGAAGATATAGAGATTGCTTTATTTGATTGCCTCTCATTTTGGGTCTTCTAGTCACTGTTTCAATTTCTCCATGGCAATAATTATTTTTCTCCTGTCTATCACACTCATTTCGATTTTCACGAATATTGTTTTAATTTTAAAAAATCGGATAAATTATGATGTCGATGATCTCTCATCATCTTCTTTTCTCGCTTCAGTTTCGATTTTACTTTTATAATTCTTTTCACTCTTTTCTCATCTCTTTTCTTTTTTTGATATATAAAAAAAATTGTTTCTTTTGTTTTTGTTCTCTTTATTAGTATTATTATTATTTTCCCTTTCAATTTAATTTTATTTTAATTAATTAATTAATTAATTAATTAATTAACTTTTATTTTATTATTATTTTTTTTAAATATTATTATTTGTATTTATATATTCATTTTTATTTATTTCTTTTTAAATTTTCTTCTTTATGTATTTTTATTTTGTTTATTTCTTTTTTATCTATTCTTCTTTGTTATTTTCTTCTATCATTGTGGCAATTTTTTCCAGTTCTATATGTGTTTTCTAGGTTCGGTCTTTATCTTTCAACTAGCGACACCTATCGCACTCTTATAAAGCTCTCCTCTTTCCCCTTTTGTTCATTATTAAGCGTGTCCCTTTACGGACACTTGTTTATAATAGCTGAAGTTGGGCTGTTATATTTTGCATCTCGAAATGCGTTCTGTATTGTTTTGAGTTTATGGAGTTTTATCATTTTAATTGTGATTTACCGCCAGTTTTTGATGCTGTTTAAATTGAATGAACTAATTGGTAAATAAATCATAAGAGTAGTAATTATTCCAACTGAGTACCGGCCTGCGAAAATTTCACTCAGTTTCAATAACTGTTACAGGTAAAAAATCTACTTAACCTTTATATTACAAAAGGTTCTAAATAAAAAACAGTGTCATTAAAGAATAATTATTTACTAAGAATTTTCATGAATAGTTAAATAGTACTTATCATAAATTTACCAAAATTCTCAAACAGTAAACTGGCAACTAAATTTGCAAAATTCAGCAGAAATTCCTTAATATTGAAAACAGTTCAATATTGTAGCAATGGGACAATTGTTCTCTGACCGCAGCCTGCATTGCTTACTCCTTCTTCGTTGTTACTCATTTACTATTATTATTTATATTTTGTTTTGTAATGTTAACCTTTGTACTGATGGCAGAGGATTGTAACCTCGGAAATTTCCCATGATACAACTGAAGCAATTTGTATATATATATATATATATATATGTATAATTGTATATTAGGGTGGTCACAAGCAACATCGGAAAATTTGTTTTAACGTTTTCTTCGGGGGGACCCTCCTAAAAGTTGCCAATTAGTTAGAAAATGAGATTCGCAAAATTTCAGCTCAAATAAATAACATTACCCCGTGCCTCATCGAGGTTGAATTCTTGAAAATTTGCAATTTTTGGCAAAAAATTGTCGTTTTTCTTTCTTTACGTGAAAAATATTTGTCTTAGAAATCTGATTCTTGTTTTATTTAATAGAAATTGTTGTTACTTGAACTTTTACGCTCATGAAAACTTTTATTTAATGAACATTTAGTATTTTACAGGACAGCTAGCGAACCATACCCTCAAACTCTGCATTTTTGAAACATGGGTAAAAAATGACAAATTAAAAATTTTATTACTTTTGATAATTTTTTTGTATTATTTTTATTAATATGGAAAAATAAGTGAACAATTTTTTTAACTTTAAAAATATTTCACGAATTATAATTGATTATTAGTTATTCAGTTCTGTATCTAGTAAGAAAGAGCTTCTCGATTTGTATTGCAGTTGAACCTCTGGATTTCTCTTTTTATTACAAGGCTGTTTTTGTTATCTGTTATGGTTATCTATTTTTAGAATTGACGAAACATTTCGTAAAACCGCTTCCCCCTCTTGATATGATGCCAGAAATGCAAGATTTTTTAAATTGGCCACATGTCTCATCAAATCATCGACAGTAAGCAGCCAAGTAATTGTCAAGATTTATGTATTTTATTTTATAATATTCGCAAAATGAACTGAACGCCAGAGAAGATTCTAGACAGAATACATCCACTAGCTAACCACAGACATCGACTCTGCAAATAACTGTTTTGTAAACAAAAAACTGATCTCATCAAAAACAGATTTTAAAATTCCTGTTTAGAGAGAACTGTTGTTCACTGGTGTAGAAAACTGCTTCAACATTTTTTGAATAAAGCAAATGTAGAGTGGATAAATGTTTTAATTAGTTGTGGGGATGAAGAACAGTTATTACGAGTTCCTCAACTTGAAAATAGTATCGGAATAATTCAGGCGAAAGCTATATTTTCAGCAGTTGAAGAGCGGGAGGAAGTTGGTAAAATCCAGGCAATATTTTAATAACACAGGTCGCCTCAGAGGAACCTGCATTTTTCTATAGCAATTGTTAAAGGAAAAGTCTTCTGTATTTACCATGCCTCCACCATAATTTAGAAATTTTCCTAAAAGCTGTTCTTGATTGTAAAATGGGCATAATCACTGCCCCTCAGCCAGATATTTAAAAAATACAATTCTGATTGGGTGGTCTAAATTAAACCAGAATAAGTATACCAATGCTATTGAAGATGAAATACTAGTTATAAATAGTTAATTCAGAAGAAATTTCAAATTTTCTTACAGGAACTTTTAAAAATTAACAGCTCAGGGATGACTATAAAGAGTTTATCCAATTTTGTTTAGTTTTTATAGAACTCCTTCCTGCAAAAGACTTTTTTTAGAGCGCATGGTGCTTTTAATCATGTTAGATGGATGGCGGCACAGGCCATTCATTCTCTCAAAATATATTGTTTCAGGGATCATCTTTCAATAACAAATTTAGAAAAAGATGGTATCAGATATCTTTTCTTATTTTTAATCAATATTTATGTAAAAGCGTGCTTCAGTTCTTCCACTGCCACTTTAGCGTCCAATTCAAGACCTGCAAATAATAAAATCACTTTTTCACTACAGAAAATTTGATAAATAGGTTACAGACAAAGCACTTGCTAAAATGACAAATCGCCTTTGGTATCTTAACTCGGATCAAGTTGCATTTTCATTTTTAGATAATACTTTGGTAAAAAAAAAAAAAAAGTCAACATAAGCTACCTTATCTAAACCATTACCACTTAAATCCTTTCCGCGCAGCGTTCCACCCCGACACCACCTAATTTTAATTCAAAACTTACTAACCAGCACGAAGAATATTTTAATAAAATTTTGCTTTTACAATGAAAGGTTAAAGTAATGTGTTTTTAATTTCTAAAAACGTTGCTTGTAAATTCCGGAGTAGACAATCATTTCGTCCTTTTACGAACAGAATTTTTCTGTGCCGGAAAGGGTTAACGTGACAGTTGTAAGGGAAAATAATTTATTTTCTTTATTATGCCTTCTTTCTTGTAACACAACTTTAATAATAAGATGCAATTGAGCATTATTTGCTCACATTTCTATACTTCCTTTGCCCTCCTTTTTTTTAAATTCTTTCAGTTTAAAATTCGATTTTTTTCCTTTTCTTTGGAATTTTTTTTTTAATCAAACACATTATTGGACTTCAGAAAACGAAAAAAAGAAAAACAAAAGGTGGAAAGCAGATAAAATGGAATGTTACAAATTTTTTTCGCTTTTTCATAAAAAGTCAATTTTTAGGATTCAGGTGAAGTCTGGTCCTGAAAAAAGCGCATATATTTAAATCTATACATTTTTAGAAAAAAATGGTGTTTGGTTCTTCAAAGCAAAACTTGTTTTTATAAAATGAGACCTGCATTATGTTTCTAGGTTCAATTGTATTCATTTCATGAAGGAAAAACAGCATTTTTTTGCGAAAAATCACGTTTTTTTCAAACTTAAACCTCAATGAGGCACGGGTTAATATTATCCAAATGAGCTGAAACTTAGCCAATCTCATTTTCTAGTCAATTGACAACTTTTTGAGGGGTCCTCCCGAAAAAATTCGAAAATTGATTTCTTGTGACCACCCTAATGTATATATATATGTATAGCCTCTTCAGTTCCGAAGCTAAAATAATAATACAAATGCTTATTTATGGTTTTTAAAAAAAAAATGTTATCGTAAATGGCAGAAAACATATATTTTCTGAAATGGATCCTTTTGGCGCTTAGTAATTTAGGTTCAAATATATGGATCTAAAACTGCAAACCCCCTTAAAAACATCAATTTAATAACCATTAACATAAATTATCACAATAACAAATTTAAGAGATTTAAACAAGTAAATAATTTGCAAATCCTCAAAAACTTTTTATTGAAAAAAAAAATTACTTATAAAAATTTCTCCCTTTCTAGGTCATACTGCCTTTTGGGCATTTTTAGGCATTTTGCAAACTTAGATGAAAATAACATTTATTTTATGTGGAAATCACCTTAGATGCTGTAATTTTTTCTTTTGCTTTGAACGCATAAAACATGAAGCTATTAAGAAGGTATGTGAAAATGAAAACAATCGGACATTTTAGTTTTTATAAGGAAAAGAATAGAGGTCCTTTTATGGGCACCCAGGGACCGAAGAGGCTGTTGTGTTCGAAAAGTCTTTTGCTCCTAACAAAATAGAGGCTGTCCAGAAAGTTCTCAGTAGGGTTTCATTTTGGCAATATATGTTGTAATAAGACTTTTAGGGCACCCATCTCACTCACTCTTTCTCTCTCTATATATATATATGTACAAGGTGGCCATAATTAAACTGACGTACTCAGAGTGTTCTGTACTCCCATCTAATTGTCAGAATGGCGCCAAATTTTGTAGGAAGATTAAACAGGACAGGGGACGAAGGATTCTGCGAAAAAAAATTAGTTCCAAAAACCACCGCCAGAGGAATATGTGGCCCTGTGTATTCAAAAAAGAGAATTCCAAAAGAGAAGAATCAATACTGAAATAAAATTACGTTTATTTAGCGCATCCATCTTAGGTTTGATGTGGCCGCCGTTTTTGTGGACCACATATTGTATTCAGTGCACAGCATTTACAACAGCAAATAATAATATGTCTGCAGGAATCTCCATTACTTTCGCGATATGTTATCCTTCAACGTAGCCAGGTCCTAGACACCTCCGTGATAGACTTTGGACTTTAGGTAATCCCATAGCCAAAAGTCGCAGGGTGTCGCACGGGACCGAGGTGGCCATGCAATTGGAAAACAGCGGCTAATGACTCTTTCTATTGTGAATTTCTGTCGTAACAGCTGCTGCACCCGCAAAACAATATGTGGAGCAGCTCCATCTTGCATGAAAATGATTTTCTCCAGTCACTGTCCAAGCATTCACTCAAGGCACAGAACAAGTTACAGGTCTTGTCGGAGTAATTTTCTCATAGATGAATGGACCTATGATCATATCTGCTGTGACGCCACACCAAAGTTATCTTTGGTGAATGCAGATGAAGTTCTTTGAAAGCTCTCGGTCACTTGTTATCTCAAATTCGGCAGTTCTGGTATTTACAGTTCCATTCATGTAAAAGTGGGCCTCGTCTCCCCATAAGATTTTCAAGGGCCAAGCATCATCCAACTCCATTCTGTCAAGAAAAGTGAGAGCAAAAGTCAATCGCTTATCATGGTCTGTGTGACAAAACTCTTGTACGCGGCTGATCTTGTATGGATAGAAGTGGATAATCTTTCGCAGGATTTTCCATACCGTACAATAAGGCATATCCAGATCCCGAGCTATCCCACGAGCGCTGGAAGTAGTAGCAATATCGTCTGGTGCTCTTTCGACAATCGCCGTTGCAACTTCTTCGATTGTATCTGTGATACGGGTTTTCGTCCTCTGTGTGACTGGACATTTAGAGAACCTGTTTTTTCAAACTTCTCAACCATTGCTTTTAAACCATTAACTGACAAAGACCGTTACCTTTTCGCATTTTTTGTGGTTTCTAAAAGCATGAAGAGCGGCTTGCGCAAACACTGGTTGAAATAAAAGAATTTGGCTAGTAGAGCTCGCTCGACTAAAGAAGGAGACGTTATGAAAAATAACTTTCAATGAAATTGCTTCTAACAGTAGCACATTACCTTTTTACCTTTTAAAGCCGAACAAGCTGGCACTGGGCCAAAAGAAAAAACGTGAAATTTGAATAAAGAAATTCTTCTTCTGTTGTTGTTTTCTTTGGAGGTCTGTATTGAAATTGTAGATAATGAAACTTTAGCAGTGTTTATGCAAATTTTTAGCCTTTTATAAACTGTTACCATTTTGAGATTGTATTAAATTGCTAAATTCATTAAATAACCTTTAATTTTATTTAAGTATTGCTTCTTCATTTTTTGAAACTCTCTTTTTCGAATACATAGCGCCACATATTTCCCTGGCGGTGATTTTTGGAACTAATTTCTTTTTCGCGGAATCCTTCGTCGCCCGTCTTGTTTAATCTTCCTAAAAATTTGACGTCATTCTCGTAATTAAATCTCGCTACAGAACAATCTGAGTGCCGTCAGTTTAAGTGTGGTCACCTTGTATATATATATATATATATACATATGTGTGTGTGTGTGTCTTATATGTGTGGGTCTGTATATAGTAAGTAAACTCAAAAATAACCATTCGTTTTACACGAAATAAATTTTTAAAATGCAGTAGGCATCCTTTTACAATTCTAGAAAATTTATTAATGTTACTAAATTGAGATCACCTATTTGCATATCGATTTGAAATATTCAGAAACATATTCAGAAAAACGGACAATTATAATGCAAAAGAAAAATAAATAAACGGTCAAGTGCGAGCATTACTCGCGCACAGAGGGTTCCGTAGAATAAATATATGAATTTGTAATTGTATTATTAAAAAAAAAAAGTTGCTAAAAGAATACAAAGACATTGTAAAAAACTATACAACGTAGGGTTGGGTATAACTGTATATATTAGAAAAGTGTAAATGGATATACCATGAAAGTTCAAAGAGATATGGAACCTAAATAATATCAAATATAGCTATTCATATAACTCTTCTTTTAATATTATCCTAATCTGTTTATGATGAACTTAATTCGGTACTGACAATAAAAGCAGTGCATAGTTAAACTTCATTTGGCATTTCATAAAACTAAATTCAGCGTAGTAATAACCTTTATTTCTACAGTGTAGGTAAAACAAAATCTTTGTTCAAAGTTTAAATTTGGCATTGTGCTAAGCGCGCTTCGAATTGAGGTCTCAAAGTTGCAACGCCGCCTTGGTCAGTGCCGCGTTTTTCCAGATAGGTGTTTAATTAATCAATGCAAACTATCGCGAATCCCACAGTATTTATGCGATTCATTGTAAATAAATCTTTCGAGCGCGATGCCCTTAAAAAACGGACACCTAATTTTAATTCCAAAACAGATAAACGGCACCAAGAATATTAAATTAAAATTTTCCTTTTATCATGTACGTGAAAATAAGCAAGTTCGCATTTTCTAATTAATTCGTTTATAAATTCTGGTGTCAGTTCATTATTTCATAAGTTTATAAATAGAATTACTCCGTGTCGGAAAGGATTAAGTGGTCGCAGGACTCTTAAAGCTTCAAAATTTAAGAAATTTTAATTTTTTTAGATGTTAAACTCCTATCTTTTCTGAATATTTTGATATAACTGTTTCCTTGAAATTCCCATTAGAACAGAAGTTTTGGCTTTTAGAATTATACCCTCTCAATAGCTAAAGCGGCGTTTCCGAAACTTTAAAATCACTATTTTCCAAATGGCGTTTTTTGGGCATATCGCGCAGGATACCTCAAAAACTTCTGAATATTTTTGCATGAAATTTTCAAAGCATATATTTCATGTTAGTCTGTATAAACAGAAAATAAAATTTCCTTTTTATTGTTCAAAAAAATATTTTTTTAGGTGATTTTACTGTTGAAATTTTCAAAATTTTGTATTAACTAAATGCAACATTGCTTTAAAAATATAAAAATGTTTTAAATACAAATTTATTTAAGTTCAGTGAAATTATTACAATCTGAAGTATAAGTAAGCACCAAAATTTTCATTCTAGTTGCAATATTTATTTTGTAATCTTGCGCGTAAACTGTTATGCCAATATTTTGTTCGACAAATGCCTAACAGTTTCGAGCCCCCTATAAATACTAATTCTGTATCTTTCAATTTATTATCCCAATTAAAATTGTGTTTTAAAATCATATACATTTTAAGACATTAAATGTTGAAAATTGTATTTTCTTTCATTTTTTCCACTTTTTAGAATCCCGAGACCCCTTAAATTAGTGTGTTTTCAACTGTTTGACGTTTATTGCTTTTATTCTGTTATTGGACATTACATTACACATATATATAATTAAAAGTTGTTATCTAGGCATAGAGTACACCGCGCCTTTCCTTGAGTATGTCCAAACTGACCGTAATCTTTAAGGGATAATATCTCGGCTAATTACCGATGATTTTTTTCGAAATTCTTTATCAATAATGCTTTTATTCTTCTGCTACGATAGGTATATTCAGCGATGCTCAACAATTTTTCTGAATGCCCGTAGATCGAAATTTGTGTATAACAGAAAAAAATGCTAATTACTCAAAAACTATGTGACCTAGGGTAATCGCTATAATTATCCGCCAAGGTTTGCATTAACGTCTACTACCTCTTATTTTTTCATAATTTTAGTTTCAGTAGATTCCGAATTAGATGGGGGGGAACATATTTTTGCGCTACATTTTCAACAATATCTTTGAAAATATAATACCTAAAATTAAAAGGAATGTATTTTTGAGTTCAGTGTTACAAAAGCTTTCACATGATACCCCACATGATATGCAAATAATTTTTTTTTTCAAGTAGCATAATTAGCACCTCTACTTTTTTACTAAATATATTTATGAATATTTATTAATCTGAAAATATGTGGGTCAATTGTCTTTATTATTTCCAAGAATTTGAACTTTCCACGTTCCATAGTTTACGAGTAAAATGGCTGTGACAGACAGACACACAGACACAGGAGTGATCTTATAATGGTTCCGTTTTTACTTTTTAAGTACGGAACCCTAAAAAAGGAAAAAAAAAGAAAAAAAAAGGAAAGAAATCAACAAAGTTCCCGAGGTAAGGCATATTTCGATCACTTCCTTTTTCAAGATCATGGATGTGGAGTTTTTCGAATGGTATATATAAATATTGTATTCTAAACAATACTTTATTATAAATATTTAATGCAACAACAACAAAATTAGAAACGAATACAGTATATTTTGTAGATGCATTATCTATATTATAAAGGACAAACATATCTGTGCGTAACGCATACGTCATTCTGCGAATGGCAACACTTTGATATTTGAAATGAAATTTTGGTTTTGCAATTTTCTCTACTGCAAATTTTTAAACTTCTAAATATCGCACATTTTAAATTTTTACACCGTCGTATGAGGAAAAAAATAGTCTTTTAAATGCAATTTGTTTGAAAGCTGTTGTGGCGACCAGTTTTGGTTCAGTGGATTTCTTAAATTAACTAACACTATCTTAAAAATAAATCAATTGGCACTTACTCAATTAATTCCACGGGATATAAAATTTTCTCTTCTTTTAATTGGAAGACACATATTTACATCTATTATACACTATAATACATTTTATTTACAAAGGCGAAACGCGTTCTTAAAAACAGAATATTCTTTCAACAACACCATCTCGAAGAAAACAGAGAGAGCGAGCGCGATGAGCCCAGGAGGGGTTACCTTACGTAAACAATAGATCCATTGCTGCCCCGTTATCGCCCATTTGGCGTCAAAACATATAATTCTCCACACACTCCCCACCTGGACTCATGAGAGTACATAATGATAAATCAACATAAACATTCTTATAATAAAGTTGACCTTAAATGACAACTCAAATGATAAAATAGAAAATTTTCAATCTACAGGCGTTGAAGTATAAAGAATTAAACATAAAATAATAAAGTCATGATCAATATAAAAAAAAAAAAAAAAAAAAAAAAAATGATGCTCTTATAACATGTAGCTACATGAACATATCTGGCCAGATATTTTACCTGAATAAGATTAACTGAATATATATATATATATATATATATACATAATATAAACAAATTAAATACCATTATTAATTCAATTATCTTGTCAATTTGAAATAAAGTACAATTATGCATAAATGAAAGATTTTTACTAAATAAACAACAAATTGCAAAACACCCCCCCCCCCCCCCCCAAAAAAAAAAAAAAAAAAAAAAAAAAAATTCCAAACATGAATTTATAAAACAAACACACTTTGATATTCAAACACTAGTAGAAAAAATAAATTTCAAATCAAGTACTGAAATCACTTATCATTCAGATATCTAGTTCAAAAGGATACAAAAGTTGTATTGGTTTTCTCAGCAGTCCTTTAGCAGTTTTTATTATGCAAGCACGAATAAGTTTATCTCTGCCAATAATGACTTCCTTAACTATTCCTAAGTCCCACAACAGTTTAGATTTAGCAGTACCATCTACTAAAACAACATCGCCAATTTTTATGTTTTTGTGTCTTTCAGGAGTTTTAAATTCATGAACTGAACTTAAATTCAATAAGTATTGTTCCTTCCACTTAATCCAGAGCTGTTTCAACAACTTACTTTGATATCGTTTTCTCCTTAACAAAGTTTCTTTAGTAGAAATTTTATTTTCTAATTCGGCAAAATGTAGAGGAAAACTGATGTTCTCTCTTCCTAGCTGAAGGAAATGGGCCGGGGTAAGTGGCTCTGGCTCGCCGAAATCACTTGTTGTGTAGGTTAGCGGTCTCATATTTATTATGGCTTCTATTTCTGTCAAGATTGTTGCCAATTCTTCAAATGTGATGAGAGCTCTTCCCAAAATTTTTCTTAAAGATTCTTTTACACTTTTTACGAGCCTTTCGTAAAACCCTCCCCACCATGTGGCACGCTCGACGATAAATTTCCATGTCATACCTTTATTCGATATAAAATCCTGGAGTTCTTGATCTTTAATGATTTTCTCGAATTGTTGTAATTCTTTATCAGCAGCCTTAAAACTCTTTGCATTATCCGAAAAAATCATTTTACAGTTTCCGCGTCTTGAAATAAATCGACGAAAACACAAAAGGAAAGATTTTGTAGTCATATCCCTGGCTGCTTCCAGATGTATTGCTCTTGTTGTGGCACAGGTGAACAGTACAATATATGACTTTGACGTCTCTTTATTCTCTGTTCTTACGATTATCGGTCCTGCAAAATCCAATCCTATAACGGTAAACGCAGGAGATTCTGATATTCTTTCCTTCAGATGTTGGCCAGTTAGTTGGTCAGCTGCTTTCGCATTGTATTTTTTACAAATTAAACATTTCCTGACACTTTTCCTAATTAATTGTCTTCCTTGAGGAATCCAAAATTTTTTTCGGATTTGTGCAAGTGTCAAAGAAACTCCACTATGCAACAATTTTCTGTGTTCTTGCATAATCAACAACTCGGTAAATTTTTCATTCTTTGGCAATATGACTGGATTGCTTTCATTTAAACTAAATGAGCCTTCATTAAGTCTGCTTCTGATTCGTAAAATTTTATTTTTATCCAAATATGGACATAACGAATAAATTCTCGAGGTCTTCTTAATGGGATTTCCTTCTTCTAATGACTCAATTTCTTCCTTATAATTTTTCATTTGTACTTCTTTAATTAATAATTCTTCAGCTTCTGTCAATTCTTCAGCAGATAATACACCTTTATGTTTAATTGGACTTCTTAGATTGAAGACAAATCTTTTAATTCTCGCCACTGTTCTGATTGCCTTCAATAAAGAACTAAAACGGTCAATCTCTATAAGTGGTTTCTGTTGTTCTGATGAACAAAGGTTTTGGGAAATTACTTTTCCTTTAGCTTCTAGTTACTTCATATCTTCATCTACTTCTGTATCTTCCTTGTGCCATAAATTTGAATCCTTACTTAACCATGGAGGCCCTGACCACCATAGATCATCGCTCTCGAGGTCGAGAAGTGAGAGTCCTCTCGTAAGTCGGTCAGCAGGATTTGAGCTACTGGGACAATGTCGCCAGTTCATCGGATTTGTCAAAGTTTGTATTTCCAATACTCTATTGCTGACGAATGGCTTCCAAGTACTAGATGAACTCTTGATCCAGTGAAGTACGATGTTCGAGTCAGTCCAATAGTGTACTTTATTTTCACTTATCTTGAGAATGGACATTACCCGTTTTCCAAGTCTAGCTCCAATCATAGCACCCATTAACTCCAAACGTGGTAAAGTTAACTTTTTTATGGGAGCTAATCTGCTTTTTGATGTAACAAAACTTGTCTTTATGCTATTATTGTTGTTATATCTAAGATAAATAACACTTCCATAGGCTTTAATACTTGCATCACTAAAACAGTGGACTTCTACATTATCAAAACATTCGATGTCCTGGAAATAATACCTTGGGATTTTTATTTTACTAAGATATGGAATCTGTGAGCACCAATTATCCCATTTTTTCTCTAAATGTTCTGGCAATTTCTGGTCCCAATCGATACCGTGTTCCCATGATGATTGAAAAATCATTTTTATTAAAATCGTGAATGGAGATAAAAACCCAATGGGGTCAAAAATTCTTCCAGCCGCTCGAATTACAGTTCTTTTAGACTTTTCCTGACAATGAACAAATTCTAAAAGACTATGATTATCAAATCTAAAAATGTCTTCTTCCGTGTCCCATATTAAGCCTAAGACTTTAAATGGAATTGTATCAGCTGATGTATCAGGGCAAACGTTCATATCTAATGATTTTAAATGTTCCTTTAAAATAGTAGAATTACTTTGCCACTTCCGCAAGGACATATTTGCTTGTTGAAAAATATCTAACGATTCTTTTGAAAATTTTAAAGCTTCACTAACAGTATCTGCTCCTAACAAAAGGTCGTCAACATACATGGAAGATTTAATTTTGGAACAAGTTTCCGGATACGAAGTTGCATACTTTTTCACATGATGCTTAATTACTGCTCCTAACAGGAATGGACTCGAAGTAACGCCAAATAATACGCGGCACATTTTCATAATTATAAAGTTTAATGGAGCATTTTTATCTTGAGGGAGTTCTTCGATCCACAAAAATCGTGTCATATCTCTGTCAGTCTCAGCAAGGCTTATCTGCAAGAATGCCTTTTCAATGTCTGCCACTACGGCAATCTTATTGCTTCGAAATTGTAAAATTAAATCAAATAAATCAGAGTTCAAATTTGGACCTGGAAAGAGCATATCATTTAGAGAAGGTTCAGAAGGAGCGTGAGATGATGCATCGAAAACGATGCGCAGTTTGGTTGTTTGTTTGTCCGTTCGAATCACAGGGTGGTGGGGTAAATAGTATGTCAAATTACCATTGGTCGAATTTATTTCCTGGGGTTCAACAACTTCTACTATTCCCAAAGCCTTATATTCATTAATTATATCTTTATATTCTTTAAACAATGCAGGATTATTCATAAATCGTTTAATTAAACTTTCAATTCTCTTTTTGGCAATTTCATAATTATTAGGAAGATCAAGATTATCATATCTCATAGGTAGTTTAACTTCATATCTGTTGTTCTTAAATTCAATCGAATTTTCAAATTGTTCTAGTATTTGTTTATCACACGAATCTTTGTTCGTATTATCTTCTTGAATTCCCAACCCTTCTATAGTCCAGAATTTTTCAATTTGAACTGAAATTTTATCATCTTTATTATTATCCCAAATAGATATGTACATAGCGCTTACTAAATTATTTCTATTAACTTCCTCTGAGAATTTGCCGTGAAGTGTCCAGCCTAATTTAGTTTCATTCAGAACAAGAGTTGGTGAAATACGTTTATATTTTCCTGTCATAATTGACCAATAGTAATCGCTACCAATAAATAAATCTATTTCATTATCACTATCATCTAATTCATTAGAAACGTCTGATAACTCTATACCCATATTTTTAATTTTTTTATATAACTCAGAACTTGGTGCTCGTATTATATCGGAACAGATTCTCTCCGTTTCTAACGCTTCCAGACATATTATATTGTCCGAATTATTGTCTTTTAGGAAAATCTTTACTCTATTATGATTATCAACAATAGGTTTCTTTCCAGCAAAGGTATGAATTTTTAATGATTCCTGCCCTGTCACCTCTAAATTTAAACGATTAGATAAATTCTTCCCAATAAATGTTCGCTGCGAGGCGCTATCTAATAATATTCGAACATTAATATTTTGATTCTTTCCAATCATAATTCCTTTCAATGTTTGAAAATAAATATATTCATCTGGATTACAACAAAGTGATGAAACTGTTATTTTTTCATATTTCTTATTTTCCTTTCCCCCCGGTTCACGCTCAGTCGAAAGAAGGTCAATTTTATTTTCATTCGATGATCTTTCTTTTTGTTTTTTGTTACAAAGAGAATTTTGATGCGTTCTCGAAAAACAAATTGTGCAACGAATTTCAGTGTTTCTGCAATTCTGTTTTCGGTGGAACCGTTTGTAACATCTGAAACATTTAGCTTGTTTTAATAAAGATTCTTTTCGTTGTTCCAGATTTAACTTACACGAATTTGCGTCGTGTTTTTGAGAGCAAAAGGGGCAAAGGTTTTCAGTAATTGTATTTAATGTGAATGCCGAAGGATTTTTTATTTTTCCTTGGTGAAAGTGTTTGGGAGAATTTTGTTTAAATTTATTTTCATGGGATTTAGTATTCTCAAAACCGATAGAAGTAACATTAATAGCCTTTTCTCGCGCTTCTGTTTCACGTTTCAGAAACAACAATAAATCATTTACACTAACATCCTTTTTATCGCATTGTTCTCTGTGAAATTGTAATACGAGATCATTCGGTATACATTTATAAATAATGGGTAATAATAAGCAACCATATTGGTCTGACTTCACATCAAGCGCTTCAAGACATCGTATTTGTATAGTTATCTCATCAAATAATTTTCTCAAAGAATGTATGTCATTTGATCTTCGTACTGCTTCTAAGTTTAATAATTTGTTAGTGTGCTCGGAAATTAAAACATCTCTTTTCCCAAAACGGTCCTTTAATATATTTATTGCCGTTACATAATTTTCACTTGTTAATGGAAGCCCATTAATAGCGGCAGCTGCTGAATCAGAAATTAAAGATTTTAAGTAAGTAAACTTTTCAATTTGCTGAAGAGCTTCATTTTCGTGAATAGCAACTTTAAACTGAGGCCAAAATTCTTGAAATTCGCAAATGTCGCCTGTAAATTTATTTAAAGAAATTCGCGGCAATTTCGTATTCGACTTTAATTGACTGTCTGATTTGGAGGGCGTAGTTACTTTTGGTTAACTCGTGATAGTTGAATTTATGTTTAAATTTTTCAAATATCTACTGGCTCTAGATTTGCAAGTCACAATAGCTTCCTTATATTCTATCGAAGTTTCTATATCTGTTTCTAAATTATCGGTTTCAATTTCCGATTCAATTGACTCATCCAATTTTTCTAATGATAATTTGTGTTCAAGTCTTCTAAAGAGTCCTCAACTATTTCTGGTTTGGAATCACTTTCTTTTTTAATTTCACTATCAATCCTTTTTATCAATTTCGTTACTGTGGTTCTAATTGATCCGCGTTTTGCTATGTTTCGTTTGAAAACTTCACTTTGATTCATCTTTATATTCACTCATTCAAAGAATTATGTCTTCCAATATATCGTATGTTTAAGAGAAATTTTAAATAATTTACCCGTTTAATGAAATGCCAGTAGCATAGTTATCAATTTATATTCCCAGCCGATGTACCAGTGTGGCGACCGGTTTGGGTTCAGTGGATTTCTTAAATTAACTAACACTATCTTAAAAATAAATCAATTGGCACTTACTCAATTAATTCCACGGGATATCAAATTTTCTCTTCTTTTAATTGGAAGACACATATTTACATCTATTATACACTATAATACATTTTATTTACAAAGGCGAAACGCGTTCTTAAAAACAGAATATTCTTTCAACAACACCATCTCGAAGAAAACAGAGAGAGCGCGCGCGATGAGCCCAGGAGGGATTACCTTACGTAAACAATAGATCCATTGCTGCCCCGTTATCGCCCATTTGGCGTCAAAACATATAATTCTCCACAGCTGTATCTCAATTTAATTTTGAGATATTAATTTTTTTGTAGTTTTTAATACATTTTTTGTAATTGTGGCAACTGAAGAACTCCATTTCTGTTGAAAGTCATTGAGGGTCGAAAGTAAAGGGAAACTAATCACGGAAGAAAGAAAATAATATATTACTGTACCTTTTTGTTGCCATTTTTACATAAAAACTGAAAAAATAAATTGAAATTAAAATACGTGCTATGTCAGCGATTTTTTAAATTTCTAAATATCACACATTTTCAATTTTTAAACCGTCAAATAAAGACGAAATCTACTTTCAAATGCAATTTGTTTGAAAATTGTAGCTTAATTGACTGAGTTATTATATTTTTTATATAACTAGCCGCCCGTGGCGACCAATTTGGCCTCCCTTAAATGTATGCTAGGCATTGTATCAAGTTACCATTATTCATAATTTAATTTACTTGCTCAATCCTTCGCCAAATTTGAAGATTCTGATAGAGAAATCGAGAACTCGCTACAGTTATATTAGTCGGGCACAGGTGATAAATCGCCAAACATTGTACCCGTCGCATTTTTTCCCATATTTCGTTAATTCAGATTAAAATATAATCCTTTCACTCATTTTATTTAGAATGGATGACTTTAATTTAAAAATAGAACTTTTAAAATTCATGACTTTCATTTAAAAAAAAATTCTTTACAAAAAGAAAAAGAAAAGAAAAAGAATAAATAATACCATAAACCATTTAATTTCAACATCAAAGATTGTTTTAATTTACCCCTTGAGAAATAAAAAATGCTGATGGCGAGTTAAAAAATGCTATTGGCGAGAATTGCACCCAGCTAACATAAAAGTACGAACTCTTTGCGGTCATAGACACTTTTATGTTGTTTTATTTGAAAAAAAAAAAATATTTGGATTAAATCGGTTGCCAGAAAAAAATTTCTTTTCTCGCCATGGACCTTTTCTCTATTTCGCCAAGTACCTACAGTGGGAAAGCACCTTCATTTATTTTTTTATTTATTGTAGTTTAAATTAGATGAATAAAAGACGGCACAGGTGTCATATACGCACTACGTTGGCACGACTTTTTTCTAACGCCAATGTCATATACGCACCGAGGTACATAACTGGCGCCAAAGTGTCGTTACTTTGCTTGATATGGTAACCCGGATTTAGTTGTTTATTTATTAATAAAATGTTTATTTATTTTAATTTTATTTTTTAAAATTATATAAATTGTTTTGTTCTATAGTTATTAATTAAACTTTTTATTTATTTATTGTTTTTAACTTTTTAAAAATATTACACAATAACCAATGAGATGCGTTTAATTCAGGCGTTGACATTAAACAATTAACCACCAATTGTTTACAATTAACCAACAATTAATCGCGATTTCTGTGCCACGTACGATATAGCGTAATATATATATAGATTTTCAAGCATAAATTATTTTTTAATTTATCTCTATCACAAATAGCTCGATTACGGAAGGTTAATCAGCTTTCCCTTAAAACAATGTAAAAAGTTCAGCATATGTTTTCGTCTAATGTTCCATAACAAAGTTAAAACTTCCTCTAGAGAAAAATAAATAATTTAATGTAAATAAGAAACAAATCTAACAGACATGTGATAGAACCACGCGCTTATGCACCGAAATGATCGGAAAGACTGACGTAAGTCGCAAAATCTTGAGTTAATAACTCCTGGCATGCGGTGGCACGTGACAGTATCGCTTTTAATAAATTTCAAAACTTTATTTGATTGCATAATTGATATTTTTCATATAAAAATTCTTTTTGATGTTAGTGGGCAATCTAAAATTATATATTACATGTAAAGAAATAATTAGATTAAAATAAGTTGGTTTTCACCTACATTCTGTAACCCGAGGAGCTCGGGTTCGATCCCCTAGTTTATTTAAAATAAAACTATCTTTTTAGGAAAATATACTTTTTTTTTTTTTTTTTTTTTTTTTTTTTTTTTTTTTTTAAGAAAATCAAAACGACTGAAATAAGAATTCAACAAAATTTATGACCACAAATAAGTTTACATTAGTCTTATTTGTCTTCATTTTTATTGAATTTTAATTAAAAAATCATAATTCCTTACACCCTAATGTCGATTTTTTAAAAAGTTTTGGGTAATACGGTTTTATTAATTTTTTTAATAAGAAAAAAATATACATATATATTTTATACATATTTTCCTTCAAACATTATTTTTTTTAATTATATTTTCATCTCTTACGAAATGATTTTCGTTTCCTCTCTTCAAAAAAGAGAAAAAAAAATATTATGAATAAATATTAATACACATTAAAGGAATTTCCGCTACTAAGTAAATCCGACTAGTTTTCCCACATTTTTCAGATTCACTTTCTTGTAAAAGAAAAGATCAAAGATTTTTTTAAAGTTTCAATAACATAATTTCGTTAGATTTTTTTAGTATAAAGAAATTGAAATAAAAATGGGTAAAAAATATTTTTCAAAAAAGTTGTTTTTGAACATCACATGTAATTAAATTAGATCAAAACATATTAGAGTTGACGATAATTATAAACAGTTGCGAAATAAAATAATCATAATAATATAAAATTATCCAATTTTATAGAAATGATAACCAGGAGCGAGGATAAACGAGTCATTGTACCGGAAATATCAATTTTTAGATATTCATACTTCTTTAAGTGACCATTTAAAAAAAATAAATTATGTGTAAATGAAAAATCCTTAAATTACATTAAAACCTCCCTAAATCGAAAACGTCCCGTTGCAATACAAATTGGTCGCTCTGAGAGGTGGTCTCTTGATGGAGGTCATGTTTAATTCAAGATTTTAATTGATGAAAACATTTAACAATTAATGTTAATGAAATTTAGTTTCATATTAGGAAAAAATATTAAAATTTATGTATTAAAACAAAAGTTATTTACATAAGTTAAATTACATAAGTTAATTACTCCATAGTTTAAAAAATGAATACATTGACGTTTGCTTTGATTTTACGTTTTTATCTTTTATACCTTTTATTTCCAAGTCCTTTCGGAGTAATATATGCAAGTCCAGTAAATTTTCAGTAAGTCCTAGAATTTAAGATTTTCAGCGATTTTTTTAAAGCAAAGTACGAGGTGTTATCAGGAAGTTTTCGGAGTTGATAGAAAAATACGTCTTGGTGAATTTACCTAATTTTGGCTGTCATTTCTTTCAAAGTAGTCACCTTTCAACGTATACACCGATCCCATCGCGTTTCCCGCTTCTCGAAAACACTCCTGTAAACAATCTCTCCATAGCTGTCAAGGACCGTCGGCGATTCTTGTTGAATGTCGAACACAGTTGCAAAACGTCGTCCTTATAGTATCAATTTCAATTGGGAATAATGCAAATCCAAAGAGAGCTATATCTGGTGGATGGCTGGGTGAGGAACGGTGTTGTCTTTAGGGATTGTTTTTCAGGATCCTTGGAATAAACTTTACAGCAATGCGCTACATGTTCAAATTCTTCGACGAAATTTCTTGGCAAACTCCATAATCGATTCCAACTTTGTCGGCAAGTTCTAGGATAGTTATGCAACGATCTTTTCGTAGATTTTTCTTATCTAATTTGTTCCACATTTGCATTTGCTTTGCTTGTGCTTGGTTGTTCGGAACGCTTGTCATATTCAAATGAATGACGACAAACTTTGAAACCCGATTGCCATTGAAGGACCGCTATTCGATTTTATCCTACATCTTCAAAATCAGTTCGAAGCATTTCAAGAATTTCGGTTGCAATTTTACTGAACTTTACACAAAAGTTGATGCACACGCCATTGATAAATCGCAAACAGTCCAAAACACGAAGTCGAAAAAAAAATCGTAGAAATAAATTCCGTGCTTACACTCTGAAGTCCAGCAGTGAAAAGTGTAGAGGAGTGTCTCAAGAATATGACCTTGACTTACATTCGCCTCCGCTTTTACAGAGACAGTCGCAGTAATAGCAGTCCGGGAGCATTTCGATAACACATCGTATTTAGAAATTCTGTTTTCGCAAAATTATTCATATATATTAAAGTAAGCTGTATTTTTCGTTAGTCACTATATTAGACAAGAAAGAAACATCATGCTTCCTGCATAGCTCATGAAACATTTTGCAGAACATTCAAATTAATGTAAAGAAACTTTACCTTTTAATATGCATTTTACTACATTTTACAACATTACCTTTAAAATACATAAGGCATTTGAAAACACAATTTCAATTTCAATAATTAGCATCAATATTCGTAAAGGTGTCCACATTATTTTGATTGACATCAGGATGTATAATCATCGTTTATGATCAGGATCCCAATAACCCTTTAAGACCGGGAGTGTTTTTGGTAGAAATTAAAAGTTTGGGTGGTTTGCCCTAATAGATAGGATCGTATTTGATTGAAAAAAAAATAATTAAAAAAAAGTACCCGATGTCATGTTATGGCAAGGGAGGACCCACACAATTGTGTAGGTTCGGCTTATTGCAACCGTTTTTTGACTAAACCTACACAACTGTTTATTTTGGGATTACTTGTGTAAATATGTAAAAATAGAAGTTGAAGCAAAATTGCCGTTGTTCATTAAGATAGTTTTCATCAGTCACAATGAAAATGTTTGAAACAATTTTTGTTTTTCGACATACATAAGTGAACATTAAATTTCTCGAATCTTACTATTATACTGCTGGGACAGTTTTGAAACAGCAACTGCCTGCAGTTTTGAGAATGTCGAAACAACGGCAGTGACTAGTTGCATCTAACCATTTACATTCAAATGGTATCTTTATGGTGTAATGTTCAAATGGTATCATTTTTTTTCCTTCGATCACCGCTTGATGGTTTGCAGCGAGTTCGATCTGTACACGTCAACGACAGTACAGATTTGTTATTGTCTTTCCATTCGGACACTACAATTCCATTTCCTTAAACGTGCTCAATGCTCTTACCCCTCTTAACAGTCGTTGACAAATATGATGTCCTTTACTCTATTTGTTTAGATTGTGCCTATTCCTTCAAATTTCCTTTTTTAGTTCTTCCAGTTGCGGTATTATGTTGAAATACCGATCGAAGTACATAAAACTATGTCTGGACAGGAGTAAAAACTACAGCAGGTCCTAAGCCTAGATACTTGTGGATCAGGTCTGTCCACTGCTATATTACAAAATTTAAAACTGTCCCAGATGATGCTTTTACTACAGGGTGCAGTTTGTTTTTTACATATTGCTTTACAAAGTCACTTCCTAAAAAGGGAAATTGTCTGCTCGTCTATAGAATTTTTTTCTGATCTCTTTGTAAATTCAAGCAGACACTACGGAATCCGTCGAGAATTTGCTGAACTTTCTATAATTTATAATTAATTCCTGGTTGTTTACTTGCTGTGTCGACAAAATGGAATGAATTTCTCAATTTTAAAATTCTATCTCGTGGCATGCATATAACTCATAAATAGCATATTAAAGACGTGAATTATCACTTTGCTAACTAAGCGTAAATCAACAGAGTGAAAAATGTTCAAGCCGGGAATCGAACCCGGACCCCTGGAATAGCGCTCCAGTGCTCTACCATTTAAGCCACGAGGACGAAGCCCAGCTTGGCATCTCTCACTCACATAAGTCGGTAAGTATGCTAGAGCAGTTATAAGAAGGAATAGTCTTCATGAGCACACAATCTTGTGGAGTAACATTAGACGCAAATGAACCCAGCATCGGTGAATATACTATTTTTAATTAATTCTTCAACTACTTCTCAGCAGTGAAATTACGCTTGAAATTATTGACTATTAAAGACGTGAATTATCACTTAGCTAACTAAGCGTAAACCAATAGAGTGAAAGATGCCCAAGCCGGGGTTGGACATTTTTCACTCTGTTGGTTATTAGAAAATATGGATTTCGTGTTCGTAACGTGATATTTGCCAATTTACTCTTAGAGTGGCATCATAGTGTTTAGTCTCACGTTGTTTATTTCATGTTTTACTGTTACGTAATTAATTAGAATGAAAGTAGAAATAGCTCGTAAATGTTAAAGACGGCAGATTGAGATTAAAAACGCTGCTTCGATGAGAATGAAATTTACAGATATAGAAGTTCACAGACATCAATTCAAAGACTTTTAAGATACATAGACCTGCAAACTGCTAGTTTAACTGAGGATTTTTGATCACAGCTGTTGTACGGCAGTATATATGTTTTATATTTTAATTTATTTAAGAAAATACTTTTATCATCATATTTTGTCATTGCGGATCATTAAGTATTAGTCTACCCTTTTTCATGTAGGCGTTTTTTAAAAAAAAGAAATACCTTATTATTCATCAATTTTTTTTTTTTTGTAAACAAGTAAGTATTTCAATAAACAGCCTGCAAGGATAAAAATATAATGTTACTTTCGTTAATATGCATTTTTAATTAACTTTTTTGCATAAAAATTAGTTTAAAAAACTTAGATTTCCTTACAAGAAATTTAAAATTTTGTAAATTACTATAATATGTTACAGTTGCTACCTTTAATCTAAACCTCTCTACCAGTTATTTTTGTAAGTCAAACTTAAAAAAAGGTGGAATTAGAATTTTAACAATCTGTTTCCATATAAATTTCGTCTTTATTTAGGTTTATAAGGCATGTTATAATTAGGTACTCATTTTCAAACATACCATTCATGAAATTATTAGTAACTCGCCATATTCAACTTTATTCCTGAAAACTCGATATTTATAACGCATATTTAGCTATAAAAGTTTCATGTAAAAAAATATGCCATGAACTTCATACATATTGATAAAAATTAATTTTTAAGCTCGTTCTAGCCATAGCACTTAATGGTAAATAACCACAGCTGACGTACGAACTCGCGGTTCAGGTGTTTCAATTTACTTCAGATGGCTGCCATTCGCTTGCTTTTGAATGGGACTTGCCGATCTAGGTATCTTAAATGTCTTTGCATCAATTAGAGTATTTAACTAAGACGGTAAGATTTTTGTCTGCGTAGAAAATGGATATCAGTTTGGAAATATTTTGACGAAGGGCAACTCGATTCATATAGTGTTCGATTTTTATCTAGAAGAAATATGCGTTTTCTCTTAAGACTTCTGTAAAGATCTTATATATAGTTTCTCTCACTTTTAACTGTGTATATGTATTCTCGAGTGATCGAAGTGATCAAACATTTATTGAGTTCGAAATGTCACATATAATGTTGTTCGGGGAATTATAGGGCTTCTCAAGCGTCATGTCTTTTAGATAAATTTATTGATATTAAGACGGTTATCAAGTGGTTGATGTACAATATAGAGAGTGTTTACTACACTTTTTCGTTACTAATGAGTTTGTTAGTTAGAAGATCTTACGTGTTCTCGGACTAGAACATTAGAGATTAAGTAAATGAAGACCACAATAGTGAAACAGATGCAGTAACATTTTATTGGAACAGAGGATTTTGTTAAAGACTGAGCCTTTATTATCGAAAAGAAAATTTTTGGTTTTCTCTTAATATCACAATACTTTTATATGTGGTGACGCAATTCATAGAGCAATTTTAGTACACTAGTTTCTACCTTATCATCTTTTGTCTTCAAACAGAAATCATTTGCGGCTTACGTATATCGTGGAATACTTGATATACAGGATGAGTCACAAGACTCTATACAATTGTTAAAGCGGTGACTAAATTCATTTTCGCTTTGGGAAGGTGAGCCTATGCAAGAGTGATGTCACTAACGAAAGAATAACGGATTGACATAATTATGTTGGTTGTGTGTGGTCAATACCGTTGCAGATACCTTCAATGCAACATACATAACGCATTACACATGACACTGTGTCAAAACTTATCAAGAAATCCAAAAGTGCAGGTTTTTTCGCTGATGCAAGTGTATCTCGGAGACGACAGACGGCACAATTGGAGACAAAAAATAACAGGAAAAGCTGTGTTAAGTGTTTTACCAAAATTCGTTAGATCTATTATGATTGTGTGTTGACATAGAAGGAAGACATGTAGAATATATCCTGTACTTGTAGCATCATAGAATACTATTTGTACGAATAAAATAAACATTATTCACGCTTTCACAATTTGTATGGAGAATTATGACTGACCCTGTAATATTTAACGAAATAAGCTCCCAGTTCCTTTATATTATATTATCGCCTTCCGTTTTTGGATTTTTTCTACTTTTATTTTTTTTTAATCCGCAATATTGTGTAAATAATTTCTATCGTATTCTTATTATTGGTTATTATGTATTGTATTAAATATTTTATTTTTGTTTTAAAAGGTATGTTAATGGCCAAATGTCTTTATATATATATTCTGCTGTTAGACACAAATTTTTCTAATGATCACTTGTTAATAACTTACATATAATTATTGCAGAACTTATTTTATTTATTTATTTTAATTCTACATCGAAAATGGTTTTAAACTGTGTCATATTTGCACGAAGCCGACAGCATATATTTACTGGACGTCACTTGTTTTTTTTTTCTGTAATTACGTACAAATTTAATTCAATTTAGTTTTCATATTCTCGGTTTTGTCAATTTTTTTCATTAATCAGTAAAACATCAATATACATATGCACGCATTATAGTAAATCCATTTTATAATCACTCTAGAAACTGTTGAAATAAATGCAATGCCGTTATAAATCTATTAAAGCAGACGCAAAACATATTTCGATGTGTGTTCTCTCCATAGTTAATAAAAAAAAATTAAACCATGTGTTTCTTAAAATTTGAAGAAAAAATGTCGTAACTTTTTTTTTAATGCAAATACAAAAATTAAATTAATCCCTGCACAAAATGGCTTATATAAGAGACGGAGATTTAAAATTAATAACAGGAATCAGAAATACAAATTAACTGAATAAATATTTTCTTCCATCTTTATCAATGGGATAAATCAATTTTTTTATTTTACTTTCTATTTTCTTTTGTTGTTCTTATTGTTGTTTTAATCTCCATTTCATTTTTTTTTTTATTTACGAAGAAATTAAATTACATTTTCCATACAATTTAAGATGGAAAATAATTGTTTTTTTTTAAATCCTTGACAAATAAATAAATAAAAGCCATTTATTTGATTTTAGCATAGAATTTGTACTAACTGAGAAGAAATTGATTTATGTGCAAATAAGTTTCATTAAAAAGGAATTTATTTCTTTTGATGCATAAAACAATTTTTTAAATTAAATTACACAGTAATATAGTCATAAAAATATAATTTGAATAAATAATAAAAAATTGTGATACAAACTCGTACGTCCTTGAATCTGACTGCTACGGCTTCCAAGTAGTAAACTTATGCTCTACTCAATCGCAGAATTTCTGTTTTTTTATTTGATTAATAATATTCAGACATAGTTGTACTGAAATTTACGGACAGCACGCAACGTGCGCTATATTAATGAGTCAACATCTATGTTCCTTAACATTAGAAAACATTAAGCTGTAATACAGATAACCGGGTGAATAATACAGATACCGGGTGGATAAACATACCGGGTGAACAAATTAAAAGAGTTCCCGTTTTATTTTATTTTATTTATTTATTTATTTTTTAATTATTTGGAAAAATGGTTATTGTCCTCGCCAGGGTAGGAAATCAAAAGCATATCTGAAGCTTTTTATTTGTCAAATCCGCATTTTATTCGTTTTTGATTGGCCTATACAGTAATCTGTATTTCCCTTTACTTTCAACAGAGATGGATACTTATGTTGCTACTATGACAAAAAAGTAATAAAAACTACAAAAAAAAAATGACAACTCAGAAACAAATTGAGACACAGCTTCCAAACAAATTGCATTTAAAAGTAGATTTCTTTCTCTATACGACGGTGTAAAAAGTAATATTGTGGGATGTTTAGAAGTTTAAGAATGAAATTTCATTTAAAATTGGTCTTCAGATTTCTTGGACGCTGGAAAAGACTTTTCCCGAACAGCCAATGAAATGCTTCAATAATACGTCAGTTTCAGATGGATAATACGTAAGTTTCAGGAAATCTGACGAGTTGCAGGGGATTTTTGTAGCTTGCAATTTTTACATGTAATAACACTACTAATTTTTAATCCATGGCGTACGTAATGTGTGATCAACAGCGTGCGATTTTTTATGTCTTAAATTTTAGTCTTTGAAAAATTCATTTTCCAAATGGTCGTTGTAATTTGTTAAATTGCTTTTTTTTTGTATTTTCTACATCTATAATATATAGAGCAAAACTTTGAACATGATTTATTATTTCATATGTCTATATTTAAATTTTGGGCATCTTTTTTTTCACTTTCTCGAAAACTCGTTTTTTAAATATAAACTCGCGTGAAAAGCAGTAGGAATTTTTAATCCGATTGTTCGCAAATGATTTGAGTAAATCGTCTCCTTCTTTTAACCTTTTTATTTATTTATTGATTTATTTATTTTAACTCATTTCGTAAGATTATAAAATGGCAACAATAAAAATCGTCTGCATGAACTAATTCTTTGACTTTCACGAAAATGGCTGGTTATTCTGTGGAAAAAAGTCTTTTTCTTTACGATAATTATGTTATGTGTAAATCATTTTAAAAATCGAGACAGAAATTTCATTGGAAGTTTCCATTAAGACCAATACCTTCAAAATGCTCCATCTTTAAAATTGTTAAAAGATTTTGGTCTACGGGATGTGTCAGGTATGTGGATAAACAGCGAATTCGAACTTTGTTAACACTGGGAAAGCTTGACAACATCAAAATTTTTTTGGAAAAAAACCTAGGTAAGTCCATACAAAATTACAGTTGAAGTAAGAGATATCCTATGGTTCAGCGCATCAGGCTGTGTGACACCATTTGTAATTTTACCCAATTCGTTTACAGTCCGTGAAAGAATTGCCTCTAAGTGATCCAGGAAACGGACTGCATTTTTGTGTTTGGTTTCGCCGGTTTATTCACAACAACACTCAAAAGCTTAATGATCTTTACGTCTCAGATGAAGCTTGGTTCCACCTTAATGGCTATCTAAATAGCTAAAATTTTAGTCTATGTAATCAACAGAATCCCCGATAAATAAGGGAATTGTCTTTATACATCCAAAAGCGGTGTGCGCTCACAAGGCGAAAAGTGACAGGACCAACATTTTTGTACCCAAACCATCAATTCCTAAGTAATTCTGAACATAATTCAAACTTTTATTGCTTCACTGGAGGTACAGGAATATTACTGCTGGTTTCACCAAGATAAAGCCTCTTCACACACGTCAAACCTAACAATCATGTTGCTTAAGAAATTCTTTGATGACCGTTTAATTTCAAATGCCTCTGGCCACCAATGTAACCAGACCTCACCCTGTTAGATTTTTGATGGGGGTTATCTCTAAGATAGAGTTTTCCAGAGAAATCCTGGAAACATCGATGAATTAAAACAAATCATACCAGAAATAATCTCGTCAATAACACCAACAAAGTTGCGAAGTGCGTCAAAAAACGTGGTTCGACGTGTTTTAGTTTAAGTTTGAATTCAAGATAATAACGAATATTTTCAACAAATGCTACAAGGCATGATAATGTAAAAAAAATGGATTTAAATTATGTTTTTCAAAAATAGACTCATCGCAGGATGAAGTAACATTGTGAGTCTCCATTTTTGGTTTACCTCACAAATAAAGTTGTAACAGTCCAACAATGTTAGAAATTGTCTTCCACACTTAAACAAGGTTAAAAAATTATACTTCAGTGTTAGAATATTTGCCAGATCCGTCAAATTTAAGGCTAATAAGAAAAATCAACGTGTGCTCTTTTAAATGAGGTTTTTAGATGTGAGGTATTGAAATTGACTACAGTGTTTCTCCTCACTTTCAGTTTGACAGCTGACACAGGATTTGTGCTTAGCATGTTTTGCCATTTCACCCTAAATAGACTTATGCCAGAACAATGCTTTCAAACTGTACAAAACATCAGAGGTTTAATACGGGAGACACTCGCTGGGCGCATAACTTCGAGTAATAGATCTGTGAAGTGGCCTCCACGGTCATGTGATCTCATACCAATGGATTCTTTTCTGTGGGAATATGCGAAGTCTCTGGTCTACGCTGATAAAATTCAGGTACTGGAACTCTTGGAAATCAACACTTGCGGCAATATTGCTTGTATACAGCCCCTGCTGCTCGATAAAGTGGTCGAAAATTGGACTTCCACATTGAACTTCATTGGAGAGTGCCGTGGCGCCCATGTACCCGAAACCTTTTTAAACACTAATGACATACCAATATTTATTTAATAAAATCAATATAATGACCATTAATATTATATGTGTTTTATTTCGTTTTATATTTGTATACCTCTAAAAAAATATCCTTTATAAAAAATACTAAATAACTCACTTCCGATAATAATCATTATTGGCACAAGTATTTTTCGATCCATTTTGTAAAATTCCAATCATTTGTCATAGGATATGCTGATACAAATTGTATTAAATTTCGATTTCGATGCAAAAACAGATTTATTTTTATAAATGTATAGTTTCTTTTAAATTAAGTTCTTCATCATTTTGATTAATGTTTCAATACATTTTCTCGCCATGTCTTCTCATTACCTCTGGTAGATCTGGAAAATGTCTAGAAAGCCATTGGGCTTGAAGAAAGCTTGAAGAAGCTCCCCGTCTATGCCATCCAGGGTGCGTTCATTGACTGGAAAAAACGCTGGCGCCGGTGTTGCGACGCGCAAGGAAACTACTTTGAATAATTTTAGTTGCTGCTACCTTTATCTGCAATAAACCTTATTTCCTGGAGTTATTCAACTTACTTTTAGGAAACACCTTGTAAATATGAAAGTAGAGAGTGGAGAATTGGTTACAAGGTTAATTGACAGAATAAATGATTTAAATTTCAGAACTTTAAAATTACTGTATTTTGAATAAAATTAGAAAGAAAAATGTAGTAGTTTGATTGAAAAGTTGTGGTTGGTTGGTTGTATTTATGACGGCCAATTATCTGCACGAGGGATATAGGCCCAGGGGGAGTGCCCTTCGTGGGGGTCTTTCTAAGGGGAACTAACCCGTATTAACGATTTTGGAAATCCAAGGTTCGAAGAAAACCACGAAAACTCCGAACGATTAGGCCGACGGGCGCGATTGGGATCGAACCCAGCACCTCCCGTCTACCAGATTCGAGAGCAGAACCTCTCAGCCACTGGTGGGGCTGAAAAGTTGTGGAAAATCCCTTATACTAAAGCTATTTTTAAAAAGTAACAATCTATATCGTTTCTACCTTTGTAAATTTTAGCAATATTTGACTGGAATTTTATATAAGTTGCCCTAAATAGCTGACTACCAAACTATGAAATAAAAATTTTAGAAACTTCCACGCATGCGCAGTAAAAAATATTTCATACAAATGCTCATATTCAATATATTCATGTTTTAATTGTAGTATACTGTTGCTACTGTCCTTTGTCACGTTTTCAGAAAGTTCTGTTAACTTTGGTTGAAAATTCCGCATGCTATACGCAAAAAACTTCGTAAACCAGGCAAAATCGAAATCATCCAGTCCCTGTTCCTTAATTTTGTAGCACAGTGTATTTTATAGAGCATTGTTTATACGTTTGATTTGTTTTTAGCCGTTTCAAGTTTAGTCTTAGTGGGTGAAGAAGGAAGTTGCATGCATAATATCTTGATTTAACCCTGCTGTGCAAATTGTGAGCCATGCCGCCCGTCTTTTGGTTTGATGTTTTCTGGTTTTGTTGTTCCGTTTGTTTATTTGTGAGTTAATGTTTATGATGGTTTATTTTAACATTTTTTGTATTATGATTGTTTGTTTTAAAGTTATGCTTTGTGATTAGTGTTAATTTTTATAACTGAAGTTTTCACTATATACTATATGTATATATATATATATATATATATATATATATATAAACATTTTATTAAAAAGTAATTAGTTGGAATATACAAATTAATAAGTTTAATAATAATATAATACATTTCTCATTTTTTTCTGAAATTATTAAAACTGCATTAAAATAAAATGTAATATTATAATAAGTTGCTATGTTTTTTATTTAGTCAAATGTATCGCAATCTTTATTTAAAATATTATTTTTTTTCAATGGATACTGCATATTTAATAGATAAGTTACTTTTTATACACGTTGGTCAATAAGTTTGAATATATATGTTTTGCAAAATTTTATTTTTGTATTTCGGACACCGTAAAAACGCCTTTCAGTAAAGACTAACGAGCAAAAATAATACTGGTGATCTAACTCCTACTGTTATTCATGCTATTCATGTACCTAATTTATTATATAAATAAAAATGTTTGAATTTTCTTTTTAACTATGTATGAGAACCTGTAATATTGCATTTCTAAACTAAATTAAATTATTTTCAGCACAGAAATTACAACATGACAATTTACCATTTATATTATGTAATTGTGCTTCATATTAATAAAAAAATATTGTCATTTTTTTATTAATAAAATGATAATTTATTCAAGTAATACATAATAAGGTATATCAAGTTTGTCAACTCTTGTTTTCAAAATTATTAAAATTTAAACAATATAGAACACAATATGGCGATACGTTTATGTTCTTATGATTAAAAAGTTGCAATGTCTACAAAAATGTTTGTATGAAACTATGAAACGAAATTATTAAATTTATTCACGGACATGGTATATTTTTTACAGAATTCATTTGAAGACATGAAGATATAAAAAAAGAAGAAGAAGAAGGAATAAATATTTATTAAAAAGCTAATTAAAAATTTACCCCAAAGAAAACTCATACTAATGTCCCCTCCCAATTCTCTTTAGATTTTGTTTAAAAAATTTACAAATCGTAACATTCTTTGATCAAACATTTTAGTTTTAAATTTTAAATAAAAGATTTGTATGTAAAGAAGGATGCTTTATGGAAACAAAAAATCAATGGCTTCAGATTAAAAAAATATTTTTAAAATTAAATATTCATGCACTACTCAGATATTATTTTCTCTATTACATCTGTTTTTAAAACATTGCGACAAATCTTCAGAATATAATTTTAATTAAACATTAAGGGAATTTTAATGAAAAGTATATTTGCTTAGTTTTCCTATTATTTTTTTTAACTTCGCTTTTTAAACATATGGGCATTCTCACAATCTCTTGACTTTCGGGAATAAAAATCTGGTGAAATTAAACTTGCTAAAATAACATTTTAATCTGATAGACGAATGCCATAATGATTCAAAAAAAAAAAAAAAAATGGTCAGCAGCGAATTTTTTTTTTTTTTTTTTACTGAGATTTAAGTTAAACTTGCGAGTTTAATTTTCCTTACCATTTTACCACTATAAATTTTTATTTTCTTCTAAATTTTTACTCATAATGAATTTGCATAGTACTTACAGGACATTCAAATGAGAAATAATAAAAATGTAGTACTTTCAATACAGAATTTTTGAATAACATTGTCTTAAAGGGGTGTTAAAGAAGGGACGGTTAGGTAAAAAAAAGGGGGGACGGTATAGGAAAAAAGGGACAAATGGGAAAAAAAAGGGATAAAAGGATGGAACGGTAAGGAAAATTACCACCTATTTTAGGCAAATCATGTTTAGACTAAGTGATAGCCACAGTGTTCATTGATTTTTAGAAACAGTTGTTAACATTGGATTAAATTATTATTATTATTATTTTTAATTTACCTCGAAAAGTGCATGAATAAATGTTGGGGACGGTAAGAATACCGATAAAGCCACGATCTTGAAATTGATATTTAAAGGCTGATTTAAATTTTGCAGTAAATTTCCTGTCTTTATACATTCTTTCTCTATCATACTTCTGGATGAGAAAAAAACTTGAAAAAAATTCTGTGGCTGCATCTGAAGTCATTTTCTGTATAAGTTTAGCAAGAATGATGGTAAGGATGAAAAACTCAGGGACAGAGTTAAAAAAATAATATCAACTGTAAAAATGTGTGCAGGTTAATTTTTTGCGACATATTTATATAAAACAATTGTCCCAGTTTC